>JAUKNK010000161.1:792500-1148196 GCA_030765055.1 Mantis religiosa
TTTTAAATTTAACAAACACTGTAGTGCATTATCGTATTATGAGAACACAATTTGAATGAACTTCATTTGTAAGCATACTGCATAGTAAATGACTTCCACTACACATCCTGCCTCGCTATCTGAAAGAGGAATCCCGTGTGGATGGCTCAAGCAAGGTACCAAACAGTCATCAATCACTGTCTGAGTCTTGTAAAGCAGAGTGTTTATACAGCACGGATTCTTAAGTGACGTGATTTGTAATATAATGCTGAAAGTAAAGTCAAGTGTTTGCTCTCGTTTCCAACAATATGTTGCTGAATTCAGTGGCATCTTTACAAGAGATGGAAGAATTCAATTCTGCCAAAAATGTAGGAAAGCAGTAAATGCAGACCAGCAATCGCAAGTCTTGCAGCATTTAGCACATACTAAACATAGAATTGCTGCTTCACATAAAGTTCTAGGCAAGTACTTTTAGGCGAAGCAGCTTCCTCTTCAGAGACTTCATGTACCCTAGTTTTAAAATGTTCTGAATATTATGCATATTTATGCAAAACTTTTCTTACGCGTGATATTCCTTTATACAAATTGAAAAGTTCAGAGCTCAAATTTTCTTATGAAATACACAAAGTTTCAAACACCAGAGGAATCAACATTAAGAAAACTGTATGTACCTGCCTCTTCTAAGAAAGATCAGAGCAGAATGAGAAAATATAAAGATATGGGTAAGCATTGATAAATTACCCGCCTATCGGTAGGAAAGTGGGAAATATTGTGGTGGGTGCGCTAGAAAATAATGAAATAACTTTCAAGAGGTGTTTTCTGTTAGCATGTAACAATGGCTCGCTTATTCAATGAATCTCTGCAGTTGTTACGGCTGAATGGGGTGAAATTTGTTAAGTGTTTTACTCCTACTCACAGATGTTGCTCCATCTCAAATGGCAAAAAGGTGTTTGTGAAAGCGCCAACAAGAATTGATTTATTCAGAACCAAAAATCCACATCTTGCACTTCCACCTAGACCCATAGTTATTCCCTGGGGGACATTGTTAGAAGCAGCTGTGTATTATGCAAACTATTTTGAAAATTTAAAATCTGTGATTGATGAACTAAATAAGTATCACACTTCAATTGTAATTCTTCAGCACAGTCAACAACAGAAAATTGAAAAATGAATTGTCTTACATATCTGCAAATTTGAGTTTCTTTCCATAAAAAAAATTAGAAACATCAACAAGCTTGTAACTGAGAAAATTAATGAAGTGTATGACATTCATAGAAAAATTAATTCACTTGAAGGTCCAAAAGTGGATACGATTAAACAGAAGTTTAAAAAAGTGATTGAAAAAAAAGGTGGGTTTCATACTGTCACCCAATTATCGGAAGGCACGACCAACTGGAGCTGGGTAGGGGACAGGAGGCATTTAGGCCACGCCCACCCATTTATCATGTAGCGCTAACATAGGGGATGGTTAGAAAAGTGTCACTAGGCACTGTACCGTCTCTTTCCCCTTCCCCTGACGTCTCGAACAATCGGGATGATGATCTGAGCCGCGAAGCTTCCAGAAACAGCGATCTTCCTATATAAGGGCTGCAGTAGATGGCACGATGTCCTCATACTAGCACAAAACAAGAACATCCGCTACTGTCTCCCCCCTCTTTAGCGACAGCTCCACGCCATTGGCAGGTGGAGTGAGAAGTGGAGGATGGCCATTAGCCCGCAGAAGAGTTCCGCTCTCATGCTGGCTAAGATCCGTAGCTGGAGACCTGCGGTTGCGGCGGAGAAGAATCCCCTGGGTTCGAACCGCCAAATACCTGGGAATCCAACTGGACCGCGGCCTTACCTTCACTCCGCATGTCAGGGCAAAGGCCGGCCTCGGACACGCTGCGCTCAGGCAACTCTACCCCATCTTCCGATCCACAATGCCCATCCGCCTCAAACTGCGGGCGTACCGTGCAATCGCCCCGCCTCTGATCCTGTATGGATGTGAGGTCTGGGGTTCGGTGGCTGATACCACCCTCCGCAAGCTGCAAGCCGTACAGAACAGAGCCTTAAGAATGATCTACGGTACCGACCGCAGGCTCCCATCACATTTCCTGCACACCCAGTCTGGCATACCATACGATGAAGACGTCGTGCGTGAACGAACGCGCACGTTGTATGCCAAGATCTCTCCTCACCCTAACCAGCTGGTGAATTCACAAGGTAAATACGACCACCGTCTTTCCAGGAGACGGAGGAGCTATCGCCTACCCAAGGATCCCCTTGGGTGGTAAAGTCTGCCTCTCCTCCTGTCCCCCTACCAATCACCGCCAGGTCACCTCGCTCCTTGGCCGCGGCTGGAAGGTTAACACCTGCAATCGTGCCCTGGGGCGCGCGCACGACCTGGTCTTTTAAACCTTAAAAACCTTAATTCCCATCTGAGCTCTCGCTACTGGTTCCCCCCTCTTCTTGACGGATCGCTAGCGACCGCACGAAGCGAGGCGGAACGGGCACTGTCCCCCCCGTCAAGGGGCAACATACCGGCACCAGAAGTATCAGTAGTGGCCAAATGCGCCGTCTCACGTAATGACACGCAAGCTCGCCCAAAATACATTATCTTTTACACCCCACGGGTAAATCCGCACAGCGGATAGGTATCGTGGCGTGTAACCCTCCGCCTGGGAGAACCCGGGCGACCTGCACCTGCTCTTGGCTCAGGCAGTTCTTGCCGAGCAGCCGTGAAGAGCGCAGTGCTAGCGAACGGGCTGGAAGACTGCGTACGTGTATTAGAAGAGTTGTACGTAATTGTGAGTGTGGCATGGACCTGTGACAGACGAACTCGTGGATTGTAATTGTGTGCGCTACGTAATTCTATATAATCGGCAAGTGTTCCAACTGTAATTCGGCGGAAATAAAGAACATTTTGAGTTTGTGCAATTGGACTTTTAATTTAACAAACCCACGAAGTCACAGCTGGTGTCAGTAAGTGGGATATTACAGCGATGGCAGCTGCATTGGCACAGATTTTAGAAAAGTTGGAGACGGCAAACTTGGCCGCGAAGATGCACGAATTAACAACGAAGACGGAGACGGCAAACAACCTGGCAGCGGAACTGAAAGAAATAAAGACGGCGAATGACAACCTCGCTGCGAAAACAGAAGCCGCGAATAGTGACCTGGCCGCAAAGTTGGAGACGACAAATCACAATCTGACTGCAAAGATGGCCGAACTGACCACGGAATTGAAGTCTGCGAACGAGGCCCTCGCCGAAAAATTTGAAGAGCAATTGACCGGCGTGAGGGATGACGTCACGGAGCTGGGCAAGCGGATGGATCAAGTGGACGAGCGCATTAACGACCTAGAGGGAAATGCCGACAATAACATAAAATGCCTCGAAGACCTGGCAAACCACGTTAACAACCTGGAGGGAAAGGCCGACAGCAGCGTCAAGTCCCTGAACGCCATGGTGGAGGACGTCGTCGGCAGGAGGTTGAAGGATTTGAAGGCCAACGCGCCAGGACGCGACACATCTGCAAGCGTCAAACCTACCAAGTACGACGGCGAGTCAAATTTCGAGGTCTTCCGCCGCCAGTTCCGACACGGTGGCCAGGCATAACTAGTGGTCACCGGAGGAAGAGGCCGCACAGCTAATAGCCAGCCTCCAGGAACGGGCCGCAGCAGTCCTAAACGCGATCCAAACAACGGCGGCTCCCAAGGATATCTGGGAGGCCCCGGAGAACCGGTTCGGGAACCACTGCCTAGCCGCAGCCTACCGCAGTCAGCTGAAGACAAGGTCGCAACAGCCAGGAGAGACGCTACAGGCGTTCGCCTGGCGATTGAGCAGCTGGCTAGCAAGGCCTTGATTGACCTTCCACCGGAGTTCGTATCCCGGGAAGAGGCCTACGCCTTTGTCGACGGAGTACGAGACACCGAGATAAGTCAGCGCCTAATGCTTGGCGACTACACAACCATCCACAAGGCGCTGACGGCAGCATTGAGGATGGAGGCGGCCAAGGTGACAGCTACCCCGACGTCGAGAACGAGGAGTGTCCGCTACACCGGAGACAGGAGACCAGCCGAGGGGCCCCGGCGAAGACGTGTGGCCTGTGTTGGGGATGTGGACAGCCGGGACACTTGGAGAGAGACTGCCCACACCAGGGAGAGTAACCGGGAAACGAGTAACGGCCGTCGTGGCGAGGGGCACGTCGGCGCCATCACCACCATTCCATCGAGTGACACTGCGCGCCGTCAGCCATGGGATGGATGACAGCCTCATCACGGATGGTTGGGTGAGAGGGAAACCGTGCCGCGTGCTGGTGGACACCGGGGCAGCCGTGACCATCATCAGACCCGACATAGCCAAAGGTTTGCCATCCAGGAATCCAAGCCGACCATACCAGCTGATGACGGCATCGGGCGACACCTTGCCTGTGGAGGAAGTCCTGCTGAAGCTGATCGTGGGACGGAGTGCCGTGCATCCGTGGGTGTTCGTCGTGAAGGTGGCCGAGGTGATTCTGGAACTGGATGCCCTCCGGAGCCACGAGGCGACGGTCGAAGTCGGCAGGAAGGTCCTGGGACTCAACGGAGACGAGGTTATACTCCGTCAACCCAAAGAGCGCCTTGGAATCTGTAGGGTAGTCTTGAACGAAGACGTGGTTGTCCCCGGGAGTAGCGAGGTGGTGGTGACGGCGCGACTGGAAGGCCAGAGCACCAGGAACATGATGCTGGATCAGAAGACGCCTGTACACGGGCTATGTGTAGCCAGGGCATTGCTGCCGTGCCGAGAGGAGCTGCCAGTGAGACTGCTAAATTCAACGGACACCGATCACGACGTCCAGGCCGGGACGGATTTGGAAACGTGCGAGCCCATGGTAAGCGTAACAGCAATCGACAAGACACAGGAGCCTGGGGCCCCGGCTAGAAGGCTTACTGGAGACGGCGGTCGACCACCTGACTTCAGAACAGATGGAGAAAGTTCGGCTACTGCTGAAACGATACCTGCGCGTCTTCAGCCAAGGTAACGGTGACTACGGCCGCACGGACAAAATGCTTCACCGCATCGACACCGGGGACGCCCGGCCTATTCGCCAACCACCTACCCCGTTCCCCTGGCGAAGCAAGGGGCGGTACGAGACATGCTGGATGACATGAGATCCAGGGGAGTGATTGAAGAGTCAGACAGCCCTTGGTGTGCCCCTGTAGAATTGGTGCCCAAGAACGGCGAGCTGATCTTCTGCGTAGACTACAGGAAGTTGAACGCTGTCACCCGGAAGGACTGTTTTCCCTTACCCCGGATTGACGACTCCCTGGACACGCTAGCTGGTGCACAAGGGTTCTCGACACTGGACCTGAAGTCGGGCTACTGGCAGGCAGCTCTAGACCCCAGAGACAAGGAGAAGACCGCATTCTCGACAGGCCAAGGGCTTTGGCAGTTCACAGTTATGCCCTTTGGCCTCTGCAACGCACAAGCTAACTTCCAACGCCTCATGGAGTCAGTGATGAGAGGACTGACTTACGACGCCTGTGACATGAGATCCAGGGGAGTGATTGAAGAGTCAGACAGCCCTTGGTGTGCCCCTGTAGAATTGGTGACAAAGAACGGCGAGCTGATCTTCTGCGTAGACTACAGGAAGTTGAACGCTGTCACCCGGAAGGACTGTTTTCCCTTACCCCGGATTGACGACTCCCTGGACACGCTAGCTGGTGCACAAGGGTTCTCGACACTGGACCTGAAGTCGGGCTACTGGCAGGCAGCTCTAGACCCCAGAGACAAGGAGAAGACCGCATTCTCGACAGGCCAAGGGCTTTGGCAGTTCACAGTTATGCCCTTTGGCCTCTGCAACGCACCAGCTAATTTCCAACGCCTCATGGAGTCAGTGATGAGAGGACTGACTTACGACGCCTGACTGCTATACCTGGACATCATCGTCGGTAAGACTTTTGAAGACTATCTAGAGAATCTGAGTAAAGTGCTACAGAGGCTGCAGGCGATCAACTTGAAGCTGAACGCGAAGAAGTGCCAGCTCTTCCACAAGGAAGTCAACTTACTTTGGCCATATAGTCTCAGCAACCGGAGAAGCCACGGACCCGGAGAAGACACAGGCTGTGAGAGATTGGCCTAGCCCAAAGGATAAGAAAGTGTGCAATTTCCTGGGGATGTGCAGTTATTACCGACGCTACATAAAGGGGTTCTCCAACATCGCTCCAAATTTTGGGATTTCCACAACCAGGTAGCGCCTTCATTGTAGATACCGAGGCCAGCGACCACTGTATTGGAGGCGTCCTATCCCCAGTCCAGGACGGCCTCGAGCGGGTGATAGCCTACTACAGCAAGACGCTATCCAAGGCAGAAAAGAACTACTGCGTCACCCGGCGAGAATTATTGGCGGTAGTAAAGACTTTGGAGTATTTCCACAAGTACCTGTACGGTCAGCCATTCCACCTGAGGACTGACCATTCCGCCCTAACCTGGCTATTGAGCTTTAAGAACCTGGAAGGCCAGACAGCACGTTGCGTCCAGAGGCTGCAGGAGTACGACTTCACCTCGGAACATCGTAGAGGGAAGAGCCACGGTAACGCAGACGCTATGTTCCGAAGATCCTGTCCAGAAGAGTGCGGCCAGTGCACAAGAGTGGAAGAGAAGGAGAGTGCCGCAGCAGTCCGAGTAGTCACGGCAGTGCCTGCGGATGGCTGGGATAGCGCAGGCCTGAGGAGGGAGCAGCTGGTTGACGCAGACTTGGGGCCACTCTTGAGGGAAGTGGAGGCAGGGACAAGAACTTGGGAGGACATCGCACCGAGGAGAGCCACCTACAAGTCGTACTGGGAACAATGGGACTCGCTGAAGATCAGAGAGGACGTGCTGTTCCGGGTTTAGCCCAGAGGTTCTACTCCCATTAGTCCTGAACCCGTAGGAACTGGACCCGGGCCTCCTTCGACCAGGGAGTATCCGAGCCGTCCCAAAGGGCGCTCGGCGTCCTCCGTGGGGCTTCCATGGGACAAGACCTAGAGACTAACAAGCCCCCCCCCCCCATCTGGTCCTATGGACTCAAGACGGGATGGAAGTGGATACGCCACTTACGCGCGTCAACACTCAAGGTGAAGGCTACCGAAAAACCTCGGTGGGGCCGCCTGGTGATCTAGCACAACTTCTACTAGCTTTGCAGGGTAGTACCCGGGACACTTAATGGCTTCCCTCAACCCCGTCCGAAGATGTACCCGATTCCCACGGGTTTCGGGAACACACTGCCCCCTCGAGTCCATCCCAACCCGAACAACTCCCGAAGGAGGGGCTCGGGGGTTCGGCCCGAGGTTCCTCTAGTAACGTCAGAGGTACCAAGAGTGCTAAGGCTCCGCAGCGCCCGCACTTTGGCAGCTGAAAGGGACGGATCCCTACCCCTACGGGGGCTGTTCCGGGTATGGGAATCACCCGATGGGAAGACGCAGAGAGAACAGATGGTACTTCCCCGGACTAAGGTCCCGGAAGTCCTGGAGGAAGTGCACGCCGGTATATCGGAGGACACCTGGGAGCGAAACGAACGATTGACAAACTACGGCAGCGCTACTACTGGCTGAGGCTCCGAGCAGACGCTGAGAGATGGTTCCGTCAATGTCATTTGTGCGTGGCGACTAGTAGCCGGGGTCGCATGCAGCAGTACAACGTCGGAGCGCCAATGGAAAGGACCGCCGTCGACATAGCTGGACCATTCCCAGTGTCCGACCGAAGCAACAAGTACTTGATGGTGGTCGTGGACTGCTTCAGCAAGTGGCCGGAGGTGTATGCCATCCCGAAGCAAGAGGCAAAGACAATCAAAGACTGCCTCGTGGAGCAAGTGTTCTGTCGATTTGGAGTGCCGTTAGAGCTGCAGGTGATATAGGTAGGTAGCAGTGACGTGTACTGGTCTACAGATGGCATGTTAGCTACTCCAATGTTTGGGGAAATGACGGGTCAAATATGGGTGATGCAAATCAGCTACTACTAGCTATCCCTCTTTACGAAAAACAGTTAAATGGTAAAAAAAGTATTTTTATACTACTGGATGTAACCATGCACAGTTGTTTAGTAATTTTCAGAGCTGTAAATTCATGCAAGACATTCATCTACCTGTACTGGCACATATAAAGAGCTTCTAACCTAATTGAGTACTATAATACTCGGAGGCCTCTTTATGCTGGGGGGTAAGTAATTCACCACGACATCACCCCTCATACTTGAGAAAACACTTTCCTAAAAGGATAACACCCATAACCAAAAAAGTCGCAACCATTTCGAAAATGTGTAGTGTGTTGCAAAAAAGAAGTTTGCAAGGAAACCAATATTATTTGGTGTGAATCTGCAGATGTGCCCTTGGGTGTTTATCAAGGTTTGTAGGCGTACAATTCAAAAAGAAACCTTTAAGGGTACGTTTACATCCCTTATAGAACTAATTTAAATTTATTGTAAAATAGGAAGATTAAAATAATTGGTGTTAAATGACCATTAAATGTATGTATGCGCAGGAGGTTTATACACATCCATATCGGTTTGCGGCATTGCGGTGAAAGGGTTAAACAGAAGTTTTTATACACATCCATATCGGTTTGCGGCATTGCGGTGAAAGGGTTAAACAGAAGTTTAAAAAGGTGATTGAAAAAAAAAGAAAAGGTGGCTTTCATACTATGTGTAAAATTGCCAAGGTTTTAGAAGGGGAAGAAGACTATAAAATTGAAAATGTGTGTGCAAGTGACATTTCTTTGATGAAATATGCAAGTGTATCATCTTGTGATGTTGAAAGATTTTTCTCGCGGTATCATGCATTGTTTCAAGACAACCGACATCGGTTTATGATGGAAAAGTTGGAGAAAGCATTCGTGGTTCACTGCAACAGCGAGCTGTTTCAATCCAGCACTGCCTCAGCGTGATTGGTGAGTGACTTTTTAGCATAAGTATTTGTAGTTGGGTAGTACTGAAACAAAATATTTTTGCATTTTTATGCATATTTACATATTTTTCCTACATAAAATATAAAAATATTTTACAGTTTTTTAGCATATAAAAATCTAATTCCTACTTTACACTCCATCAAAAAAATAATATCAACATATAATAAAAAAATTAAATAAGACAATATATTACAAAGCAAAGGAAAAGTACCTATGGGAAAATGTATGTAACATGACTAGAATAATTACACTACCAAAAAAAGCCTCCTAACAGGCCATGACTGTCTCAAACATTTATTCAGGATTGACATAACGAGATCTCCTCTGTGCCCTTTCTATACACTTGAAACCACCTACTCTGCTGCCCAACCTTTAGTTAATGTACCAGCATAACATCAAAGCGAATGGCTTCATTGCCAACTGCTTCACATTAGATACCAACCAATCAACATTTTGTCCTATGAACTTTACTGGCAGTCGTCCTCTTTTCTTCCACTAGAACAAACAGGTCTGCCTAAATGTGTAGGCAGTTCATCCATAGGCTTATAGTGCTGCCTGAACTTAACTTTTAATATACTTTTAAACCTGTATCCTTTGCAGAGTATCACAGTTCAAGTCCTTTAGTTCAACATTCTACATCCTAAAGACTGGGTTTTCCTGCGCAAGACTATTTGACATCCTGCAATCCAAACTTCCTTATACAATCCCATATGTTAAAGGTAACGAAAGCTACAATCTCTTACATTTAAGTAATCTTTCAGCACTTTAATTACACAGCCTACAAATAAGTAACCTCTCATCTTTTATAGCTGGACTTCCCTTCCACAATTTATAAACTGCTCTTTGAATTAATCTGTTAAATGACTCTTTAATAGAACATCCAGCTATTCCAACAATTAGTTCTGTCCTTCAAGCTTTTTGTTCTTCAAATGCTCATTAGCCTTTTCAATGACTTTAATGCAACCAGACCAATACACACTCATTCTGGTTACCTAAGTCATTAGAATATTATTGCTGTTATTTTCAACCTTTGAGATCACTATAATTTGTTACTGGAAAATCTGCTTTTAAGATATTTACAGTATTTACAGATTATTTACAATACTCAGAGATTAGCGGTTGGATACTCATTAAAAAATGCATAATTATGCATATAACATTAACCTTAACAAGTAGCCTTATCAACCAATGAATAATTTGGATAGTAATTTCTTATAAAAACAAAACATCTGTAAATGTAGGAACATAAACTATGTGATGACGGTTACCTATAGCAACAACATGCAACAATTAGCCAACTAATAGCATTAGAACTGCAAATTTGCTAGATGTCAGCCACTACCAACTTTATGTGTAACAAAATGACTAGACAATAAATAAGACTGGAACAAACATAAATATGTTTTGCACACAATTTACACACATTTACATGCTACAATAATATATGCAATTAGCACTTTTATTTCCCCATTTAGAAATTATGCTTTACTTGTAATGCACTGGCCTACTGATTTCAAAGTTTCAGGTTTAAACCCGACCCAGATCATTCCTTTTCAAGTTTACAAATATCACTAGATTTACCGGCATGTAAAAAAGCGCGTTTACCGGACAAAATTCGGGAATACCGGCATCGCTGATATGATACTGTCAATTCACATCGTCCTTAACAAACATATCTTTAATACTCATTGTTTATTTAAGCACGTATTCATTGTGTGGGTCAACCTTTTCGATGACAGTTGAATATAGCTAACGGAAATGAAGTTCATTACCACAGACGATTATTGAATTTAGCGATTTCAATATCCTGGTATGTGGTTTATGACAGTGTATTTCGCTACAGTTGTTCATTACGTGTATACCCTGTGTTGTCCAATAAGCACATTACAGCTTCTAAAACTTACGTTTGCTATACGAACTTCAACATTTTGTCTAACAATGTTATTTAATTTTGTTAGTGGCGACTGGCATTCAGCAAACCTGCAGTTTTAATGCTGGGAACACTTTAGGCTCTGAGCGATGTCATTAAAAACAGAACCATATAGAATTACACTTAATCTACAGCAAGAAATGTATCTAACGAAAAATATCAATTAACCTTACACCTACTCACTTTGAAAGGTATCCTGTTAAAGGATTTCCATGGCGCCAAGTTGATTACCTTCACCTTTTTAAGGTAGCCGTCTACCAGAGCTTGGCAAGCTTTTGAGACGCATCGCAAATTAAAACAATCTTTCAAAGAAAGATGAGGTAATACATTTTCGAATAATATATCTTCCCAATTTACTTCTAATAGAGACACCATGATGTTGTCTGCTCCTATTACTCTGTGCGTCTACTCGCCTACAGTGTACCACAGAGTTTAAAGGTGCACTTTAAAATTAATAATATCCAAACGTTTACTACATTCCGTTTGTCAGCTGTCTCAATATTTTCTACGTTATTATTTTTGTCTACTTATCCTCTTTATAGTGTCAATCTCTTCTAATTACAAATCTTTAAAGCATAAAATTGTTTGCGTTAGTCACGTGTTGCAGCCGTGGTCACGTGTTTACATACGTCATAAGAATAATATAATAATAACTGTCCATACAAGTAAAAAATGTAATTGTTAGCCTTCAAAAAATCTACATGCAGTATTAGCTTTGGTCAACTTTAGATACGAAAAACAATGTAAGCCGAAAATAACATTTGAATGTAATGTTAATTTGTACTGACATATGAAAACACGCTACACACAATTACTTATAGCATATGGCTACCTGGTTTCACAAGGCATTGATGCTTACATAGAAGAAGATGTTGTACAGAAAAACATTTTAAATGCACTAGTTGTATTAAATGTTATTCCATTTGTTGGTATACCATAGTACAATAATATATACAGTAATTCTAGAACAATGTAGAGTCAATTAAGTTTAACACACTGTTCAAAGTATTTGGAAACTTTTTTTTGTTGTAAGTTACGTCCTCCAACGATGAAATAAATGGGTGAAAGCATGTTCAAACGAGTCCGGGGTCCATGAAGCTTCGAGTCACCTGACATTCGTCTTTCTGGGTAAGGGAAAACCCCGGAAAAAGCGTATCCAGGTAACTCACCCTGAGTTAAAACTCGGGACCTCTTGAACGTGAGGCAGATATGCTACCATCTACGCTACCGAGGCAGGCTAGTTGCGTGCAGAATTGGACGCTTGCCGAGAGAGAGAGAAAGAGACTGCGATGTTTGGAAAAATGAAATGTGTAGTGTTTAACGCCCACTTTTACTACATTCGGCACCGCAGGCGATGACACTGATGATTCATGAGATGAAGATGGAGCACCGGTGGAAGGAGATGGCGGGGGAAATCGGAGATCCCGGAGAAAACCCGCCCCAGCGCCGTGTGGTCCACAACAAATCTCACTTTGCGGTCGCCTGGGATCGAAACCCGGGGCGCCTTGGTGAGAGCCAAGTGGTCTAACCACTGAGCCACGGCGCGGCCTTGAGATGTTTAGATAGTTCCGTCTTTCTCTCGCGGCCGCGGTCTTTCTCGGGAGCTCTACTGCTTTCTAGAACAATGAGTGGAGGTATAAAACGTTGGAGCAGAGTTCAGCTGTCAGTTGCTAGTTGAGTTGACTTGTGCAGCTGTGTTTGGACTGTACCGCAGCGAATTCTTTCGTTTGTTTAGGTACAGCTGAGAACGAGGCGACCTTGAAGACTGCGTTTGTGTATGTTACGTCATTTTGCTACTGCCAGGGTTGTACAAAGGGTCTTTTGACTACAATAAAGAGCATTTTAAATTCTGCAAACAATACTTTTAATTCTACCAACAAACGAAGTCACATTTGGTGTCTGGAGTGCAATATGAGGATTGAAGCCGTATTCGCGAAGATCTTAGAAAAGACGGAAGAAATGAATACGGCAAACGACAAAATGGCCGCGACAATGACTGTAATGAAGGCCGAATTAATCACGGAAATGAAAGCAGCGAACGACAGCTGGGCTACAGAAATGAAGGCCGAATTAACCAAAATGAAGGCTGCTGACGAGGTCCTGGCCGCCAAATTTGAAGAGCAGTTGGCCGGCCTGAAGGAGGGCGTCACAGAGTTGGGCAAGCGCGTCGAAGACTGGCGAACCGCGTTAACGACTTAAAGGGAAATGCTGACAGAAACACTAAGTCCCTGAACGGCATGTTGGAGGACATTGTCGGCAGAAGACAAAGATCTGATGGCCGACGCGCCGTGACGCGACATAACATCTGCGCGCATCAAACCACCGAAGTACGATGGCACGTCAACATTTGAATTCTTCCGCCGCCAATTCGACATGGTGGACAAGCACAAATGGTCACCAGAAGAAGAGGCCACACAGCTAATAGCCAGCCTCCAGGGACGGGCCGCAAAGGTTCTGAACGCGGTCTTCATTTCTTTCAGCTGTGTTAAGATCTTGGCCAATGTCGCTTCCATCGCCGTGATCCCACTCCTGACACCAGATGTGACTGCGTGGGTTACGTAGCTTCGGAAATCCGGTATGCAAAAATCTAAAACAACCTTTGCTGCAGTAAAAAGAGGTGAAATCGTCTTCAAGGCTGACTTAATGTTTTGCTGCACGAAAACAAATGAAAGAAATGACTATAGTACACTTCAATCGTCGACTGTCGCAATAACCAACAAACAACTACCGCTCTAGCACCTTGCGGGTATTTATATTTCCCCAGCCATTGTTTCTAGAAAGTCGCCGACTTTCGGAGAACTTTCACGGCAACAATGGACAGAAAGTTCTGGAGCCTCTCTCTGTCTTTTTCTCTACTGACCACGCGCCCGACTGCGGCCCGTGGCAGCAGAACAACGTCACACGGTCGGTGACAATATTTTACCTGTTTTGTTAGTGGGCATAATAGTTCTGTATTTTTCAAATTATCCTGCACATTTCCTTGTTTAAAAAGTATTTACAATTTTTATTTATTTCTTGTGAATGTACCGCAGATAATAAAACAAGCCTGTCATGAAACCTGGCAACTTTGATAGAAACTTTGATGTTTGTCAGTTTCGTTTTGAACCAGTCACATCATGCGACATCGAACAGAGTTTTTCAAGATACAAACTTTGTTTGCATTGTAATAGAATAGCTTTTGCTTTTGATAGGGTCGCCAGGCATTGTTGAGACGCAGCTGGCACATGCGAAAGAGACGGAAGATGTCTGGAAGTTTCTTCTTTTCTGATGCAGTCTTGATTGTTACAAAGCGTTCCACTAATTTCTAGAACAATGAGTGGAGGTACAAAAGAAGCTGCGGCTAGCCAGATCTGAATCATGTGTATGCAGCTGTGAAGTGATTTGAAAGTGAATTCTTTTGTGGACGTGAGGCAGACGACCTTGAAGGTAGCATTTGTGTATGTTACGTCATCCTGCTGCTGCAAAGGGTTGTACAAAACGTCTTTTTTTATTTAAAATAAAGAGCATTTTGAATTTCTGCAAACTAGACTTTTAATTTCCTGAACCTACAAAGTCACAATACGTTCAGAAAATACATTGTCATCTATTGCAATAGGCCACGCATATAAATCACAAATAAAATATTATTTTATCTATCACTGTCCAGACTATGTAATAAAAACATATGCTTGCTAAAAAGCTGTATACATATTTCTGTGCCCACCTGTATCTATAGTGTACACAGCTCAAGCTCAGTAGTGCACGAAACTACTCCCTCTCTCCACTTCATTGCTTTGTATACAATGTAAGCAGCAGTATACTAGAAGCTAGCCTAACCTAAAGTCATATCCGAGGCCTACCGATAAGCTACCAAACTTGTTCGGGCAATCCCAAGGTTGTCTTGTTGAAAATCTTACCTCTGGAGAGTCTTCTAAGTAGCTTTTACGACATCGTCAGTGGCCACATTGATTATCAATGGGCTGAGATGTTCTCCCTGGAGGACTCCATTTGAATAATTATTTCTGACATAACTACTTGTCTGATATCTGCACATTGCTACTTTTTAGGATGCTGCCAATCAGGCATGTTTGGTCCTAGTTTGTGCCGAGCAAGGATTCTAGTTTCGGGATGATGCTGATTCTGTTTAGTCTGACAAAAGCTTTTGAGAAATCAATGAATGTCGCATGGAATTTGCTTTGTGGGAGCGAGTATCATTTTCTATATCATCCAGTAGGCTCTTGATGGCCTGTATTGTGAGAAGCCCGCTTCTCGAAGGCAACACAAGGAATGTCAAAGCAGACTATCAAGATTGGTTTACCTGATAGCGAGAGAGATCTTCTTGATGGAAGATCTAATGATACGCCACGACCTTCCTTGGACTCTCAGTTGGCACAAGATGCTAATTGAGAGTGGTCAGAATTGCTCTTAACGGAAGCCTTGGTAAAGCGGACTTGGACTGGCTTACACTTCATGACATCGATGACAACACATGGAAATCACCCCAAGACATATAATAACAAGACTTTTCACATACTAGACGACAGCTCTGTGTGAGAGAGGGAGAGAGTGCTATGTGATAGTGTATGTGACAGATACCATGTCTTAACAAGTACAAATCAGCAGATATCAGTGATAAACTTTTATACAAATTAGCAATTAGTAGTAACCAAAAATTGCACAACTTGTGCCTGCTGTTATTATTAATGCACCTTTTAATAAACAATCACTTTAAAAAAACAATCTGCAGGGCGATCAAGGAAGAAAGAACTGTGCACTTTTAGCTCAAGGCATTTATCCAATTGAAACGTCAGACAATATGTTTGCTGACTGAATTAAGGACAATAATGACAGGCAGAACACTTTCAAGTAACAAGTTACAACTAAATTGTCTTCAAATGTGTATAAAAAAGTATGCTTCATAATAGCCATATGAACTTTTCACTATTGACAAACAGATTCTATCTCCAAAACCTATAATAGTTATGCAAGAATAAATGCCCGCCTTGGTAGAGTAGATGGTAGTGTGTCTGCTTCACGTTCATGAGGTCCTGAGTTCGAATCTCGGTCAGGGTGGGTTACCTGTATAAGTTTTTTTCTGGGGTTTTCCCTTATCCTTAAAGACGAATGTCGGATAACTCTAAGTTCTATGTACCCTGGGCTCATTTGAGTATCATTTTGTCTATTTCACTCATCGTCCAATATGACTTTAATAATGATGATGCTGATGCTGATGATGATGATGATGATGATGATGATGATGATGATGATGATGATGATGATGATGATGATGATGATGATGATGATGATGATGATGATGATGATGATGATGATGATGATGATGATGATGATGATGATGATAATAATAATAATAATAATAATAATAATAATAATAATAATAATAATAATAATAATAATAATAAATGGAGCTAGCTTAAGGGCACAGTGCTCCGGCAATTAATAGCACTCTGAAGGAATAAAAACAGCAGCTTTTACTCTCTATGTTTGTATCAATGCAAATATGATGTATTCGACAAACGCCATAATATTTTGCTTACATTAAGCTATTCAGTTACAAATGAATATTTGGTTTATAGTTGAAAAATGAGATAGCATCAATTAGAAATAAAATTGCTGAATACTTTTCAAATACTGTAAGATATTAAAAATGTAAAACAAGCTTCTTTATTTAGTAAGAATCCAAAAGAAATACAAATGGAATAGACGGATGGATGGAAGGATGGTTGTTGTTGACTAATGGCACTGGGGATTAGTTGAATTGCATCATTTTCCCCCTAGCTTCCCAATATAAAGCCTGTACGTTCCCACTTTTGAAACCATTACATTTGTCGAAATGGTGTTTGTTCATGATGACATCCTCTTTACACATAGTACATTTGGGTGGAGGTATGCAGTGTATTTTATAAAGGTGTTCTGCAAGACAATCATGGCCAGTTTCCATTCTAAATAGGGCCACTGCAGTTTTTCTTGGTCATTTATGTATGTCAGTTTTGTCTCCAATGTTCTTATAATCCTTGTTTTTTAGTTTATCTTCTTCATCAAGTCTCTGCTGTCTTTTGAAATGTAGCTTAATGTTGTTTAATTGTTTATTAATTTCAGTTTGACTTACAGGTTTTATATTTTGAATTGCACCTTTTTATGCTAGTTGGTCAGCATGTTCATTACCTAAAAGTTCAACATGGGCTGGAATCCACTGCAGGGTGACATGGTTTCTTGATTCGACAACTTTAATTAAACTTCTTATTTCTTTGATGTTTCTTGTTTTGTTTTTATAGTTTACAATCCCATCTTTGGCTGATTTTTAATCTGTTAAGATAACTATGTTTTGCTTTATGTACGGTCTGTACAGGACATTCTGCAGTGCTGCTTTTATGGCTATTCATTCTCCATCATAATGGTTTGTACTTTCGTCTAGTGTTAGATACTGTGCAAAATGTTTGCAGTATACTCCTGCACCAGCATTTTGTTTGTTAATAAAGGATCCATCTGTATATATTCAGAGCCATTCTTTTTCTGGATATCTTTCATTTTCTGTTGCTATTGCTATTGCTCTCATTTCATCTGGTAAATTGTTTTGCTTATGTATTGTATATAACAGGTCATTCTTATAATGTATGTCAATATATTCTGTTGGGCTTGTTTCCTCTATTGTTGTTATATTTGTTATTATGTTCTTGTGTTTTGAGTTATTGATGTATGTTCTGAAGCTTGTTTGGGTTTTTAGATTGCTTATATTATCTGCTGTGTAATACCACTTGTGTCTATTTTTGTTAACTAGCAGTTTTTGTGCTAGGGTAATTGCCTTTAGTTCATGTTCCACTGCTATGGCCATATTTTTTATGAAGCTCTGTAGTATGGCAATTGGTGTTGTTTTCACAGCTCCTGTTATTATTCTTAGTGAATTGTTTTGTGAGGTTTCCATTTTCCTTTTGAGTTTCTTGCTTAATGTTGCCAGCAGTTCTCCTCCAAATAGTAAGTTGGGTTTTATGTATGTTTTATATGTGTTATTAAGCAGGTCCATATTTGCACCCCATTTTTTTCCTGCTAGGCCTTTTAAGAAGTTGTTCTTTTTGTTGATCTTATTTGTTACATTGTTTACCTGTTCTTTCATTGATAGTTTCCATTTCTATTCCTAGATATGTTGTTGTGGACGCTTCTTGTAAATTTTTGTTATTGATTTTCAGATATATATTTTCTATTTTGTGTTGCATTGTGAACAGTTGATACTGGTTTTTTTTTGTGTTTATCTCCATATTGTGACGTTGTGGGTTCGTGAAATTAAAAGTCCAATTGCACAAACTCAAAATGTTCTTTATTTCCACCGAATTACAGTTGGAACACTTGCCGATTACACAGAATTATGTAGTGCACACAATTACAATTCAGCAGTTAGTATGTCACAGGTCCACTCTGTACTCACAACTCCTCCGATGTACGTTCCACTCACTCAGCGCTCCTCACGGCTGCTCGCCAAGAACTGAGCTGACTCGCCAACTGCAGGCCTTATATAGGGAAGATTGCCGTTTCTGGAAGGTTCGTGCACGCACAATTATCCCGAGGTTTCCAGACGTCTGGTGGGAGGGGAAAGAGACGGTACAGGGCTCGGGCTGTCATCCATACGCCGGCTGACGGCGCGCAGTGTCATTCGAGGGGATGGTGATGATGGCGCCGACGTGCCCCTCTCCACGACGGTCCTTGCTCGTTTTGCGGCTGCTCTTCCTAGTGTGGGCAGTCTTTCTCCAGGTGTCCGGGCTGTCCACACCCCCAACACAGGCCACTAGGTCTTCGCCGGCGTCCCTCGGCTGGTCTTCTTTCTCCGGTGTAGCGGACACTCCTCGTTCTGGACATCGGGATAGCTGTTACCTTGGGCGCCTCCATCGTTAATGCCGCCGTTAGCGCCTCGTGGATGGTTTTATAATCGCCGAACATTAGGCGCTGACACCGTAAAACGCCTTGGAAAATCCGCACCCGGCCCAGACAATTACATACACAATGTTGAAAAATCTCCCACATCAAATGATAGCAAAAATTGTACATCTATACAACTTAATACTACAACACGGACATCATCCAGAAGCTTGGAAGAAAGCACATTTAGTATTGCTAGAAAAGCCCGGAAAAACCAACACGGACCATACAGACCAATATCCCTAACAGCAACATTATCAAAAGTATTAGAAAAAATACTAGTCAAACGCCTCACCAACCACCTGGAGCAACGCAAAATAATACCTGAGACACAAGCCGGATTTCGCTCAACCATAACGATCGAAGATCAGCTCCTTAAAGTCATCTCAGAAATCAAGGAAAAAACAAATAGAGGCTTCACAACTGCAGCCACATTCCTGGACATCCAAGGAGCCTTCGATCGATGCTGGACACGTGGACTGCTGCACAAAATGGCAAACCTAGAAATCCCTGAAAAGCTGACGAGATGGACTTCAAGTTTTCTATCCCGCAGAACAGCCCAGATCAAGATAAATGGACAACTATCAGCACCCATCCAACTTGAAGCAGGAACCCCTCAGGGTAGCGCCATATCCGGCATACTGTATATAATATACACCTCTGACACTCCCCAACCGATCCACCCAACAATCCAACTGGCACAGTACGCGGATGACACCGCATACTGGTGATCAGCAGCAAAACTACGGAGCAGCAAATCACGACTTGAGAAACAGCTCGCAATCTTCAACAAATGGGCGAACAAGTGGAGGATTACCATAAACCCGGCAAAAACCCAATACATAATTTTCCGTATACAAGCCAAGGAAACCTACAGAGCTTCCACCATTTCCTACAACAATCACGGCATACCGACCCAGAAGAAAGTTAAATACCTCGGAGTGACATTGACCGAAAAGCTATCTACTTGTTCGCATTACCACAACAAACTTCAAGAGGCAAGAGCAGCAACATCGTGCCTAAGGCTCTTAGCGAAAATAGGAAAGGAAGGACTAGCCCCAAGCACCCTCACACAGATCTACAAAACCATAATTAGACCAACACTTACCTACGCTGCAATCACTTTATGGCCCATCACCACGCAAAACACAAAAGACAGAATATCCGGATATGAACGGAAATGCCTACGCATAGCAATGAAGCTACCACCATGGTCCAGGAGTAACGAAGTCTATGAAATAGCAAAATCTACAACTATAGAAGAAACGATAAGAAAGAATACCACCAAATACATGGACAACGCAAAGGACCGAACCCATAGACAGCACATCATTGACGCCGCAAGGAATTATAAGCAAAGCCAGATGCATCAGGGTAAGAATTTAAGCGACCCTCCTCTAACAACCATCATTAAACAGTACGAACAAGAAAAAGAAGAACAGAAAATACAACACCTACAACAACTTCTGCGATAACCAAGGAAAATTCATCTGACGACCTACGGATAAATTTCTCATTATGTAGAATATCCTAGAACATGTACAAAAGATTCGAAGTAAAAAAATAATAAAAAATAATATATATACAAAAAAATAAAAAAATAAAAAAACAAAGAAAATAAGATATCAAAAAAATTATAACAAATATTAAAAAAATAAAAAAATTATAATAATAAAAAATAATAAATAAATAAATAATCAATAAAAAAAGCCATCTGCCTCTCCCAAACAAATAATTATTCTGGCTGAAGAGGGCGAAATAAGCCCTAAAGCAGCCTTGGGTGTAAGTAGACCCAGAATCTCCCTACCACCACCGCCACCGCCGCCGCCGCCACCGCCGCCGCCACCACCGCCACCAACCACCACCACCACCACCACCACCACCACCACCACCACCACCACCACCACCACCACCAGGCGCTGACGAATCTGCGCGTGTCGTACCCCGTCAACGAATGTGTAGGCAGCTTCCCGGGATACGAGCTCTGGTGGGAGGTCGACTAGGGCCTTGCTAGCCAGTTGCTCAACTGCCAGGGCGAACTCTTGCAGCGTCTCCCCTGGCTGCTGTGACCTTGCCTTTAGCTGGCTGCGGTACGCTGCGGCTAAGCGGTGGTTTTCAAAACGATTCTCCAGGACCTCCCAGATGTCCTTGGGCGCCGCCGTTGTCTGCACCGCATTTAGGACTTCCGCGGCCCGCCCCTGGAGGCTGGCTATTAGCTGTGTGGCTTCCTCCTCTTGTGACCATTTGTTGTGCTTGGCCACTGCGTCGAATTGGCGGCGGAAGACTTCGAAAGTTGTCGCACCGTCGTATTTAGGAGGTTTGACGCGCGCAGACGTGTCGCGTCCCGGCGCGTCGGCCTTCAAATCCTTCAGCCTCCTGCCAACGACGTTCTCCACCATGGCGTTCAGGGACTTGACGCTGCTGTCGGCCTTTCCTTCCAGGTTGTTTACGCGGTTGGCAAGGTCTTCGACGTCTTCCACCATGGCGTTCAGGGACTTGGCGTTACTGTCGGCCTTTTCCTTTAGTTCATTGAAGCGGTTCGCCAGGTCCTCGACGCGCTCGTCCACTTGGCCCCTCCTGTTGCCCAGCTCCGGTACTTCATCCCTCACGCCGGCCAACCGTTCTTCAAATTTGCCGGCGAGAGCCTCATTCGCAGATTTAATTTCCGTGGTCAATTCGGTCTTTATTTCTTCCATCTTCTCGGTGATGTCGTTGGCCGTCTTCATTTGTTTCAACTCTGCGGCCAGGTTGTTATTTGCCGCCTCCGTCTTCGCTGTTAATTCGTTCATCTTCTCCAAAATCTTTTCCAATGCCGATTACATGGCCGTTATCCCACTCTTGACACCAGTTGTGACTTTGTGGGTTCGTGACATTTAAAGTACAATTGCACAAACTAAAAATGTTCTTTATTTCCACCGAATTACAGTTGGAACACATGCCGATTACACAGAATTACGTAGCGCATACAATTACAATTCACCAGTTCGTCTGGCACAGGTCCACTCTGCACTCGCAATTACGCACAGTCTTCCGGTCCGTTCACTCATTTGGCGCTCCTCACGGCTGCTCGCCAAGAACTGAGCTGACTCGCCAACTATATATCTTCTTATATAGGGAAGATCGCCGTTTCTGGAAGGTTCGCGGCGCGCACAATTATCCCGAGGTTTCCAGAAGTCTGGTGGGAGGGGAAAGAGACGGTACAGGGATCGTGCCGCTCTCCTAATCATCCCTTCAGTTAGTGACACGAGACAAATGGGTAGGCGTGGTCTCAATGCTTCCCGTCTGGCCCTACTGCCGGCCGGTTCTATCGGGAGTTCCGACGTTTGGGTGACAATAGCGTTATGGTTAGTCCATTGTTCCAGTATTATAATTGCATTCTCCATTGTTTTTTGTAACTTTTTATGTTTCCCAGAACTTATATGGAAGGATGGATCTGTGGATATTTGTACCTCCATACTAAACCCTGAAATAATGTAAATGTATAGTCTGTAAGATGGGTTCAAAGTTCCATCACCAGGTTTATTGAAGTCAAATAAAAAGCCTATCAAGCCTATAAAGCATTGGACAGTTACTAGTTATGAGTTGACCAATGAGTATCAGAGTAGCTGTGAAGCCTTAGAAGTGACACCTAGAAATTGGTGTTGCAAAAGCGACGTGTTTGCTCTGAATGTTTGTAAAAAGTAAAAGTGATTATAAGTTAACCTTTGAGCTAGTAACTTTGTGTTGTCTTTTAGCCATAATAAATTCAAGTGCCACTTCTAGGTACATAAGCTGCTTTATGACTCACTTGGTTAGATTTCATACTGCAAACGATGCTGCAATGCTATACAAGCCTACTTAAGAAGGCATTAATGAATAAGCTCTAAATGTTTCCATATAGAAAATTGTGTTCTCATTAAAACATCTGAGTAAATATTATATAAAGTATTCCAATTCTGAAAATGCTGCTTCCCAAATTTACAAGCCACATGCCACCGCTACTTGAAAGGTTTAGTATTCTGATTCTAACTTAATTATTCCAGTATGTATAACGAGTAAGTCTCAAGGCACGCGTGTGTTTGTAGTGTAGAAGTGTTTACATAAATGCTGTTCTGAATGACAGCTATAACTGTCATTTTATACGTTGATGAAACAATGGATGCTTTTAATTCTTGCAGTGGAGAGCAATGCTGATAGTGTGATATGTCCCTTAATATTGTCACCCTGGTGGTAGGCTCGCGAAGCCGATGAAAAATGATGGCCGATCATTACCGGTAGCGACAGACAGTTGAATGTAGAGTAGAGAAAATAAACAGTTTGAGGTTAGCTAGCAAATTGTGATGGACGAATGTATTTGCTAGGAGAATAAAGTGTAGTTTTTGTGTTTCGTAACCTCGTTTTATCATTTCACGAACCCACAAAGTCACAACTGGTGTCAGGAAGCGGGACAACAACATCACCGAACATTATGGCCATGGAATCGGCATTGGAAATGCTTTTGCAGAAGATGAACGAATTAACAACAAAAACAGAAGCGGCAAATAACAACCTGGCCGCAGAGTTGAAAGAAATAAAGACCGAATTGACCACAGAAATGAAGGCAGCGAACGACAGTCTGGCCACGGAAATGAAGGAGGCGAACGAGGTCCTCGCCGCCAAATTTGAGGAACAGTTGGCCGGCGTGAGGGATGACGTGACGGAGCTGGGCAACCGGATGGGCCAAGTGGACGAGCGCGTCGAGGACCTGGCGAACCGCTTCAATGACCTAGAGGAAAAGGCCGACAATAACGCCAAGTCCCTGAACGCCATGGTTGAAGACGTCGAAGATCTCGCGAACCGCGTAAACAACCTGGAGGGAAAGGCCGACAGCAGCGCCAAGTCCCTGAACGCCATGGTGGACGTCGTCGGCAGGAGACTGAAGGACTTGAAGGCTGACGCACCGGGACGCGACACAACATCGGCGCGCGTCAAACCTCCAGAATATGACGGCGCGTCAACATTCGATGTCTTCCGCCGCCAGTTCGACACAGTGGCCAAGCACAACAGATGGTCACCGGAGGAGGCCACACAGCTAATAGCCAGCATCCAGGGACGGGCCGCGGAAGTCCTAAACGCGGTGCAGGCGACGGTGGCGCCCAAGGACATCTGGGAGGCCCTGGAGAATCGCTTCGGGAACCACCGCTTAGCCACAGCATACCGCAGCCAGCTAAAGGCAAGGTCAAAGCAGCCGGGGGAGACGCTGCAGGAGTTCGCCATGGCGATTGAGCAGCTGGCTAGCAAGGCCTTGGTTGACCTGCCACTGGAGTTCGTATCCCGGGAAGCCGCCTACAATTTTGTCGACGGGGTACGGGACACGGAGATTCGTCAGCGCCTAATGCTCGGCGATTATAAAAACATCCACGAGGCGCTGACAGCGGCATTAAGGATGGAGGCGGCCAAGGTAGCATCTATCCCGACGTCGAGGACGAGGAGTTTCCGCTATGCCGGAGACAGAAGACCAGCTGTGGGACGCCGGCGAACACCTAGTGGCCTGTGCTGGGGGTGTGGACAGCCCGGACACCTGCGGAGAGACTGCCCACACCAGGAAGAGCAGCCGGAAAACGAGTAAGGCCCGGCGTGGAGAGGGGCACGTCGGCGCCATTACCACCATCCCCTCGAGTGACAATCCGCGCCGTCAGCCGGCGGATGGATGACCTCATCGCGGAGGGTTGGGTAAGAGGAAATCCATGCCGCATGCTGGTGGACACCGGGGCGGCCGTGACCATCATCAGACCTGACGTGGCGAAGGGTTTGTCGACGAGGAAACCGAGCCGACCATACCAGCTTGTGACGGCATCGGGCGACACCATGCCTGTGCAGAAGGAGGCCCTGCTGGAGCTGAACTTGGGACGGAGTGCCGTGCGTCTGTGGGTGTTCGTCGCGAAGGTGGCTGAGGAGGTGATTCTGGGACTGGATGCCCTCAGGAGCCACGAGGCGACGGTCGACGTCGGCAGGAAGGTCCTGAGGCTCAACGGAGAAGAGGTTATACTCCGTCAACCAGAAGAGCGCCTTGGAATTGGCAGGGTCGTCTTGAGCGAAGACGTGGTTGTCCCCGCGAGGAGCGAAGTGATAGTGACGGCGCGACCGGAAGGCCAGACAGCACGTTGGGTCCAGAGGCAGCAGGAGTACGACTTCACCTCGGAACATCGCAGAGGGAAGAGTCACGGTGACGCGGACGCTATGTCCCGAAGACCCTGTCCGGAAGAAAGCGGCCAATGCACAAGAGTGGAGGGGAAGGAGCGTGCTGCAGCAGTTCGAGCAGTCACGGCAGTGCCTGCGGATGGCTGGGATAGCGCAGGCCTGAGGAGGGAGCAGCTGGCGGACGCAGACTTGGGGCCACTCTTGAGGGAAGTGAAACAGCCAGCGACCGAGTATGTGGAGAACTTGGTGGACCACCTCCACGACATGCACGAGATGGCTCGCCAGAACATCCAGAAGGCGAGCGACCGCATGAAAACCCGATACGACAGGCAAGCCAACATCCAAGGGTTCCAGCAAGGTGACCTGGTCTGGTTGTACCGCCCGACCCGGACCAAGGGACGCTGCCCGAAGCTTCAGCAGTCATGGCAAGGACCGTACCGTGTGATGAGGAGGATTAACGACGTGGTCTACCGCATCCAGAAGGTGCCCCGAGGAAAGATGTTGGCCTGGCCCGCTACGAAGGCGCTGTTCGGGACGACCAGCCTTGAGGAGGGAGCAGTGTCACCCTGGTGGTAGGCTCGCGAAGCCGATGAAAAATGATGGCCGATCGTTACCGGCAGCGACACAGTTGAATGTAGAGTAGAGAAAATAAACAGTTTGAGGTTAGCTAGCAAATTGTGATGGACGAATGTATTTGCTAGGAGAATAAAGTGTAGTTTTTGTGTTTTATAACCTCGTTTTATCATTTCACGAACCCACAAAGTCACAATATATTAATAGTTTTATGACTTAGTCAATTTCTTATCCTTGACTTATGCTTCTTACAACACTTACTGCTATCGATCTTTTCCAAAATTAGAAAGAGTGGTTTTTATTAGATTGTGCAACTTTATTACAAAATTTAATGTAATTTCTGATCGGCAGCATGGCTTTCAAAAAGGAAAGTCCATTAATACTACACTGATACAGTTTATAGACGAAGTGCACCAAAAGCTTGACAATTCAGAAAAATGCATTGGAATATTGCTTGACCTGTCTAAAGGTTTCGATTTAGTTAATCATGGAATACTATTAAAGAAATTATCTCATTACGGAATTAGGGGAACTGCAAATAACTGGCCTGTCTCCTACTTGAGAGAGCGAAGGCAAATAATAGAAATAGAGTTTGTTGATAAAACTACAAAGGAAATAAAAACTATAAAATCAAAAGGTGCTAGAATAAACTGTGGAGTTCCGCAGGGTTCAGTTTTAGGGCCATTGCTATTTATTTTGTATATTAATCATTTGGCACTTTATTCACAAAATTCTGTAAAATGCTCCTTATTCGCAGATGATACGAGCCTTTTGATATCAGGTCAAAATGCTGACGAACTCAAAGAAAATGTAATAAATAATTTGAAAGAGGTATCAATTTGGTTTCAAAATAACAAATTAGTTATAAATAAGGATAAGAGTCAGGCATTGGGTTTTCATAATAAAATCAATAAGGCAGTTAATTTACCTGAAATTATAATGGATGAAAATGAAATTAAATATACAGAAAAGACAAAATTTTTAGGAGTTTGGATGGATGACAGTCTAAATTGGAATATACATATTGAAAGTCTAATGAAGAAATTAAGTAGCATTTGTTTCCAAATATCAATTTTGAAGCACAGTGTAAATTTGAATACATTAAGAATAGCGTATTTTGCAAATTTTCAATCATTAATTTCTTATGGTATAGCAGTATGGGGAAATAGTAGTAGCATTATCAAAGTATTTAGAATCCAAAAAAGGGTAATTAGAATTATGATGAATTTAAGGAGAACAGATAGTTGTAAGCAATGGTTCAAAAAATTAGGCATATTGTCATTACCAAGCATTTACCTTTTAGAAATAATAGTACAGGTTAGAACGAACTTAGATAAATTTCAAAAAAGCAATGATATTCATGACCATAAGACGAGAAATAGTTCAAACTTACATGCCACCTATCATAGTGTGACTTTGTGGGTTCGTGAAATGAAAAGTCCAATTTCACCACTCAAAAATGTTCTTTATTTCCACCGACTTACAGTTTAACACTTGCCAATTACACAGAATTACGTGCTGCACACAATTACAATTCACCAGTTCGTCCGTTACAATTTCCTTGTTCTCGCGATTACGTAAACTCCGATGCACGCACAGTCTTCTCGTTCATTAACACGTCCTTCGCTAGCACGTCAAACACTGACTAACACTGCCTTCTTACACCAAGAACTGTCCTCACTAACCAACTGACTGACTGACCAAACCAACAACTGACTAACTCCGACTCCGTCTGTCTGTAACCCTCTTTATATCGGAATATCCCGCCTTCTGGTGTTTACAGGATTGTTCTAGTACCAGAAAGATCGAGAACCAGGTGTAAGGAAACATACGGCACAGTCATGTTTTTCCTTCCAACCGCCGCCTTGTCACCACTATAAGACAAACGAGGGGAAGGTGTGGCTAACCGAACCTCCCCTGCCTTCCGCTCCCAGCTGCTTCACAGGGTGTTCTAGCGCTCGCGTTACACTGCTCCCTCCTCAAAGCTGTTCGCCCCGAACAGCCCCATCGTAGCGTGCGAGGCGGTCCAGGTGTACCACCAGCATCTGCCCGGAGTCTGAGCCAGAAGTAGCGCTGCCGTAGTTTGTGAATCATTCGGTTCGCTCCCAGGTGTCTTCCTGAAGTACCGGCGTGCTCTTCCTCCAAGACTTCCGGGACCTTGCTCCGGGGAAGTACCAACTGTTCTCTCTGCGCCTTCCCATCGGGTGACTCCCATACCCGGAACAGCACGCCCTCTCTGGTCTTCAACGAGTCCCATTGGGCCCAGTGCGACTTGTAGGTGGCGCTCCTCGGTGCGATGTCCTCCCAGGTTGGTCTCGTCCCTGCGTCCACTTCCCTCAAGAGTGGCCCCAAGTCTGCGTCCGCCAGCCGCTCCCTCCTCAGGCCTGCGCTATCCCAGCCTTCAGCAGGCACTGCCACAACTACTCGGACTGCTGCGGCACGCTCCTCCTCTTCCACTCTTGTGCGCTCGTGGCCGTCCTGGATCTGCGATAGGACACCTCCAATGCAATGGTCGCTGGCGTCGGTGTCCACAATGAAGGCGCCACCCGGTTGTGGGAAACCCAAAATTGAAGCACTGCACAGGGTCCCCTTCGGGTGCTGGAAAGCGTCTTCGGCGTCCTCCGTCCACACATAAGGCCGGTTTTCCTCCGTCAGGCGGGTGAGGGGTTTTGCGATGTTGTCGGCCTTTTCCTCTAAATCATTAAGGCGGTCGTCTACTTGACCCTTCCGTTTGCCCAGGTTCGCGACGTCATCCCTCACGCCGGCCAAACGTTCCTCAAACTTTGCGGCGAGAGCCTCGTTCGCCGCCTTCATTTCCGTGGCCAGGCTGCCGTTCGCTGCTCTCATTTCTGTGGTTAACTCGGCCTTCATTTCTTCCATCTCCGCGGTGATGTTGTCGTTGGCCGTCTTCATTTGTTTCAACTCAGCGATGAGGTTGTTTGCCGCTTCTATTTTTGCAGCGAGGTTTTCATTTGCCGTCTTCATTTCCGAGATTAGTTCGGCCTTCATTTCTTCCATCTTCCCGGCGATGTTGTCGTTGGCCGTCTTCATTTCTTTCAGTTCCGCCTTCATTTCCATCATCTTCTCCAAAATTTTCTCCAATGCCGCGTCCATGGTTGTAATGCTCGGTGATGTTATCTTCCCGCTTCCTGACACCAGTGTGACTTTGTGGGTTCGTGAAATGAAAAGTCCAATTTCACCACTCAAAAATGTTCTTTATTTCCACCGACTTACAGTTTAACACTTGCCATTTACACAGAATTACGTGCTGCACACAATTACAATTCACCAGTTCGTCCGTTACAATTTCCTTGTTCTCGCGATTACGTAAACTCCGATGCACGCACAGTCTTCTCGTTCATTAACACGTCCTTCGCTAGCACGTCAAACACTGACTAACACTGCCTTCTTACACCAAGAACTGTCCTCACTAACCAACTGACTGACTGACCAAACCAACAACTGACTAACTAACTCCGACTCCGTCTGTCTGTAACCCTCTTTATATCGGAATATCCCGCCTTCTGGTGTTTACAGGATTGTTCTAGTAACAGAAAGATCGAGAACCAGGTGTAAGGAAACATACGGCACAGTCATGTTTTTCCTCCCAACCGCCGCCTTGTCACCACTATAAGACAAACGAGGGGAAGGTGTGGCTAACCGAACCTCCCCTGCCTTCCGCTCCCAGCTGCTTCACAGGGTGTTCTAGCGCTCGCGTTACAATAAAAAGAAAATGTATGAGCACAGTTTTAAATTCAACGGAATTCATATCTACAATAAACTGCCAACTTAAATAAAAAACATTGAGTCCTTCACAAAGTTTAAAACCACATCAAAGAAGTATTTGTTACAAAAGTGTTACTACTAAGTAGAAGAGTAGTTAAATAACAAAATGTAGGAATAAAAGGAATGTAAATTTTAATTATTAATTTAATTATTATGCTTAACAACTTATTGTAATTCTTGTTACTATTTTGTGTGTAGTTAGTAATTTGACAATTCCACATCATGAATGTATGATTTACGGATGCAATAAATGAATATGAATATGAACACTGTTTTGTTATACATGTTCAGTAATTTTTAGCGTCACTCACACTGGATCTAAAGGTGGAGAAGAAGAAAGAAATAACCCAGACAAATAAAGGAGATAATTAATGATAACAATGTTTTTCTCTCTTTTATTAAAACAATAAAACATTAACTTTAATTCACAATGCTCTTACTAATGCTATAAACATTTTTAACATAATTCAACAATTTACAGACATATTACATTCATGTTTTACATTTACATGAATTTATGGATTATAAGAAATAAACAGGTGAAAATGCTCATCTTACCTGCAATAAGTCACTCTTTCCCACTCTCTTTGCTTTCAGTAAATTTTGCATGTTAACATTGTTTATTTGTAATTGTGTAAAAAATGTATAAATACTAAAATGGTATATTTACACAAAGCTTTCGATGGTTAACATCCAAACATTGTTTCAGCATGATATTAAAATATTGGCCATCTTGTATGCACACAAATGGAAATTTGGTTTACTTAATATTTTCTATAAAAGGGGAAAAAAGTCTGCACACATATTCTCATTCTCTCTCTTATGTGTACACTTTTTAGGAAAATTAAAATTGTATTAGGTACAAAATTATGCCTGTTATTTTAAATTTCAAACTACTAAACCACCCTCTAAAAAATAGCACACCGAAAACAATTATCAGGCATTTACCAAATGAGCTGCCAGTATTGTGACAAGTTATACATTGGTAAGACCAAAGGGAATCTAGGAACAAGAATGAAAGAACACTTCATAAATATTAAATTCAAACAAATGGACAAGTCAGCCGTAGCACATCACTTTTGGTCTGAGAATACAATAAGAAATAGAACATAAAACATAAAATAAAACATAAAACAAGAAATAGAACTGATCAAACAGGTAAAGAAACCTCTAGAACTACAGATTTGGGAAAATATATTTATTACAAAGAAACAGGACCTCTTGATGAATTTTGAAATTCCCGCCGTAAATGACGTCATCAAACTTACCAGAACATTAGATGGCAGCACGACACCAAGCCAGGCGCAGACACCGGATGCATCATCAGTCAAACACAGAACTGACGATAGGGAAGAGGTTCCCAGAAAATAGTCTTCATCAAAAAACTTGTAAGTGGAGAAAAGTATATACAAGGTTGACTCATTTGCGTAATTTCAGTAACAATGGCACTGCACTTTCTGAAAAACTTCTTTTTATTCTATATAATTCAAACTATTTGTTGTTTAAATGGGATAACAATATTCTTGAAGAACAGTCAGCACCTTTTTCTACAATCAGTATGTTGCTCACATATAACCTTCTTGCAAAACTAGCAGTTACCTTAGGAGCTTTTAACACTCTTGTGTAAGGTAAGACAGTAACAACTGTGACAAGTGTGGCAACACAGAAGACCGAAATGGCTGACTTGGACAAGATGAGCAGCATTATTATGAGGATATAATTTATTAAACATACAGAGTTGCCCATTGCCAATTGTTTATAGTCCACATAAAGTCAGGATGCAATTGTCATGCTGATGAAATTTAATGCACGGAACTTGACACTACAATCACCAAGTAAAACAGAGGAACTGACGGTATTGTATAGGCAGAAACAGAAATTCCACAAGAATTATTACCTAGATCTAACAAATCTTTAAATTAAACCTTCAAAAAGACATATTAGAGGTCCTGTAACTGGCAATGAAGAAAACATAGAAGAACATAATCAGATTCAAGATACAGTAACTTGTGTCAGAGTTACAGAGGAAAAAGAATTTTATGAGATGGAGGGATTTCCTGTTTTTGTTTGAAAGAAATGATTATTAAATAAAAGTGAAGACCAGAAACTTTTGGAAAGGTTGTGTTCTGGCAAGGCCCACTATCTAATAGAAAGAAGCAATGACCTTGAAAAAAGTATCTGTAGCCGGCTTTTAACAATTCGTTGAAGGACTAGTCTCGGAAGCCTTTGAGTCCATTTTCAAACTCGAAGGTCAGGCAAAATGTTAAAAACTGACTAAAAATAGTTTTTTCAACTAATTTTGATGTCATTGTTTACTAAATTCCTCCAATCATGCATAAGAACGACCTTCTAAGGACAAAGGTCCAAGTGCCATTTCATCAGCAGCATGGTGTGAGTTCTTTCAAAACATTTCTTTGCTCAAAACCAGGGGAAAAAGAAAAGAGTGAAAGGAAGAAGAAAAAAAAATCTATGTTCACCTCAAAAGAAGAGGATAATTTTAAGAAAACACTGCATTGTATGTAATAATGAAATGATTAGTGATACTGAAGATGACAACATGACAAACATTAGCTGTAGTAAGTGCTAAAAAGCTTCACCACATATTTTGCTGATGTGCATGTAAAAGAAGGTGAAACAAAGTATTTTTTGGTCATATTGCCCATTCTAAAATGTTCTTTAATTTTAAGTTTTTTCAAATGATCGGACTTCACGTTCTGTGCAAGAGTTTATCATATCATAACAGTAAAATTAAATGTACTGTAATTCACAATTAAAGACTGAGCAGTAGTTTAAGTAGGCTCTGGATTGATAGGTGCTGAAAATGTATTATTTATAGTTCAAGAAGTGTAGTTGTAATGTTAAGTTACATTCCAAAACTAGATTTATTATTTGGTGCAGTGATAAATAAAAACAAGCAATATGTAATGATTTCTTGTAAACTAACTACATTGGTAGATGGCAACACTATTAAAACATGACATCATAAAAGTGGGCAAAAGTGGAGAACATAAAATTCCTATTGTTACATGAGTTAAGTTGATTTGATTATACACTTTTAAATTAACAGAACTGATTGTCATTCTTTCTGGTGGCTGTGTGCGAGATAATACTGGAAAACTGAATCATATATAAATATTCTAATACCTTACCATTCTTATCTCTGGAAAATCAAAATAAAAAGGTATGAATAGCCAAAGATTTGTGGTTTGAGGCATCTGATTCGTCCATTTACAGAAACAGATTCACAGTGACAATATCAAAGTACATGATGCCTGGTTGATATATCAGTGCATTGCTATTAAAGAGGTGCATAGAAACAATATTAAGTAACCTATTTGCCCTCCATTCTTTGGAGAAACAGAATGGAAATAGATTTCAAGAAATACCTAGAGTTGATATACTCAACATGGAAAATTCAATACCATGGCCGGGATTTGAACCACAGATCTCCTGGTTTCCATCCAGTTGCTCTTACCCATTGAGCTACCATGGCCAATGTGCCGACTTGACATTAAATTCTCCAATTGACTCATATATTTCCCCGGTAAACCACTAGGGGCTCTCGTATTCGAGATATACTCTTTGTGGCGACTTACTATCGTAAGTACTTGAGTCCCAGGCTTCATCATTTAACTCTTTATTATTTTAGTTAATTGATGGAAATTAATCATTTCTTTACACTAGCCGTGTATAGACTAAGGTCTTTGATAGAGTCAACATGAAAAATTCAATACCACAGCCGGGTGTATCTTGAATGTGAGAGCCCCTAGTGGTTTACTGGGGAAATATACTAGTCAAATGAAGAATTTAATGTCATGACGGCAAGTTGGCCATGGTAGTTCAATGGATAAGAGCAACTGGACGGTAACAGGAGATCCGTGGTTCAACTCCCAGCTATGGCATTGCACTTTTCACGATGACTATCAAAAACCTTAGCCTATATACGGCTGGTGTAAAGAAATGATTAATTTCCATCAATTAACTAAAATACCTAGTTATTAATCTCTGATCTATCAGAGACAGTGTTAGAACATTTGATGTTTGAAAAGGGACAGCATAATCCCCCACTTCATTATAAATTGTGTAATCAAAACTTAATTTGCATACATAGTCTTGAAGATTATGGTTGTAATAGACTTCCATAGGCATACAATTATGTACTATTAACCTAGATACTTATTATTTAATTAAAGTGCACTTTTCTTAAATTAACATCCTAAAACATTAATCATGTTGATCAATGAAATGGGTGAAATGATGCTCAAAGGAGTCCAGGGTCTGTAGAGCTTAGAGTTACCCAATATGCATCTTTCAGCATAAGGGAAAACCTCCGGGAAAACCTTATCCAGATAGCTCACCCTGACCAAGATTTGGCAGACACATTAGCATCTATGTTACAGAGGTGTAGTAAAGTGCCAAGTAAATGTTTTATTGAGTACTTCATTACTTAAGTAAGTATTCATATTTTAGGTAGTGACCTAAACATCAGTGGAAACTAACAAATCCTTATTCAATTTGCAGTCCTTAGAAGTTGCAATGTTTTATTGTACAAAATCTGTTGAATCTTTAAGTTATTACACAACATAATTATCTTCAAAATAGTAGCTCATGTTTATATGAAACTGGGATTATTTTTAATATAAAGCTCTACAAACTGAAATATTATCCTTTATAAAGAAGTATGACACAACAATAGGACATAATAGCAATTTATTCTACATTTAAAAATGTGTATACAGTGTGTTAATGAACAACACCAACAGGACTAATATAAGCAAGTTGAGATAAGCAATGCACGGTCTGCGGCTAAACATGTGTTAAACCTAATTGGCATCAGATGCTGTTAAGTTGGTATTTAAACAAGGTGAGTGAAATTATTTGATTAGAATGTCTTTAAAACTGCTTCCCAAGTATAGAAATATTGATTTTTGGTAGCTCGTTGTTGGCATTCTCAGGATTTAAAGCCTCAAAGATCACTCAAATCTGAAACTAATCAGGTGCCATTGCAACATTGAACAGCGATTAACTGACTTCTTGTATCATGAAGCCCACTCTAGTGCTGCTTCTGGTGGCACAATCCATAGTGCCGAGAGCTGGTGCTCCAAGGGTCATGGTTTGGTTCCTGTCTTGTATTTAATTTTTTTACATTATCTTTTTAATATCTAAACTCTAAAAGGAAGAAATGGCATGATTCATAACTAACTGCCTGAATAATAGCAGCATGTGAAGTTATTCAACACAAACAAGGAATTTTGGACAGAGTACGGCAGTCGTTCGATCGCTGCTGTCAACTTTACGTTGAAAACACAGATCGCCATTTTGAGCAGTTCCTATAAACCTGACATAAAAAGTTGCATTAACCTTTTATTTTATGTAAGATCGTTCAGCCTTTAATCCATCTCTCATTTAGACGTACGTCTAAATGAGTAGGACTCAACCTTTGTTAGAAAGAATTGTAATTAATTGCACTGTAAGGTGAAATTAAAATGTAAAATGCATACATTTATACCAGATTTAAAAGGTTAGAGAAAAAATTACAAAAGCAACCCAACGAACAAACCATAAAACAAATGAATAAATAAAAAGAGAAGGAGGCTCGAACTCGCTTACTTTTCACTTGAAAGCTAATATCATAAGCATTGCGCCAGAGGAAGTGCTCTGAGACACTCTTTCATTTTCATGTGTTGGTGAGTCAAGTGGTAACATCATTAGCAGTGGTGTACTGGCACTTTAGAAATTTATAGCCATAACTTCCACATTTGAACAGGCCATAGGTCTCCTATCTCAAATTACTTGTTTAGGATATCTCCTGTTGCTCTGAAAATATTTTGGTGTAGTTCATTAACATCCTGTATAGGCACCCCTATCCATCTCCACTGTGTAATGGGTAGTGCATAATTAAGAGAGCTCAAACTGAAATATTTGCTTGAGGCAACTGCATGAGTTGGGTTTCTTTACTGAGATCTTTGAACTTTGTACAAACGGCTCAGTACCCAACATTAGCTCATGTACGAGGGACGTTCTGAAAGTAAGTTTTGTCATTCTTTTTAGATGAGAAGATGGTAAACCAGGTGAAAAACAATCACCATAAGTAACAACACCAATTGTTAGTTCAATGGCAGAAGCATCATCAGCAGAGGGGCTATGATGCATGCACAAATCATCAAAGAAAGATGAGCAGCAGACCGGCATGCCCAAGGTTATTAGAATACAAATCATGAAAGGAGACGAACCTGTGCTGACAACATGATCACCAATGGAAGGATGTGCTGTTATCTGGTATGAATGGGTATGTGGAACTAGTGTGTCCGTCATCCATGACCATATATGGTGAAGAGGCCATGTCTCGTTAAATGGATGGTCGTGGTGTTGCAGGTTGGGAGAGAGTGGAGGATGAAGGTCGAAGTGGGCGTCCCTCCACATTCATGAATTAAACCAACATCGCTAGAGTATAGGCCACGGTGTGAGCGAACAGGTGCATAACAGTGTTAGAAGCGGCATACACACTGGGTATTGTCTTGCTCATAAAGTGTTGGGTTACCAAACAGTGTCTGCAAGTTGGGTGCTGAAAAACCTGACCCCAAATCACAAGAATGCAAGAATGGGAATCGGCCTTGATACTTGATGAGGTACGACAGAGAGGGAAAAAGGTTCCTGTTCAGAATCATCACAGGCGATGATGATCCAAGAAACCAAGGAAGCATCCCAATTCACCAATGAAGAAAAATTCAAATTGTTACCCTCCGCAGGAAATGTTATGGCTTCAGTGTCCTGGAATGTGAAAGGTATGATTCTCTTTTATTTCCTCCATGACGGGACCATCAATGCGGCACACTACTGCGATGGCCTCAATAAACTCAGGTCTACCATTCGACAAAAGAGACAGGGCTCTTGATTGAAGGTATTCTGCTCTTGGACGACAATGCAAGACCACACACAGCAAGGCTCAAACTAACTCAGATTCATTGCTTTGGATGGGAGAGATTGGATCACCCTGCCTACAGCTCCAATCTTGTTCCAGCAGACTTTCACCTGTTCCCTGCATTAAAAACTGCACTCGTGGGACAACATTACCAAAACAATGAGGTGGAGCAGGCTGTGCAATGATTCCTTGTATCGCAGGGCACAGAGTTTTACCAGAGTGGTTACTTCTAGCTGATGCAAGCTGTGACAAATGTCTCAATGTTGGTGGTGACTATGTCGAAAAATACTGCAAGTTGTATAATTCATGATGCCATGGTATATTTTTATTTGGCAATAAAATTTTGGTGTGAAAAAAAAAGATGTAACTTACTTTTGCAATATCCCTCGTATTATCTCTTTAGACCCCAAAAGCAAGCTTTCCATTTACAATGGAGGACTTTGCCTATAACATTATACACATAAACTTGTTACATCCACTGCAATTTCAAAGGAATACAGAAAGGAATAAACAAATATGTACACAACCATAATACCTGTACTGGCTTCAGAACACAACATTCTACAACCCTACAACTGATACGAATAGCAGAACAAAGTACCAAAGAATATACAATGCAGGTATATATAAGTCCTTTTGACTATGTCTAGCACACAGGGCTCCTCAACATACTAATGCAATACAACCTTTTATACTCAGCTATAGCTCTGGTTTGGGATTACTTCTGTGACTGATTGCACTGCCCATTGTCAAACTCCCATGTCAAATGCTCATGAGTAAAGCTTAGAAGTTCTTTAACTAAAAATTACTTTAAAATAACCTAATAAAGATTAACAATTTCTTTCATAACAATAAATTAATAACTGTCATATACAAATAATGAATATGTGGTTTGAGCAACTATACTTTAAAGTAAATTGATGGAAATTAATCGTTCCTTCACACTAGCCGTATATAGATAGAGTCAAACTGAAAAATTCAATGCCATGGCTGGGATTTGAGCCATGGATCTTCTGGTTTCCTTCTTAATTTCCCTCAATTCACTTAAATAATAAGAGTTTAATGATGAAGCCTGGGATTTAAATACAATAGTACGTCGCCACAAATGGTGTATCTCGGATACGAGAGCCCCTAGTGGTTTACCAGGAAAATACAAGAGTCAATTGGAGAATTTAATGTCAGAATGGCACGTTGGCCATGATAGCTCAATGGGTAAGAGTGACTGAACAGAAACCAGGAGATCTGTGGTTCAAATCCCGGCCATGGCATTGTATTTTTCAGTTTGACTCTATCTATACTTAAAAGTAACTTTCTAAGTAAAAATTAATTATTGCTACTAAACAATTAACAAATTTACAATTATCTCAATTTTGTATAATATGAAAAATATATTACTGTATGTATTATCCTAAACATACCTTACTCTGCATTACACCACCATGGTCATCTTCAGGTTATCGAAAGTGAAGGAACTGCGATTGTCAGCTTCACTGTGACTTCTCTCCAATTCCACAGATGTTATAACGTGCATATTTGAAAAACACTATGACATTGCCCGTTAAATCCTATTCACAAATGTCAATTCTGAAGTTTTCTCCTGACAGAATACTGGCAATTTGATACCCTTTATTTTTCTCTAACACAAATTTCAGTTTCTGCCTAATTTTGTAAGTAATCTCATCATTAACATTTTGTATTCTATCTTCTGCAATCCTGACTAACTCAACTGACTTTTCTAATGCCATGCCACCTTCTTCTAGGTGAGTAATGGTTTCCGGTAAAAAGGCAAAATTTGATTTGATGAAAAGCAATTAACCTGGATTTGAGTATCAGAAAACAAGTCCTGTACAATCCCATTTACCCTAGAATCTGCCCCATCAAAGCTATTCACCACCTCTTTCACTACCTGAAAATTGTCATAATAGTATATAAATGCACTTAACCATGTACTCCAGCATGTTAAAACTGGTGCTGGTTCAAAGTTATGTTAGGGGCATTGTCTTTGAAGTACATACTTGAGGTCAGTGCTTTCAAAAATATTTTCTTTGCTGTGGAAATTAGAGTATCTACTTCTGGGAGTTCTGATATGTCCGGTTTTGTGATTTAATGAAAAGCATGCACCAAACACATAAGATGCACTATTTTACAATAAAATAACTGGACTGATTCTGCTACCTTTACCATGTTAGGAAGAGGAGCACGTTGTCATGTTGTACTACACTAGGCCACAAAACACATGTGGATTTATTATACAATTTGCATATCTGAACGTAGTTAAACCCATCTAAAACCTCTGAGGTCAGAAGTGAAATTTGTCCAGCACTAGCACTATTGACTATATAACGACCCTCTGAATCTGTTGTCTCATCAATTGATTGGTAAATCTTTTTCCCATTCACACTTTCACATAATTAACATGTCTTCATAATATTTCTGTAGGTAGTTTTTTTTGCAAAGTTGATTCATCTGGAATTCTACTGCAACAATAAATCATTCTCTTTGCTAACTTGAGATTAGTAGAGTGCTTGAGAATAATATACTTGGCTGGAGAGATTGCAATGATCTTGTAATTATGTCTTATTTTAGCACTCTATTACTAATTTTGTAACTGCATTCCTGAGGATAGTGTACACTTCCTGATTTCTTTGATGTGTTTCTGCATGAAGTTTAGTATATTTTGATTCTTAATAAGTGAAGCAAACCTTTTGCAATAGCAGTTATCCACATATTTTCTCATTTTTTTTTTAGTCTGGTATAGCTTATTGGTAACCCAAATTAGTGACAAAGTTTTTAACTACAGTTTGGTTAGTTACTTTGATATGTGTCTTCTACAAAGGAAGTATTTTCTATTTTGCAACACTATTTTTTATTTCTGACCTGAAATATATAATTTAAAAGAATGTGCATTATAAATCTAAAATATCTTTACTGTTGCATTTTTTACCTGAAATACATTTGAGGTGTAGTTTGCCCAATTCTGCTGGAGTGTATTACTTCATACTCTCTTTTCACCAAAAAATAAACAATGAAATGTTGAATCTTTGTTCCTTCAAATTCTATACTTTTTGAGGAACTTTCAAAATAATGACTTTTAGGGGTTTGTCTCTCACAGTTGGTTAAATAAATTTTCACTATCACTCAAAAGTTTTTGAACAGCTCGTTTTTCAGAATTTAACAAGTGTATAATGCCAAACTGAGCCAATGGCAGAAATCCATGGAAACATAATTGAAATTTACTATGCTACCTTTTGTTTGTCAACTATATGCATTTTGAAAATGTAGCATTTGTTGACCCTTATGGGAACACTTAACCTGATAGAGTCAAACTGAAAAATTCAATGCCATGGCCAGGATTTAAATCACGGATCTCCCAGTCTCCATCGGGTTGCTCTTAACCATTGAGCTACCATGGCCAAAACCTTGGCCTATACATGGCTAGTGTGGAAGAACGATTAATTTCCATCAATTAATGGAGAATTTAATGTCATGACGGTATGTTGGCCATGGTAGCTCATTGTGTAAGAGTGACCGGATGGAGATGATGTTTTGGATGTAATAATATGTCTGTGATTCCCTAGATGTTGTTTACAGACGTTCTGCAAATAGGTATTGGCTGCGAACAGCACTTTAGTACTTCATAAGCAGGTGAATGGTACACATTGTTATTGTGTAGTTGAAAAGTCTGAAAAAGGATAAAAGAAGGGCACTTTCAGCAGAAAAACGTGCTGCAATAGTCAGCTTACATAAAGCATGCCACACCATGCATCAAACTGCCACAAAAGAACAAAGTTTCCTTGGTTAGTGTCCATTACACTGTAAAGAGGTATGCAACTACAAATAGCAATAAGGATTTTTATCGAAAGGGGAGGCCTAGGGTGACCTCAAAAAGTGAGGAGAAACATTTAATAGTGACCAACAAAATGTGATCATTTCAAAAGAGCACCCATGCTGACAGTGGAACTGAACCAGTTGAGGAATGAATCTGTGAGTGTTTCTACAGTGGAGATTGACTTCAGGATGCACATCTGAAAGGTTGTACTGTGGCATAGAAAGCCTATTGAGATCTGTCAATAAAGGGAAAAGGTTACAATGGGCCAACCAACATGTAAGCTGGACTGTTTATCAGTGGAAAAAGGCGTTATTCATTGATGAATCTAAGTTGGGCTACATGGCTCAAAACGTTGTCAGTTTGTCTGATGTGTAAAAGGTGAACGCACGGCACCTCAGTCAAGTATGGACGTGGTTTGGTGCTAGTATGGGGTTGTTTTGGTGGCAATAGGACAGGCAATATTGTGAAAATAGAAGGAACTAAGAAGAAGGAACATAAAATCTTTTTAAACCACTTGTCAAACTACAAAAACACTTTAGCTCCACTTACATTTAAAATTAGGACATGTTTCAAGGACCACGCGTCCCCATCATCAGCTGACCTTTGATGTCAGCTGATGTTTCCTGGTCCTTGAAACATGTCCTAATTTTAAATGTAAGTGGCGCTAAAGTGTTTTTATAGTTTGACAAGTGGTTTAAAAAGATTTTATTGATAAAGCTCCACTTTTTATAAATACTTCTATTTTATAATTTTAAGAAGGAACATTATCACAATATTCTCCGCCATGCTAAACCATCTGAGATGCAGTTAACTGGCAAAGGTTTCACTCTGCAGGAGCACAATGACCCCAAGCATACATGAACGATTGGAAGAGGGACAAGACTTCAAGATCATGATTTGAGCCCCTCAAAGTCCTGACTGCAATCCTATTGAACTACTTTGGGATCCTCTGAACACAGAGGTCAGAAAGAAACAACCCACTAATGTAAATGTAGTTTGGAGTCCTGTGCAAAACGTATGGAGGGATATTTCTGAAGATACACAGGTGCACTTAACCCTTTCACCGATATGGACATCATATGACGTCCAAGTTAAATGCCCCAAATCGATATGGACGTGTATAGACGTCCTGCGCACACATGCATTTAATGTGCATTTAATGCTAATTATTTTAATCTTCCTATTTTACAATAAATTTAATTTAGTTCTATAAGGGATGTAAACGTACCCTTAAAGGTTTCTTTTTGAATTGTACACCTCCAAACCTCGATAAACACCCAAGGGCACATCTGCAGATTCACACCAAATAATATTGGTTTCCTTCCGAACTTCTTTTTCGCAACACACTACACATTTTCGAAATGGTTACGACTTTTTTGGTTGTGGGTGGTATGCTGTTAGGAAAGTGTTTTCTCTCAAATATGAGGGATGATGTCATGGTGAATTTCTTACCCCTTACATCTGAGTATTATAATACTCAATTAGGTTACGAGCTCTTTATACATGCAAGTACAGGTAGAGGAATGTCTTGCATGAATTACAGCTCTGAAAATTATTAAACAATTGTGAATGATTACATTCAGTGGTATAAAAATACTTTTTTTACCATTTAACTGTTTTTTGTAAAAAGGGATAGCTAGTAATAGCTGATCCACATCACCCATATTTGACCCGCCACTTCCCCCAAACAATGGAGTAGCTAGCATGCCATCTGAAGACCAGTACACGTCACTGCTACCTATATCCTAAACATCTCCTTCATAATCGCACAACAAATCTTCCAGAGTTTCTACAGTAATATCAGAAGCCTGTATACATCATATGCAAGGTAATTTATTTGCTACATTACGGGGATAAGCCATGGTTAACATTGAAATTTAACAATTTCAAATGTGCCATTCAACTAGCTCTTGATAGCTATAAGAAATCACTCTGAACACACAGAGAACTAAAATACTGACAGTTTTCTTTCCAGTGTGTGTGTGTAACGTAACATATACTCGTATGATTATCGCTTGGTATAGCATAAATAAACTAAAAGCTAAAACCTTGAACCGGAGAAGTCGCTTGTGTAGCTATACATACATTCGTTCGTATACACACAAAACAAAATGATTCAAATATTAGGCGCGTTTGGCAAAAGAATGGCTTTTGCTACAGTGAAACAAAGAAGTGAAATTTGACAATTTATTACTGTAGTCTCCACTTTTTGTTACTGTAGATGTATACTGCCTTTAATGGGTTTTAAACCAGTTTTTGTTTCGTTTAAATGACTTAATAAATACGGAAGATATGGAATTCTATTTATGATGCATTTTTACAGCATTTAACAATTTAAATGTCTTGTTCTGTTTATTGGGTATCCGTTCCCGGCCCCTGAAGGGTTTAAATGGCCATCGGTGAAGCGGTTAATAGAAAGGATGCCCAGAGTTTGCAAAGCCGTAATTAAAGAAGGGGATGTTATTCCTATGAGTAAGGACTATGATACAATAAAGCACAAAATTATACTCAGGATACTTTGAAGAAAAAGAATTTATCATGTATTGCTGAATTTCATTAAATATACTGTTATGACTACATATTAAGTCTTTTTTATTCCACTGTTTCCAAAAATCCTAAAAATGAGGTGTGTTCAAAACTTGAGTGGTAGTGTAACTAATAATAAAAAACTAACTGAAAAAAAACTATTTGTAGTCAGTGTTTTTGACACTTCGTCACTTACACTTTTATATTATTGAGGGACTAGTTTTGGAAGCCATCACCTCCATCTTCAACCTCTTTCCAACGTCTGTGTTGTCTCCTCTCTTCTCTCTGGTGGTGGAACTATGAAGATGGAGGCAACAGCTTTTGAAACTAGTCTGTCAATAATATAAAAATGTATGTAATGAAGTGTCAAAGAAAAAAAAGACTACAAATAGTTTTTTTCAGTTAATTTTGATGTCACTGTTACTAAATTCCTCCAATCAGACATAATAAAAAAACTACTCACACCTTAAAAATAGCTTATCATAAGCACAACTTACTCAATACAAATAGGTTTATGAATTATGCCTACAGCATATATAATTTAATCCTATCTTCTCCTTTTCCATAAGTGTGGTGAGCAAACGTATGTGTTCTGTCTCCATTTGAACTGACAAGTGTGCTGTAGTGCCACATATGTAGGTTTTCCTGGCTTGCAGCCACTACTAGCTGCTCAATATGCATCTACCGAATAAGTGACAATTCTTGAAAACATGATATCTTTATGCCACAAATTCAAAGTGACCACAACTATTTTCTTAACATTAAGCATAATAGTCGAGTAAAACGTAACCACCATTGAATGAATGGGGAATTCCTGTTCTGCAACAAATGGCTATGTGCATAATTTGTTGTAAATACTGATCTTAGTTATACATCAACCTCTAAATGATGTGTTCCCCCTTTTACTCATGAGTACTGAGAAAGCACAAGTTAGTAACTTACTGTGGAGTGTATGCACTGATTTAGAAACATTGCAGCGTTAACTTTTAAGCATTAGAGCATTCTACATGATAAGCTGAACATGGTTATTAAGCCAACCATAATATCTTCAACTTTTGATCCAGTGCAGGTAAGTAATCTTAATACTGTGACTTAATGGGTTCGTGAAATGAAAAGTCCAATTGCACCACTCAAAAATGTTCTTTATTTCCACCGACTTGCAGTTCAACACTTGCCAATTACACAGAATTACGTAATGCACACAATTACGATTCACCAGTTGGTCCGTTACATTTCCACTTGCACTCGTAATTACGTAAACTCCAACGCACGTACGCAGTCCGTCCCCTCACTGGGCGCTCCTCACAGCTTGCCAAGAACTGACTCCCTCCGGCCCGGCGTATCGCTTATATAAGACCAGCTGGCCAATCTAGAAGTTTCTGGATTAGACGAAACACCCCGCAAATTCGAGAATCCAGGGGGAGGAGAAAGAGACGGTACAGTGGCCCGCGATCCCTCTCCTAATCATCCCTTCAGTTAGTGACTGAGATTAATGGGTGGGTGTGTCCGAATGCCTCTGTCTCCTGCTGCCGCTGCCAGCCGGATCTATAGGGAGTTCCGACGTTTGGGTGACACTGCTCTCTCCTCAAAGCTGGTCGTCCCGAACAGCACCATCGTAGCGTGCCAGGCGATCCAGGTGTACCACCAACATCTTCCCTCGGGGAACCTTCTGGATGCGGTAGACCACGTCGTTAATCCTCTTCACCACCCGGTACGGTCCTTGCCATGGCTGCTGGAGCTTCGGGCAGCGTCCCTTGGTCCGGGGAGGACGGTACAACCAGACCAGGTCACCTTGCTGGAACTCTTGGCTGTTGGCTTGCCTATCATATCTGGTCTTCATGCGGTCGCTCGCCTTCTGGATGTTCTGGCGAGCCATCTTGTGCATGTCGTGGAGGTGGACCACCAGGTTCTCCACATATTCGGTCACCGGGTCCGGAGGGCTTCCAAAAGCCAGGTCACAAGGGAGGCATAACTCTCGGCCAAACATTAGGCTGGCTGGCGTCATTCCAGTTGTGTCGTGTGTAGACGAGCGGTAGGCCAGCAAAAACAGTGGATCCTTGACGTCCCAGTCTCGCTGATGGCTGGCCATGACCTTCCTCAGGTGTTCCTCCAAGGTCTTGATGTATCTTTCGACCATGCCATCCGACTGGGGATGTAGAGGTGTCGTGCAGGTCTTGTTCACCCCAAGCCTTTGTAGTGCCTCCTTCATTAGGTTGGACTCGAAGTTGGTACCTTGGTCACTGTATAGCTCTAACGGCACCCCAAATCGACAGAACAATTGCTCCACGAGGCAGTCTGTGATTGTCTTTGCCTCTTGGTTTGGGATGGCATACACCTCCGGCCACTTGGTGAAGTAGTGCAGGACCACCATTAGGTACTTGTTGGCTCAGTCGGAAACTGGGAACGGTCCAGCAATGTCAACGGCGAGCCATTCGAATGGCGCTCCGACGTTGTACTGCTGCATGCGACCCCGGCTCCTAGTCTGGGGGCCACGACTCGCCGCGCACACGTGACACTGACGGCACCATCTCTCAGCATCTGCTCGGAGTCTCAGCCAGTAGTAGCGCTGCCGTAGTTTGTCAATCGTTCGGTTCGCTCCCAGGTGTCCTCCTGAAGTACCGGCGTGCACTTCCTCTAGGACTTCCGGGACCTTACTCCTGGGGAGTACCAACTGTTCTCTCTGCGTCTTCCCATCGGGTGACTCCCATACCCGGAACAGCACTCCCTCTCTGGTCTTCAACGAGTCCCATTGGGCCCAGTACGACTTGTAGGTGGCGCTCCTCGGTGCGATGTCCTCCCAGGTTGGTCTCGTCCCTGCCTCCACTTCCCTCAAGAGTGGCCCCAAGTCTGCGTCCGCCAGCTGCTCCCTCCTCAGACCTGCGCTGTCCAAGCCGTCCGCAGGCACTGCCGTGAGTACTTGGACTGCTGCAGCACGCTCCTTCTCTTCCACTCTTGTGTAATGGCCGCACTCTTCTGGACAGGGTCTTCTGGACATGGCGTCAGAGTTACCATGGCTTTTTCCTCTACGATGTTCCGAGGTGAAGTCGTACTCCTGCAGCCTCTGGACCCAACGTGCTGTCTGGCCTTCCAGGTTCCTAAAGCTCAATAGCCAGGTTAGGGCGGAATGGTCAGTCCTCAGGTGGATTGGCTGACCGTACAAGTACTTGTGGAAGCGCTCCAATGTCTTTACTACCGCCAGTAACTCCCGTCGGGTGACGCAGTAGTTCTTCTCTGCCTTGGATAGCATCTTGCTGTAGTAGGCTATCACCCCCTCATGGCCGTCCTGGATCTGCGATAGGACACCTCCAATGCAATGGTCGCTGGCGTCGGTGTCCACAATGAAGGCGCCACCCGGTTGTGGGAAACCCAAAATTGGAGCACTGCACAGGGTCTCCTTCAGGTGCTGGAAAGTGTCTTTGGCGTCCTTGGTCACACATAAAGCCGGTGTTCCTCCGTCAGGCGGGTGAGGGGTTTGGCGATGTTGGAGAACCCCTTTATGAAGCGGCAATAATAACTGCACAGCCCCAGGAAACTGCGCAACTCTTTCTTATCCTTTGGGCGAGGCCAATCTCTCACAGCCTGTGTCTTCTCCGGGTCTGTGGCCACTCCGGTTGCTGAGACTATGTGGCCCAAGTATTTAATTTCCTTGCGGAAGAGCTGGCACTTCTTCGCGTTCAGCTTCAAGTTGGTCGCCTGCAGTCTCTGTAGCACCTTACTCAGATTCTCGAGGTGATCTTCAAAAGTCTTCCCGACGATGATGATGTCGTCCAGGTATAGCAGGCAGGCGTCATAGGTCAGCCCTCTAATCACTGACTCCATGAGGCGTTGGAAGGTAGCTGGTGCGTTGTAGAGGCCAAAGGGCATAACCGTGAACTGCCAGAGCCCTTGGCCTGTCGAGAATGTGGTCTTCTCCTTGTCTTTTGTCTCTAGGGCTACCTGCCAGTAGTCCGACTTCAGGTGCAGGGTCAAGAACCACTGTGCACCAGCTAGCGTGTCCAGGGTGTCGTCAATCCGGGGTAAGGGAAAACAGTCCTTCCGGGTGACAGCGTTCAGCTTTCTGTAGTCTACGCAGAAGCGCAGCTCGCCGTTCTTCTTCGTCACCAAGACTACAGGGGAACACTAAGGGCTGTCAAACTCTTCAATCACTCCCCTGGATCTCATGTCCTCCAGCATGTCTCGTACCGCCCCTTGCTTCGCCAGCGGAACGCGTCTATGTGGTTGCCGAATAGGCCGGGCGTCCCCGTTGTCGATGCGGTGAAGCACTTTGTCCGTGCGGCCGTAGTCACTATCACCTTGGCTGAAGACGCGCTGGTATCGTCTTAGCAATTGTCGAACTTTCTCCAGCTGCTCTGCGGTCAGGTGGTCGGCCACCCTCTCCAGTAAGCCTTCTAGCCGGGACCCCAGGTGTTGCGTCGGCACCGGCTCCTGCGTCTTGTCGATTGCTGTTACGCTTACCACGGGCTCGCACTTTCCCAACTCCGTCCCGGCCTGAACGTCGTGATCGGTGTCCGTCGGATTTAGCAGTCTCACTGGCACCTCCTCTCGGCACGGCAGCAGTGCCCTGGCTACACATAGTCCGTGCACAGGCGTCTTCTGGTCCAGCATCATGTTCCTGGTTCTCTGGCCTTCCAGTCGCGCCGTCACCACCACCTCGCTCCTCGCGGGGACAACTACGTCTTCGTTCAAGACCACCCTGCAAATTCCAAGGCGCTCCTCTGGTTGACGGAGTATAACCTCTTCTCCGTTGAGCCGCAGGACCTTCTTGCCGACGTCGACCGTCACCTCGTGGCTCCTGAGGGCATCCAATCCGAGTATCACCTTCTCACCCACCTTCGCGACGAACAGCCACAGACGTACGGTACTCCTTCCCAAGGTCAGCTTCAGCAGAGCCTTATTTTCTACAGGCAAGGTGTCGCCCGATGCCGTGACAAGCTGGTATGGTCGGTTCGGCTTCCGTGTCGGCAAACCCTTCGCCACGTCAGGTCTGATGATGGTCACGGCCGCCCCGGTGTCCACCAGCACGCGGCACGGATTCCCTCTTACCCAACCGTCCGCGATGAGGCTGTCATCCATACGCCGGCTGACGGCGCGCAGTGTCACTCGAGGGGATGGTGGTGATGGCGCCGACGTGCCCCTCTCCACGACGGCCCTTACTCGTTTTCCGGCTGCTCATCCTGGTGTGGGCAGTCTCTTTGCAGGTGTCCGGGCTGTCCACACCCCCAACACAGGCCACTAGGTGTTCGCCGGCGTCCCTCGGCTGATGTTCTGTCTCCGGTGTAGGGGACACTCCTCGTCCTCGACGTCGGGATAGATGTTACCTTGGCCGCCTCCATCCTTAATGCTGCTGTCAGCGTCTCGTGGATGGTTTTATAATCGCCGAGCATTAGGCGCTGACGAATCTCCGTATCTCGTACCCCGTCCACGAATGTGTAGGCAGCTTCTCGGGATACGAACTCTGGTGGGAGGTGGACTAGGGCCTTTCTAGCCAGTTGTTCAACTGCCAGGGCGAACTCCTGCAGCGTCTCCCCTGGCTGCTGTGACCTTGCCTTTAGCTGGCTGCGGTACGCTGCGGCTAAGCGGTGGTTTCCGAAACGATTCTCCAGGGCCTCCCAGATGTCCTTGGGCGCCGCCGTTGTCTGCACCGCGTTTAGGACTTCCGCGGCCCGTCCCTGGAGGCTGGCTATTAACTGTGTGTCCTCCTCCTCTGGTGACCATTTGTTGTGCTTGGCCACTGCGTCGAATTGGCGGCGGAAGACCTCAAACGTTGACGCGCCGTCATATTTCGGAGGTTTTACGCGCGCCGATGTTGTGTCGCGTCCCGGTGCGTCGGCCTTCAAATCCTTCAACCTCCAGCCGACGAGGTCCTCCACCATGGCGTTCAGGGACTTGACGCTGCTGTCGGCCTTTCCTTCCAGCTCATTAACGCGGTTTGCCAGGTCTCCGACGCGTTCGTCCACTTGGCCGATCCGCTTGCCGAGCCCCGTGACGTCCTCCCTCACGCCGGCCAACTGTTCCTCAAATTTGGCGGCGAGGGCCTCGTTCGCAACCTTCATTTCTTCCATCTTCTCCGTGAGGTTATCGTTAGCCGTCTTCATTTCTTCCAGCTTTGCGGCCAGGTTGTTATTTGCCGCTTCTGTTTTTGTTGTTAACTCGTTCATCTTCGCGTCCATTTTCTCGGTGATGTTGTCATTCGCCGTCTTCATTTCCGAGGTCAGTTCGGCCTTCATTTCCATCATCTTCTCCAAAATCTTGTCCAATGCCGCGTCCATGGTTGTAATGTTCGGTGATGTTGTCGTCCCGCTTCGTGACACCAGTGTGACTTAATGGGTTCGTGAAATGAAAAGTCCAATTGCACCGCTAAAAATGTTCTTTATTTCCACCGACTTACAGTTCAACACTTGCCAATTACACAGAATTACATAATGCACACAATTACAATTTACCAGTTCGTCCGTTACAGTTCCACTTGCACTCGTAATTACGTAAACTCCTCTGACGCATGTACGCAGTCCGTCCCCTCACTGGGCGCTCCTCACAGCTCGCCAAGAACTGACTCCCTCCGGCCCGGCGCGTCGCTTATATAAGACCAGCTGGCCAATCTAGAAGTTTCCGGATTAGACGAAACAACCCGCACGTTCGAGAATCCAGGGGGAGGAGAAAGAGACGGCACAGTGGCCCGCGATCCCTCTCCTAATCATCCCTTCAGTTAGTGACTGAGATTAATGGGTGGGTGTGTCCGAACGCCTCTGTCTCCTGCTGCCGCTGCCAGCCGGGTCTATAGGGAGTTCCGACGTTTGGGTGACAATACTAAAATGGTTAAGCTAATACATTTGATTTATATATGCCTTGGGGCACATTAACTTATTCACATGTTATAAATAGAAACATTTCATTTATGACTGCTTTGTCAGACTTCAAAGTATGAATTGCAGTCTTTCAAAAATGGCATACTCAGAAAAATACATTATTGATATTGTCGTGGTAACAGGCATAAAAAGTTTTGGCACAAATAGATAATAGTCGGCAGATAAGGTTTCATGGTAATAAAGAGCTTGATAAGCAGTGCGGCTAGTGTACTCAAAGGGGCTGGCAAATGAAGATAGCTGTGATAAAGGATTTTCCGGCATAGATTAAGTTACGTTTCTGGAATGTGATAGAATATTCGGTTTCTTATTTGCTCGAGAAGTCTCTTGAATTATGAATGAGATATATAAGTGATTGTGACATGCCAGCCGGACAGTTGTAAACAGAGTGAGTAAGCAGAGTTGTAGTTGTGTAACAAGAGAGCTGAACTGGACGCTGTTGTCATCGACCTTGGAAGATTGTGTTATGTGATGTAATGTTGTTAAGTAAGAACTGAACAGTGTACCTCTACGTAAATAAAGAATATTTAGAATTTCGACAAATTGGATTTTTAATTCTACGAACCCACAAAGTCACAATATGAAAATTATACTTGGAATGTTTCTTTCAGAGTTAGTTCAGGGTTTGTTTATTTTCTTGTTTCTAACATGAGACCTTAGTGTTAAATTTATTCTGTGCATCAAGCTTTGAATTCCTATGATTTCTTAAAATAATTACATGGCATTTGTAAGAATCATGGTGAAGGAACATTTATGTCTTTATTTTAGCTTTTTATTCCAAATCCTGATATCAGTACATCTCCTTCATAAAGGGGAAACCATCAACAATATTGTCATGAACGTCTTGTTGAGGTGAAGCGGCACGGCTGACGAGTTCAAAGAGATGGACAGTGCAGTGTGGAGATAAAAGCTTGCCGAAACAGTGGAGGGAAGGAGACGGATTTCTGGAGAGTTCGTCTTTCTTCTAGCGCCATCTTGATTATTTGAGAACATTCCGGATAATGAGTCAGCTATAAATAAGGAAGCCGCAGCTCGTCAAGGGGACAGTTGTTAATTGAACCTCTGTGCATGAACAGCTGTGTTATAGTCGCACTGTTTGAACAGTTACCATGGATTTATCTTTGGTAATAGATACCTCTCAGATAACACACTGATTATTTTTGTAAGAGTGAGAGGGGCACTGACGCACCTCCCGGTCATGTGCTAAAACCAATGAATGCACCACTTTAGCCAATGGAATTCGAAGGAATCACAAATGACAGATAGATGTTTACTCCATGTGGAGTAATCAGTGCGTTATCTCAGAGGTATCTATTACCAAAGATAAATCCATGGTAAGCGTTCCAGCAGGGCGACTATAACTTTGTTTGTGGTCAATGACCTTGCAAGTTGTATTGTGTATGTGACGTAATTCTTGACTGTCAGGTTGACTGAAGTGTAATTCTATGGGAATAAAGAGCAATTTTTAGTGTTAGTAACCTGGAATTTTAATTTCACGAACCCACAAAGTCAAGTATCTATATACAAAGTGGTATCATCTCATGAACGCGTGAATTATTCAAGGATGAGTACTTCAGTAGTGACTATATTGAACTTATGCCTTTACAAACAGTAATGGCATAGTTAGGGTCTAGCTCAATGAACATAGGGATAAATGTTACACAAATATATATATTTGTTAATGAATCTCCACTTATCTTAAGAAGTTGATGTTAATACTTCTTTCTTCTTTCTAAGATCGATTTCGAAGGCACATCGCATTCGTCTTCAGTTTATTACAAACTCCGTTGAGTTGTCCTTCAGAACTTGATCTCATATTTTCTGCTGAGCAAGACAATACCGAGTTAGTCTTGGTACACTTGCAACTCACAGCAGAATTATGTACCACACACAATTATGTAATAGACACAATTACGATCCACCAGTTCACAGGTCCACACTACTTGGCACCTTGCCGTAAACTCTGACTCAGAACTCTACAACTGACTCACTCGTTCAATGCATCACTTATATAAACACAAATTGCAGTATCTGGAAGTTTCCGACAATTAGCGAAGAATCAGTCTTTCAAGGTGGCAGGAGAGTGGGGTCCAGTCATTTCTGGCTATTTCTCTCCACACCCCGTCTCTACTTGGCTCGTCATTAGCGCTACGCTTTAGCGTAGGCGTGGCCTAGCGCCATCCATCTTCCTTGCTCCCACAGCAAAGAGCCATTCCGTCACATACTCAACGGCATGGCCTTGATGCCATCTGTTCCTGTCTTTCTGCCAGCTGGTATGATTGGGTGACAATATGGAGGTCCAAACTATTGTACCTATGCCCCCAAGAAGGGCACCCCTGGGAAGAAGAATGAGGTGAGAGGAGACAGGGGGTGGCAATCCCAAGGAGCCACGACAGTGGAAAGGGAGGAGACAGGGGGTGGTAATCCCAAGGAGCCACGACAGTGGAAAGGGTAGGGTCCATACAATTGACCAGTTGGAAACTCCTTGGTAAGCCAGTACAATTGGCATCCCATCCACCATGGTCCTGAAACAGCCCACCAGACCGACCTGCAGACCAGAGATTAGCCCCTGGAGGAGGAAGTGTTTACCAGGAGCATATCATCCTACCATGCAGCGCTGGGGACACCTGCCGACACTTCTACTCTGAAAGAGACCACCAGATGAGAGATGATATGAAATGATAATAGAGATTAAATGGAGGAACAGAAAATTTGGGGGATGTAATTGTCCTAGCCAGCATTTGCCTGTTAATCCAGGAAAATCCTTGAAAAACCCCATGGGTCAGGTAGGTCGGCCACAAGAATCAAACCTGGACCTCCCGAATGTGGGCCACAGATAAAACTGCCTGAGGCATTTTGCTTGATAAATGCTGACTCATATTGCAAACCTGTATAAATGAGCTTGATGCTAAAGTGAAGCAACAGAGATAAATGAAAGGCATACAATTTCACTAATAATGGTATCTGTGTTATCATCACAACATCAGTGAATGATGAAAATATAACTTAACCAACAGCTGTGCTGTTGGAAAGGCCTAAAAAGGAATAAACAAGAAAAAAGTACCGATAAGAACAGAGATAAGAGAAGAAGAAAATGCCAATTAGATCACTTAATTAAGTAAAGTCATACATCCAAGGGAATTCAGAGTTTTTCATTGTAAGGCTAAATGCAATAGGAATGGAAAACAGAAGGAAAGTATTTGAAAGCTCTTGGAACTTGCGTCCTTACTGTTCACTGCCAGTAAGGCTAAAGTTAGTGAAATAAAGAGAAATTGAGCAAAGACGGAAAGCAGAAGACACTCCACAAGGAGTTCAGCTGTGTAAACAACATTTTACTTATATTCTGAGAATTTCAGGAGCAGGATTAATGACTACCTTAAGACCAATAGGTTACAGAGGAAAAGCTGCGGCCAAAAACAAATTGAGAGATATTAAAATATTTGAGATAGAGAATCATATTGTGACTTTGTGGGTTTGTGAAATTCAAAGCCCAGTTGCACAAACTCAAAATGTTCTTTATTTCTGCTGAATTACACTTGGTACACTTACAAGTCCCATACACAATTATGTAGGACTCACAATTACGCAACACTCACCATTGCAATTCACCAGTTCGTCTGTCACTCGCATTGCCTTAAAACACTGAAACACCTTAAAGATTCAAAAGTCTACAACTGACTCTAAAAGCTGACTGACTGGCGGACCATGCTTCTGTTTATACGCGGCCAGCCGGTTCCAGAGAATTCCATACAATGGAAGAATCGTTGTCCAGAGATTTTGCGTTGTTTCAGGCAGCAGGAGGGGGAAATGAAGATTCAGCCACCCCCGTGGTTTCTTCTCTCTCCACCCTGTCACGCCTCCGCAGGCACTAGCTGATTTTTTTTGTTTTTTGTAATTTATGTCCTCCAATGTTAAGTCATATCGGACGATGAATGGAATGGGTGAAATGATGCTCAACTGAGTCCGGGGTCCATGGAGCTTAGAGTTACCCGACATTCGTCTTACAGGATAAGGGAAAACCCCAGAAAAAACCTTATCCAGGTAACTCACCCTGACCAAGATTCGAACTCGGGACCTCTTGATGTGAGGCAGACATGCTACCACCACGCTACCAAGGCCGGCCGCTAGCTGATTGACATAGGTGTGCCCTCGATGCCATATGTCCTCCGCTATTGGCCAGCCCTTCCTGCTAGCTGATCGTAAGTTCGGCAATTGGGTAACAATATAAACAATTTTCCGAAATGTAGTCATATCACAGCAGATTATAAAAAAAGTACACAGTTTTAGTTAATTGATGGAATTTAATCATTTCTTCATACTAGCCATATATAGGCTAAGGCTTTTGATAGATACAGTCAACATGAAAAATTCAATGCCACGTCTGGGATTTGAACCACAGATCTCCTGGTTTCTGTCCAGTCACTCTAACCCATTGAGCTACCATGGCCAACTTGCCGTCACGACATTAAATTCTCCATTTGACTTATATATTTCCCCAGTAGACCACTAGGTGCTCTCACATTCGAGATACACCATTTGTGGCAACTTACAATTGTAAGTACCTGAGTCCCAGGCTTCATCATTTAACTCTTATTTAGATAGAGTCAACGAGTCAACATGACTCTAGTGGTTTACCAGGGAAATATACGAGTCAAATGGAGAATTTAATGTCAGGACGGCACGTTGGCCATGGTAGCTCAATGGGTTAGAGCGACTGGACAGAAACCAGGAGATCTGTGGTTCAAATCCTGGCCGTGGCATTGAATTTTTCATGTTTACTCTATCTATCAAAAACCTTAGCCTATATACGGCTAGTATGAAGAAATGATTAATTTCCATCAATTAACTAAACTGATAAAAAATTAATAAACTACTACAGTACAGACAATAATGACTAGGCGGAAGAAAAAAGAACAAAAACAATGTGACGTGATTTCGAACCTAACTTGTGCATCACCCTATTCCCACAACTAACCCACTATGCCAGCTGCCACGTATTCTATGTCGCTCTTTTGGAAAGCATTCGTTTATCACCTTGCTAGTATTATATGCATGAAAAATTGTCATTTATTTAAGCTTTTCGCAGCTTCTTGATCCTCATTCAGGGCTGTAAGTATTAATGCTGGGTCATATATACACAACAGCAAAATGTAGGCCTTAATATATAGGTGGTGTATAGCTGCTTTATGCATGGAAGTAATGTGCACAAAGTGTGTAAATGTCTTGGTTCAGCATGTTACCAACTCCTATTACATTATATTGAGATTTAACTGTATTGGAACACCACAGTGAAGGGTCTCATGGGTATGTTGGGTTTGTGTATTTTAGGCAAACCATATAGTCTTGCAAGGGTAGGGTTGTCTGGTTTGATAGTTTTTTGTTCTGCAGTTGTTAAAATTTTACTATTAATGATGGTTTTTTGTACATCTTTTATGCATCGGTTGAGTGGATTAGAATCTATTTCCTGGAATTCTTTTTGTTGTAGTAACTCTAACATTTTTTCCTTGTATGTAGCTGTATCTAAGATTACTATTTTGTTCCCTTTATCAGCCCTTGAGAAGATTACATCCTTTTTCCTTAAAGATTTAATTATCTGAATTTGTTTCAAACGTTTTCTTGGTTTTTTATTTATTAAGTTTTCCAATATAGGAGCCGATTTTTTCCTAATTTTTTCGTACCTCAAAATAGGTACGAAAGTGAAGCAGATGTGTAATAAATACGACTCATCTAAAACTTAATCCTATTACATAGTTCAGGCTAAGCGTTATTGTGAACTGTCTTGACATATGAGGCCCAAATGACCTTGTTGTCGACAGGCCCTAAAACACCACACACTTGACATATGAAGTTCACCTAATGGTTCTTATCAATCACAACATAAAATATCATAAAGTTAATTCAACCCAGAGCTTCTAAGGAAGAAGCAGAAATGCTCCAAACACTTTTACTGCACATCTACAAATTTAAGAACTGGCATAAAGTCAGTTGAAGCACAATGCCATCCAAATGGTCCCCCAGAGAGCACATAATGCCAATACAATTTATAAATGAATTACAAACCTGTAGCCACAATGTTCCAATAAAATAACACCCTCAGTTGGTCCGCAGAGGTCATATAATGCAGTGCATTCTTATTCCTCACCTCCCGTAAGGAAAAAATTATGCTCATATTGGGATTTGAATTCTGGTCTCCTACTTTGTGAACAGCAATCTTAGAAATGATTATTGTAACTTACAATGCAGAGCTTTTGTATATACATTGTTCTATTCTCTCTTAATTGAATCTCTAGCCACTTTTTATTAAAACATTTAAAACTAAAATAATACTATTTAGGAAAATAGTAGTTTGAAGTTAAGGTCAGAAACATGCCTTTGTTCAGCCTCTCAGGTTTGCATATGTAGCTAATAATATTTTGTGGATGAGGAATATTCCCTGGTTTCCATTCTTAACATTTTAATATAGTCAGTCAGTGCTGCTTTTCCAACAGAATGAAATATCACTTCAAAGTAAAAACTTTTTGGAAACCTCATTTCATATTCATTTTTAAATTACAGAAAGAACATTTTTTAATGTATATTTTAAACAAGTAGGTTCTTTACAATTAACTTAAAAAGTATGTCATATATATTATTTCATATTATATAAAATCAAAGATAATAAAGGCATATGAATTAATGACATGCTGAAAGGACTGGTTGTTGTCTATCAGAATCCCCCACATAATCTGAACAGATGTGTTGGGTCTGAAGTTTCTTACCAGCAAACTTAAGTTTTTATTTTTCTTCGAAGGTTAAGTTTCTGCTCCAGCACAAAAAGCATTCTGAAAGAGGAAAATAGTAAAAGTTAGGTGTTGACATCATTATATATAGCTCAATAAATTAAAATATGTAAGTTACACTGTAACAATGCAAATATGCAAATCTATTCATAATAACGCACTCAGAATAACAGAGGCCTCAAAATACTATTTCATAACGAGGTTTAAAAATACTCATACTCAGTTATCTGGAACCTGAGAAGAATTAAAAACACACTTTTTGAAGGGTAGAGTCAGACGGAAACACAGATCTCTCGGTCTCCATCTGGTTACTCTTAACCACTGACCTACCATGGCTACATGCCAGCATGATATTAAATTCTTCAAGGGACTCACTTCTATTTTCCTGGTAAACCACTAGGAGATCTCATACACAATGAGATACGACCCTTTTGTGGTGTCTTTGGATGCAGGGACGGACTGACGGATGGATGGATATATCATTATTGCTGACAACATTGATGTGCATAGCAATGTCAAATAGAAACTAAAAGCAATATTATATATTTAAGTTATAAAATTCATCCCCCTTATACAGAGGGTTGGCTGTCAAACATGTCTTGACTGCTAATTTAAAAGACTTTAGTGGAAGAGCTCTTGCGAGGTGAAATACAGTTAAAAAATTTCACTGATAAATATTCAAAATTGTTTTGTGTAACACTGCATTTACTTTTATTTAAGTAAATATTTGAGCAGTTTTCAGTAGAATAACTATGTTTGAAGAACAATATGTATATTTGTGAATGTTTTTCTTCACATCAAGTATACAACTCTAGACAAACATTCACGACAGAGTCAATATTCCAAGTTTGATGAACAGAGATCTTGTATGAGACTTGGTCGGTACACTACATAAAATTCTAACCACTTTCTTCTGTAATAAAAACAATTTAAGTGCAGAAGTATGCTTTCCCCAGAGAATCGTTCCATAACTAAGATGGTTATGGATTTGGGTATAGTATACTGCCAATAAAGATTAGTATTAAAGTTTTCTTTAAGGGTTTTAGGAATAAATAACTCTCTACTATGCTGTACGTGAATAAATCCCAGGCTTCATACTGTGACTCTGGTGCTTGTAGAATTAAAAATCCAATTTGCAGAAATTCTAAACGTTCTTTATTTCTGTAGAAATACACTGATCAATTCTCACGTAACAACATTACATCACATACACACCACAACCTACCAAGGTCGATTACAAAAACAACATTCTGATCAACTCTCGTTACAACAACACTCCTGTTACACAACTGTTGTCTTTATCTGCAGGCTCTTTTGTGTACACAAAACGCGCTTATCTCTTGGCACCGAAACTTCCGTGCTTCTTCGCAGCGACACTGCTCCCTCTTCAGGGTGGTCGTCCCGAACAGCACCATTGTAGCAGGCCAGACGATTCAAGTGGACTACCAACATATTTCCTTGGGGCACCTTTTGGATGCGGTAGACCACGTTAATCCTCTTCACAATCAGGTACGGTCCTTGCCACGACTGTTGAAGCTTTGGGCAGCGTCCCTTGGTCCAAGTAGGGCGATACAACCAGAACAGGTCACCTTGCTGGAACCCTTGGCTATTGGCTTGCCTGTCGTATCAGGTCTTCATGCGGTCGCTCGCCTTCTGCATGTTCTGATTAGCCATTTCATGCATGTCGTGGAGATTGTCCACCAGGTTCTCCACGTACTTGGTTGCTGGTTGTTTTGCATTCGGGGAGGGGGGGGGGATCACAAAAGCAAGATCACAGGGGAGGCGTAACTCTCGGCCGAACATTAAGCTGACTGGCGTCATCCCAGTGGTGTCGTGTGTAGCCGAGTGGAAGGCCAGCAAGAACAGTGGCACCTTGACATCCCAGGTTCGCTGATGGGTGGACACAACCTTCCTCAGGTGTTCTTCTAAGGTCTTGATGTATCTCTCCTCCATGCCGTCCGACTGTGGATGTAGGTGTGTGGTGTGGGTCCTTTCTACTGCCTCCTTCATCAGGTTGGATTCAAAATTGGTGCCCTAGTCGCTGTGGAGGTCTAACGCACCCCAAATCGGCAGAACACTTGCTCCACAAGGCAGTCCGTGATTGTCTTCGCCTCCTGGTAAGAAATGGCATACACCTCTGGCCACTTGGTGAAGTAGTCCACGACCACCATCAGGTAATTGTTGCCTCGGTCGGACACTGGGAATGGTCCAGCTAAGTCAATGGCGATCCTTTCAAATGGCGCTCTGACGTTGTACTGCTGCATGCGACCCCGACTCCTAGTCTAGGGTCCGCAACTCGCCGTGCACACGTGACATTGACGGCACCATCTCTCAGCATCTGCTTGAAGCCTCAGCCAGTAGTAGCACTGCCGAAGTTTGTCGATCATCCGGTTTGCACCCAGGTGTCCTCCAGAAGCGCCGGCATGCAATTCCTCCAAGACTTCCGGAATCTTACTTCGGGGAAGTACCAACTGCTCCCTCTGTGCCTTCCCATCAGGCGATTCCCATACCCAGAACAGCATGCCCTCTGTTGTCTTCAATGAGTCCCATTGGGCCCAGTACGACTTGTAGGTGGCGCTCCTCGGTGCGATGTCCTGCCAGGTTGGTATTGTCCCTGTCTCCACTTCTCTTAAGAGTGGTCCCAAGTCTGCGTCCGCCAGCTGCTCCCACCTCAGGCCGGGGCTATCCCAGCCATCCGCAGGCACTGCCGTGACTACTCGGACTGCTGTGGCTCGCTCCTTCTCTTCCACTCTTGTGCGCTGGCCACACTCCTCTGGGCAGGTCTTAGGGACATGGCATCTGCGTTACCGTAGTTCTTCCCTCCACAATGTTCAGAGGTGAAGTCGTACTCCTGCAGCCTCTGAACACAATGTGCTGTCTGGCCTTCCAGGTTTCTAAAGCGCAGTAGCCAGGTTAGGGCGGAGTGGTCAGTCCTCAGGTGGAATGGCTGACCATACAGGTACTTGTGGAAATGCTCCAATGACTTTACTACTGCCAGTAACTATCGCCGGGTGATGCAGTGGTTCTTCTCTGCCTTGGATAGCGACTTCCTGTAGTAGGCTATCACCCGCTCATGGCCGTCCTGGATTTGCGATAGGAGGCCTCCAATGCAATGGTTGCTGGCGTCGGTGTCCATGATGAAGGCGTCGCCTGGTTGTGGAAATCCCAAAATTGGAGCACTGCACAGGGTCTACTTCAGGTGCTGGAAAGCACCTTTGGCGTCATCCGTCCACACATAAGGTCGGTGTTCCTCTGTCAGGCGGGTGAGGGGTTTGGCGATGTTGGAGAACCTCTTTATGAAGCGGCGGTAATAACTGCACAGCCCCAGGAAACTGCGCAACTCTCGCTTATCCTTTGGGCGAGGCCAATCTCTCACAGCCTGTGTCTTCTCCGGGTCTGTAGCCACTCCGGTTGGTGAGACTATGTGGCCTAAGTAGTTGCCCTGCATGTGGAAGAGCTGGCACTTCTTAGCATTCAGCTTCAAGTTGGTTGCCTGCAGTCTCTGTAACACCTTGCTCAGGTTGTCGAGATGGTCTTCAAACGTCTTGCCGACGATGATGATTTCGTCCAAGTATAGCAGGCATGCGTCATATGTCATTCCCCTCATCACTTATTCCTATAGGCGTTGGAAGCTGGCTGGTGTGTTGGAGAGGCCAAAGGGCATAACTGTGAACTGCCAAAGCCCTTGGCCTGTCGAGAATGCAGTCTTCACCTTGTTTCTCGGTTCTAGAGCCACCTGCCAGTAACCCGACTTCAGGGCCAGGGTCAGGAACCACTGAACACGAGCAAGCGTGTCCAGAGTGTCATCAATCCGGGGTAAGGGGAAGCAATTCTTTCGGGTGACAGCGTTCAACTTCCTGTAGTCCACGCAGAAACGTAGCTCACCGTTCTTCGTCACCAGAAATACAGGGGAACACCAAGGGCACTTCCCTGGTTTCAGGTCATCTACCATATCCCGTACCGCCGCTTGTTTCTCCAGCGGAACGCGTCTAGGTGGTTGCCGAATAGACTAGGTGTCTCCGGTGTCGATGCAGTGGAGCACGCGGTCCGTGCGGCCGTAGTCGCTGTCACCTTGGCTGAAGACGATCTGGTATCGCCTCAGCAGTTGTCGAACTCTCTCCAGCTGTTCTGCGGTCAGGTGGTCCGCAGCCCTCTCCAGTAAGCCTTCCAGCCGGGGCGCCAGGTGTTGCGTCGGCACCGGCTCCTGCATCTTCTCGATGGCAGTTACGCTGACCACGGGCTCGCACGTCCCCAGCTCCATTCCGGCCTGGACGTCGAGATCAGTGTCTGCCACATTGAGCAGCCTCACTGGCACCTCCTCTCAGCACGGCAATAATGTCCTGGCTACACAGAGTCTGTGCACAGGCGTCATCTGGTCCAGCATCATGTTATTCGTCCGCTGGCCTTCCAGTCGCGCCGTCACCACCACCTTGCTTATCGCGAGGACCACCACGTCTTCCTTCACGATGACCCTGCAGATTCCAAGGCGCTCGTCGGGTTACCGGAGTATTACCTCTTCTCCATTGAGCTGCAGGACCTTCCTGCCGACGTCGACCGTCACCTCTTGGCTCCTGAGGGCATCCAATCCTAGTATCACCTCCTCAGTCACCTTTGCGATGAACACCCAACAGATGTACGGCACTCCTTCACAAGGCCAACTTCAGCAGGGCCTCCTTCTCCACAGGCAAGGTGTCACCCGATGCCGTCACAAGCTGGTATGGTCGGCTTGGCTTCGTTGGCAAACCCTTCGCCACGTCAGGTCTGATGATGGCATGGCTGCCCCGGTGTCTACGAGCACGCGGCACGGCTTCCCTCTCACCCAACCGTCCGCGATGAGGCTGTCATCCATACGCCGGCTGATGGTGCGCAGTGTCACTCGAGGGGATGGTGGTGATGGCACGGACGTGCCCCTCTCCACGATGGCCCTTACTCGTTTTCCGCCTGTTCTTCCTGGTGTGGGCTGTCGTCTTTCTCCAGGTGTCCCGGTTGACAACATCCCCAACACAGGCCACTACTCTTCGCCGGCATCCCTCGACTGGTCTTCAGTCTCCATTACAGCAGATACTCCTTGTTCTGGAAGTCGGGGTAACTGTCACCTTGGCCGCCTCCATCCTTAATGCAGCCATTAGCACCTCGTAGATGGTTTTATAATCACCAAGCATTAGGCGCTGACGAATCTCCGTGTCTCGTACCCCGTCAACGAATGTGTAGGCATCTTCCCAGGATACGAACTCGTGTGGGAGGTTGACTAAGGCCTTCCTAGCCAGTTGCTCAATTGTCAGGGCGAACTCCTGCAGCGTCTCCCCTGGCTGCTGTGACCTTGCCTTCAGCTGGCTGTGGTACGCTGCGGCTAAGCGGTGGTTTCCAAAATGATTCTCCAGGGCCTCCAAGATGTCCTTGGATGCCGCCGCTGTCTGGACCGCATTCAGGACTTCTGCGGCCCGTCCCTGGAGACTGGCTATTAGCTGTGCGGCCTCTTCCTCTGTTGACCACTTGTTGTGTTTGGTCAACGTGTCGAACTGGCGGCGGAAGACCTCGAACGTTATCGCACAGTCGTATTTAGGAGGTTTGACGTGCGCAGATGTGTGGCGTCCCGGCTAGTCAACCTTTAAATCCTTTAACCTCCTGCTGACGACGTCCTCCACCATGGCGTTCAGGGACTTTGTGTTGCTGTTGGCCTTTTCCTCCAGCTCGTTTATGCGGCTCACCAGGTCTTCGACGCGCTCGTCTAATTGACCCATCCGCTTGCCCAGCTCCGTGACGTCATACCTCACGGCGGTCAACTGTTCTTCAAACTTTGCGGCAAGGGCCTCGTTTGCCGCTTTCATCTCCGTGGTCAATTTGATCATCTTCTCGGCCAGGCTATCGTTCGCCGTTCTCATTTCCTTCAGTTCCGCGGTGAGGTTGTCGTTAGCCGTCTTCATTTGTTTCAATCCCGCTGCCAAGTTGTTATTTGTGGTCTCCTGCTTCGCGGCCAGGCTGTTATTTGCTGCTTCTGTATTTGCAGCAACGTCATTCACCGCCTTCATTTCTTCCATTTTCTGTAAAATCTTTTCTAATGTCATGTCCATGGCCGTTATCCCACTCCTGACACCAGTAGTGTTCTGTGGGTTCGTAGAATTAAAAATCCAATTTGCAGAAATTCTAAATGTTCTTTATTTCTGTAGAAATACACTGATCAATTCTCACGTAACAACATTATGTCACATACACACCACAATCTACCAAGGTCGATGACAAAAACAACATTCTGATCAGCTCTCGTTACAACAACACTCCTGTTACACAACTCGTCACTTCCTTAAATACCTGATTCATAATTCGAGAGATTTCCAGAACAATAAAGAAACCAAATAATCAAGATATTACCAGAAATTTCCATTTATCTTGTTTGTTGTTTGTTTCGGTAAGTCTTTTATCTCAAGCTATGTTTATCTGCTTATGCAAGCTCGTTATCTACGTGAAACCTATCCGTCTGTTGTCTTTATCTGCAGGTTCTTTTGTGTACACAAACTGCGCTTCTCTCTCAGCACTGAAAGTTCCATGCTTTTTCGCCGCGACAATACTTTAGACCAGTCAGAATCTACCCTACACACAGTTAGTGTGGAAGATCAATTAACTTCCATGAATTAACCTAAAAACACACTCTTGTTTTATGAAATCTATACATCTGGTTGTACTTGAACTTAGAGAGCTATATAATATTTTTATTATTTAGAACTATTATATTTTATAAATGTAAGGGGTAGAAGAGCATAAAGGAATCAGAGAGTTTCAGGAGATAGGGTATTTTAAACAAAGAGAACAGGGATGAATATGAGAGGCTTCAAACTGCGGGGGAAATTATAAGGTGAAAGAAACATACTGGTGAAACTCAGCAATGGGGAACTGGTAACAGAAGTTTTAAAACAAGCCAAGAGAACAAAGGAGGATGCCAAATGAAGAAAGGATTAAGGTAAGGAAACAAAGGATTTAAAGCATTTATACAAAACAGCAAACTGAAGATTGATGGGAGAGAAGCTGAGGAGAGAAGCAGCATAAGCAAAAGAAGCAAAGCATGAGTGTTGATGTAGCGGAGTTTGATATCTGTTGAGGATAAAACTGGAATAAATAAATGAAATTGCATTATGACAAATACGGAGTGTAACAAGAGTGGGAACTGAGGTGATCAGGAAAAAGCAGTGTGAAACATGTGTGGGGATACAAGGGATTAGAAAAGGGATGAGAATTATGCAAATATCAGTAAGGACATACCAGTAAGGTAAAAATATGTCTTATGGGTAACATGCAGACAGAAAAGAATAGAATTGGGCTGTTACTGTTTATTATTTATACCAATGACATTAAAAATCTGCCGAATACCTGAGTGGAAACCTACTCAAGACGATATCACATACCAAGAGATCCAGAATATACCAAATAAGTTGTAAGGATTATGTTAAGTTCTGTACAGGTCAAACTAAAACAAAGTTAAAAATCAGAGTCAAAGAACATTTTAGAAACATTAAAATGAAACAGGAAGATTAGTCAGCAGTAGCATTTCATTTCTGGAACAAAAACCATAACCTGGATCCAAATCCAAAATTACTAAAAGGTGTGATAAACCATAACAAACTGATAGTGTGGAAGAACATATTAATATGGAAATATGAAGACAAGAGTAGTGAACTTGAAATCCCATCAGTCAATAATTTGATGAAGTTTAAAGTCCCAGCATCAGAGAGAAGAACTGCATGCAATAACAGACAATAGTCAGACTTTCGAGGTTGGAAATGGAAGCAGCAAACTACTTTCACCAGAAAACGTTTTGGCCATTTCAACCCTCCTCTGTCAATTAGAACCAAGTATTTGAAACTTGTCTCAGCCTCTAGATTTATTTCCATTTCCCCTCAGGCATCAAAGACTTGCAAGACACTTTTTTTTTTTTTTTTTAAAACTTTATATGCAACATATCCTAACATATAAATCAGACTCAATTTTTGGGTACTTACTGACAACGTGATAAGGACCAAGTAACAAACTCTGAAATCCAACCAGTCGATAGTTTGATAAAGAAGTTCATAGTTGCACCACCAGAGAGAGAGAGAGCAGATGACAACAGACAGTTGGACCTTTGAGGTTGAAAATGGAGGCGACGGCTTCCTAAACTAGCCCCTCAATAATATAAAAAATGTAAGTGACAAAGTGTTAAAAACCACCTACAAATGGTTTTTTTCAATTGATGCTAACCTGTTCACTATTCTATCAATCTATAGGTTTGTTTAGGTTGGCTTTTCTTTATCAGCATTATATTCACAAACCATTTACATCTCATTCATACTTCCAGACTCTAGGGAAAATATGGAAAATACTAGCGAAAGAGAAACTCAAATTGAATCTGGAAGCTAAAATGCTAACCACCAGAGCACAGAGGCAGTTATTTATATTATTGTGTAGAACATTGCTGAAATACCGTCCATACATGACATGAATGATTAACAGAGAGGGAGGAAGGGGAAGATGGGCAGGAGGATTGAGGGAGGGAGAGAGAGAAAAAGAGTAAGAAACAGTCAATAATTATTACACAAATATGAATATTTGCCAATAAGGCTCCACTTATCTTAGGAAATTGGTGTTAATACTCCTTTCTAATGGAGATCGATTTCACAAACAGATCGCTTGCGTCCTCAGTCCAAAGAAGCACTTCTTTGAAGTTGTTGGTCTATAACTTTACAAATGTTGACTTTTAAATGTTTAGATGGAGGTCTTGATTTAGTGAAGTCATAAACTTCTTATTTACATAAAGTGCTTCTTTGGACTGAGGATGCAAGCGATTTGTTTGTGAAATTGATCTCCATTAGAAATTTCTTAAGATAAGTGGAGCCTTAGAGGCAAATATTTATATTCATGTAATATTTATTGCTTCCCTGTAGCTAGCTTCATTTTCTACGTAAGCAGTCAATAAATTAGTGGAATAACATTAAACAGTAAATATTTAAGTGCCCCATTTAATGCCCCCTTTCCCACATATAGATATAGATATATATAGATACATAGATATGGAAGTATATCATTACACAACACAAAAACAAACTATACATGAATTAAATGAGCAATGAAATAAAGTTATAAATACCTGCTGTCCTATGTGTGTAAATATAGGAGCTGGAGATAAAGTGTGAGTTGGAAGCTGGATGATAACACTTGCTGAATTACTTTTAATAGTTTCTGTAGCTAACAACGATGGTTCTAATTGTGTAGTATCATATTCTGATACTCCTGGAATGTTTAAACTAGTTTTTTGAGGTATCCGACCACTTGTTTCTGCTGTATATGTATTGTTATCTTCCTTCTCTTTCACTTCGAGACCTATAAAAACATAAATCTCTCGATATACAGTTAAATCTCGACAAATTATGAAGTTTACCAACTTTATATGCAGTACTGTACCAACCAGCATGTTATAAGGAAAATTGTTTATGATAATAATATAAAAACAGATCCAGAATGGATCCTTGAAGCACTTGCCTGATGGATGTGGTTTAAAAAGCTCATCTTTTAGCTTTGGCAAAAATTTGCTAATACGTTCCCATGTGATGTGCCACAATTCCGAGTACCCATCAGGTGTAGAAAAGACACCAGCTGAATCCATTACAAGTAACATATTTTTTAATGACTCTGGTATTGCTTCATACTGAAATCATAAAATAATTCAATAAAAATTAGTTTAAAACAACACTGCCTTCAATGCATCCATTTTATTTTACAACATTCAAATTTAACAGAACTATCTACCAAAATGAAAACAATTTGAAAATTTCTTCATTCTGAATTGAAGTTGTAGGTGTATAACTTTACAAATGTTCATTTTTAAATGTTCCGATGGAAGGCTTGATTTAGTTAAGTCATAAACTCCTTATTTATATAAAGTGCTTCTAGACATTAACTTCATCTCTCTTAATGAATCTGATGCCCAGTGCTGCCTAAGCTTTTGCAACTTAATATTGACAAAAAGTTACTAAAAGTACCCACATTAAAATTCAAGAGAAACCTTAGTAAAATAGATCACATTTTTAACAGCTTATAACATAATAACAGAAAATAAACATTTCTTATAAAAGCAATTTTGGAGAAACATTCTTTTTTGTGACGTGAGAATATTTTCTAAGTTCCGAGGTGCACGTATACGCATATGCAAGCAAACAACCTGCAGGTCCTCGCATTGTAGCCAACATGAGAAACATTTGTAATGCATGTAGCCAGCCTCTGCAAAAATGCCCCAGACATCTACATCTGTGCAACACTGGTGCAGAAAGATATGTGAATGCATTTAGCGCAGGCAAGTTTTGGAAACTACTGACCATGTCTCAAGTTGTATTGCTATACAAAAGTAGGCTTGCTGTCCAGCAGAAGTACCTATTGTACTGTTAGAAGTGAAGGCTGTTCGTTCTGTGCATTCTTCGAATATTTAAGATTCGTTCAATATGTATGTTGCTAAAAATCAGGAAATGCTTCCATTGTCCTTTTATTTTAATAACGAGGAGGCCTGCCTTCAATTATTATTCGAAGATGGCCTGTGGAGGACATGGATTTTGTGTTTTGAATGCAATGCCGCCGTGCACCCCATCAAAAGACGGGACTGCAGGTATACCGAGTTTTGCTTTATGTACGTAAATGGTGATACAAGGCACTACTGTTGCTACTATTGATACTAATGGATACCTTGTATTTTTGTAGTTAGTTTGCTAGAGAGTGTAATTTAAGGACAAATAAGACTGTTGGCAGCATTGCGTTCAGTGGAGAAACAATGATAGCTTGGCTGCACTGAATTCTTTAGTATAACTACATATGCCATAAGTAAATAAATGAACAATTAAGTTATGACTTCAGCAACATTAAAAGAATGCTCTCCAGCATGAAATTACACTAAAAAGTAAAGAAATCATATTAATATATAGAATAAAAAGAAGTATTTCAGAAAGTGGAGTGCCATTGTTACTAAAATTAGGCAAGTGAGTCAACCTTGTGTATACTTTTCTCCACTTACAAGTTTTTTGATGAAGACTAGTTTCTGGGGACCCCTCCCCTATCGTCAGTTCTGTGGTTGACTGATGATGTGCATGCGGTGTCTGCATCTGGCTTGTAGATTAGATGGCAGCACGACACCAAGCCAGATGCAGACACTGGATGCATCATCAGTCAACCACAGAGCTGACGATAGGGGAGAGGTCCCCAGAAACTAGTCTTCATCAAAAAACTTGTAAGTGGAGAAAAGTATTTACAAGGTTGACTCACTTGCCTAATTTTAGTAAATCATATTAAATATCATAGTTGTATGAAAGTGCGAAGGACTTGGAAAAAATTGCTGGCATCACATATTAGAAGGAAGAACCGCACTTTTTTTGGTGGCTATTTTAGTATGTGACTTGCTATATAATAAATATTTATTGAATTTCAAGAAATTCGAAAAAAGTGAAAATATAGAAAACACTCTACATCCATCTATGGAATATTTTCCTTATTCCAGTCGGCAGAAATAAACTAACAGAAGTTAAATTAGGTTTTGCAGCAGGATTTGTATATGGGACGATGATGTGATGATCTCCTCATAGATTATCTCAAAGTTGGATTCTGGAACTTACCTTGGCTGTTATTGTTTTAACACGAGATCCGATTTCAGGGTGCAGTCGCAGATGAGAGGTGATGGTGGAGTTGTGTGAAGATGCAATAATTTTACAATACTTTCTTTTCCAAATAATATTTTTAATTTAGTTAAACCATTTGAAACAATTCTTTTAAACACTTAATAAATAATAACTTTTGATTAATGTTGATATTATTTAATATTAATGAACACTTATGTAGCTTTTGCTATGTTATATGCACTGCATCAGTTTCTGCAGACTTTTGACCTTCACCCACATGTTCATTCTTTACGACGGTTAAGCACAGAAGAAAGATAACTTCAGCCAAACTTGATTTACTCTTCTCATTATACTTACAAAAAAATGTAAGAAGACAATTTCTGAAAATGTTTATCTCAGTGAAGAAGACTGAAGAATAAGCATTTATAAGAATAACAATTTATTTCCATTAATTGTACTTATAGCGGTCCAAACTATAAAGTCCGGGCCTTAAAGTACTTACAGATAGTAAGTTGCCATTAAAATAGCTGTCTCATGTATTTATGACAACTCCAAATGCTTTACTGGGAAAAATATGAGTCAGTTGGAGAATTTAATGTCATGTTGGCACGCTGGCCATAGTAGCTCAATGGTTAAGAGCAACCAGATGGAGACTGGAAGATCTGTGGTTCACATCCTGGCTATGACATTGAATTTTTCAGTCTGACTACCTTTCCATGCTTTGACCTACACACAGCTAGTGCGAAAGAACAATTGATTTCCTTTTATAAGAATATTTTGAACAAAAAAATTTAGAGAAGTAGCTTTTCCTCCTGGGTATGCAAAGAGTACAGACTTTCAAAGCCATTGCATAGCAACCAGCTGTTTAAAGAGTAACTACTGCTTTAGCTGACTGTATTTCCTTATTGCCATTGTACTTACAACAAAATATGTCATAAAATTATTAATTTTTAGATGAGTCGTATTTATTACACATCTGCTTCACTTTCGTACCTATATTGAGGACATGTTTCGCAAATCATCGTTTGCATGTACGGCTCTTATGCGACTAAAGCTTGATCCAGTGGTGTGGGTAATTCTGGAGTTGCTGCTGCCATCTGTTGATTTAGTGATGAACTTAAATGTGGGATTCTCTTCTGGCGGGATTTCAAAGTTCATTAGTTGGTTTTTATGGTTTTCTATGTATATTCTCTCCCATATGACGAGTTCACTATGTTTTTGTACGTATTTTAGTAATTCTGTGCTATCTTCAATTTCATGATTTTCAGACCAGAAATGAGCTGCTATTGCGGACTTATCAATATTTCTGTATCTTAAGTGCCTGAAGTGTTCTTTCTTTCTAGTGCCTATGTTTCTTTTTGTCCTCCCTATGTAAATTTTTTCACAGTCTTTACACTTAATCTTGTAAATGCCTGACTTTTCCTCTGGTTTTATCTTATCAGTATTATTACTGTGAAGTAGGTTTTTAATGTTGTAATTGTTTTTTGGTATAAATGAGTCATATTTATTACACATCTGCTTCACTTTCGTACCTATTTTGAGGACATGTTTCGCAAATCATCGTTTGCATCTTCGGCTCTTATGCGACTTATGTCATAAAATGTTTATCTCAGTTAACATGAATGTGAAGTAAAGCTTATTTATTGTTGAAGAGTGTGTAAAGCTGGTTTTACTGACAAACTTGGGCACAGCTATGTACTAAGTACTGCACCCAAACATTTGAGTATCCCTGAACGGGGAAGGGTGTGCACATCTGTTAACAGCATAACTCAAAAACAAAAAATCAGTTAAATGTATAACTTTATACTTGTCTATTTTATTTTATCAATTTTTTGTCATATTGTCATGCTGACATGGTAGCTCAGCGGTCAAGCAGCAAGACACAAGATCCATAGTCCAAATCTTTGCTATGACATTGAATTTTTCAGTTCCGATTCTACTTTTCAAAGTCTGCCTAAACACAGTTTGTATGTGTTTTATCATTGATTGCTCTTATAAATTAAAACTATGAATAACTTTTTGTAGCAATATTTGTAACTAGACACATTTGAAACTTTGATTATTCAATCATTTGACCACAAAATATGCCACTTAGCTCTCACAATGTTGTTTTTCTGTAACTTGGATGGTATCTAATGTGTCATCATGTAAAACTCTTAAAATCACTTTTACAAGCATATGTAACCCAAATATCATAGGCAAATGTGCTAACTATAAAAGCAGAGTGGATACTTACAAGCAGATCACTCTTGTTAACGTGCATATATTTGTCCATAAAATCCAGAATGGTCAGCCAAAGGTCTTTGAAAGTAGGAAGAGACAGAAGTGGAGTAAGGTGATGCAGGAAGACTTTTGAAAGAACGGTTGCTGCCCTCATCCGAGTTTCTTCCATGGCAGCTGGATCCTGAGGGCATATTGGCTCCAATAACTTTATTAGCAGCGGAAAGAGCACATTTCGGAAGCATGATTCCCATTCAACTGCCGTTAATGTTTGTAGATCATGCACAAGTAAAGCCCTTTGCAAATAGGTGATTGCACTTGTGCGGACCTATAATATGAAAAACGAAAAAATCATAAATAATATATGAGAAAGTGCACATGAGAATACATAATTCAACGGGCCCAAATGACCTTGTTGTCGACGGGCCCTAAAACACTACACACTCACTCACTACATAATTCAAAGATTAGAGACATTGACAAGATTTGAGACATCTTGTATTTACTGATCATTTTGTAGACCAAAATAATTGCCAATTTTCATTTTTCTGCAAATCATACCTTCTCTTAAAATGCTGAATGAGGTAACACATACAAATCATAAGTAAATATATGCTGTGTAGTAGAAAACATTGTCGCAAAACCGTTTAACTACGATAGTGTAGCTTGTGTACACAAAGAGCCGGCAAATAAAGATAGCGGAGATAAAAGACTTACTGACACAGATAAGTGAAGTAAATGGAAATTTCTAGTGACTTCAGAGTTGTAAACAGCTGTACAGATGTGGTAACAGGAGGGCTGTAAACAGATGTAATCAGAATGCTGTTTGTGTGGTCATCGACCTTGGTAGATTGTGTTGTGTATGTGACGTAATGTTGTTACATAAGAATTGAAAAGTGTATTTCTACGGAAATAAAGAACATTTGGAATATCTGCAACTCGGACTTTTAATTCTACAAAGCCACAAAGTCACAATATACTTTGAGACTAAGTACAAGACAAAATAATAACTAAACTACACCATATCACTGTCAACTCAATACTATACTTTGAGCAGAGCAAAGCCACACCAGAATTGTAACCTTGTTTACAGCAGCAATGCAGAAACATGTGTCCACATGCAAGTGGTGAACCTCTGTGAAGATGGTTCATAGCATACTGATTCTCCCATTATCATAGTAGTAGTTTCATATGGCAATAATGTACTTAGATATACTTACCTTTGAATATTGGAGAATTTGTCCTTAGTTACAGAGATATAATTAGTGGCATATGCCCAAGCTTACCATTGCTGAAAAGAAATAAAAGTAATAAATATGGCTAGTGTGTAAGAAGGATTAATTTCCATCAATAAATATTGTACCTGTCGTCTTGAATCACAACAGAGCCTTGCAATTCCCTGAAGCAAAGGACACCATCCTTGCACCCATAAAGAATTTACATCAGTACCTCCACCCTCCTCAGCCCACCATTGGAAGATCTGACCAGTTCGTGTATGAAGTGTATGCATCAAATCCAGGAGCTAGAACAGATTATAAGTAAGGATTACTATTACATCCATGCTTTTGAGACTGCAGTTAAACTGCATACAAAAAACGTAAATAAATGATATGAAAAAGAGTATTAACATCTAATTTCAAGCACTATTTGCCACTGATCTATGAAACACTTAGTCGGAGTATATTCCAGAGAAATCCTGGCAGGACTATGTAAAGGTGAGTGACGCCGCCGCCGCCGCCACCGCCACCGCCGCTGCCGCCACCACCACCACCACTACTACTGGGATTTTAGGGCTTATTTGCCCATGGGTGTATCTCACCCTGGGCTTATTTTGCCCTATGGCTGTTTTAGGGGTGTACCCTCTTCAGCCTTGACTATTTTGGGATTGGGGGAAACTGGCTGTTTCTTTTTTTTTTTCCTTGGATTATTTACATTTGCATACAGTAATATAATTGTCACGTGTACATTTCTGTATGTTATTAATAATTTTTTAAATATATTTTTTTATTCATTTTATTTTTATTGTTTTTTAATATATTATTAATTTTTATTTTTTGTATTTTTTCGGGTAGTTTTTTTCTTTTTTTGTTTGTAGTACTTTTTATATACTTTTTTCTATATATATATACACATACATTTTTACTGATATGTGTAGAAGATACAATGGTCATGTTTGATAATATTCAGTCTTGCTACCTTTCTTGAAATTAACCTAAGAGTGTCCCGAGATGATCCTGAATCTCATGGTCCTCGGTGTCCTTGATCCTTGCATGGTGTTGTATAAGGGTGACAATCGGTGGGGCTATGGTTTCTGCCTTCTTGTAGCTCCCTGCTGCTTCCATCAGTTGTCTCCTGTATGGTCTTTCAGCTGCATTTTGATATATTTGTACATTTGATTGTGGATGAGTTCTTCTAGCAGTGTTGCTTTGCAGATCTTATATAGCTCTTCTCGGGAGATCAGCCAGGTAAGTGCTAAATTGCTTATTAAATTTAAAGGGAGTCGATTAATGACACTAAACAACACTTACTTTTAAATTTTTCCGGAACATGTTTCAGAGACTTTGCCTCTATCCTCAGCCGGCCATCGACTGGTTCTCATTGGTGTAGTAGACAATATTTTGTCATAGGTCTCCTCTGGTGGCGGTTCAAGGAACTTGCTGAACAAATCTTTCTGGGGGATGTCGAATACTTTGTTCCTATTTTTTGAAATGAAGATTTGTTCCCATGTGGATAGTTCTTTTTTCCTGGTGTATGTTTTAGTAGCTTTGGTTATGGATTTATGTTGTGGTTTTTTTTTCCAAAAATGTGTGGCAACTGCTGATTTTTCTAATTGTTTATATTTTATGTTTCTAAAGTGTTCCTTTGCTCTTGTTTCTAAATTTCTTTTGGTTTTTTCAATATAAATTTGACTACAGTCATTGCATTCAATTTGATATATACCAGATCTTTTGTTAGATGGAATGGCATCTTTGAAATTTGAGCAAATTAGGTTTTTAAGCAGAAATGGTTGACTGGTGCTAGTTGAATGTTTTGTTTTTTGAAGACCTTTTTGAATTTATCATAGGCCCATGGATGGTAAGTGAATTTTTTGAAAATCATATTAGTTTCTGTAAACTGAGAGGGTTGTGGTTTTTTTTTATTAGCTTCTTATTTTTTACTAAGTTCACTTTTTTGTCTACTAATGATTTGGGAAAGTTATTTTTTTGTGCTATTTCAATTATTTTGTTGTATTCTGTTTAGTATTCTTCTGCTGTGAGAGGGATGTGTACCAGTCTGTGTGCTAAACTATTCAAGATTGCCTGTTTGTGGGATCTTGGGTTGTAGCCATTAGCTTTTATGTAGTTGTCTGTCTGTGTCGGTTTTCTGTAAATGCCAAAGTTTAGTCTGGTTTTATTCCTCATTATTTTTAGATCCGAAAATGGTAAATACTCATCTTTTTCTATTTCTACAGTGAACTTGATGCTTTTTTCTTGGATATTTAAAAGTTTTAGTGCATCACTGATGTATTTTGTCACCCAAACGTCGGAACTCCCGATAGAACCGGCCGGCAGTAGGGCCAGACGGGAAGCATTCAGGCCATGCCTACCCATTTGTCTCGTGTCACTAACTGAAGGGATGATTAGGAGACCGGCACGAGCCCTGTACCGTCTCTTTCCCCTCCCACTAGATGTCTGGAAACCTCGGGATAATTGTGCACGCCGCAAACCTTTCAGAAACGGCGATCTTCCCTATATAAGGCCTGCAGTTGGTGAGTCAATTCAGTTCTTGGCGAGCAGTCGTGAGGAGCGCCGAGTGATTGGACAGACTGGAGGTCGGTGTACGTGTATTAGAGGAGTTGTACGTAACTGTGAGCGTGCAATGGACCTGTGACAGACAAACTGGTGAATTGTAATTGTGTGCGCTAAGTAATTCTATGTAATCGGCAAGTGTTTGAACTGTAATTCGGTGGAAATAAAGAACATTTTGAGTTTGTGCAATTGGACTTTTAATTTCACAAACCCACAAAGTCAGTTTTTTTTGGTACTATTGCAAAGATGTCATCTACATATCATTGCCTGAGTTTGAACATCCAAGGGAAACCTTTGGTGATCCTTATTTCTAATGCACTCATGTACAGATCGGCCAGGAAGGGTGATAGGGGGTTGCCCATTGCTAACCCTGAAGTTTGGTGGAAATATTTTGTTTGAAACATGTTTTGTTTACCATCTAACAAAAAATCTGGTATATATCAAATTGAATGCAGTGACTGTAGTCAAATTTAAATTGGAAAAACCAAAAGAAATTTAGAAACAAGAGCAAAGAACACTTTAGAAACATAAAATATAAACAATTAGAAAAGTCAGCAGTTGCCACACATTTTTGGGAAAAAAACCACAACATAAATCCAGAACCAAAACTACTAAAACATACAACAGGAAAACAAGAATTATCCACATGGGAACAAATCCTCATTTCAAAAAATAGGAACAATGTATTCAATTTCGACATCCCCCAGAAAGATTTGTTCAGCAAGTTCCTTGAACCGCCACCAGAGGAGACCTATGACAATATATTGTCAACTACACCAGTGAGAACCAGTCGATGGCCGGCTGAGGATAGAGGCAAAGTCTCTGAAACATGTTTCAGAAAAATTTAAAAGTGTTGTTTAGTGTCATTAATCGACACCCTTTAAATTTATCATAACAACACTTTTCAACACTTCCAAGAAAGAAATTGCTAAATTGCTGTCCAAGCTTTTGACAACGCACTCTGTTGCCATCAGTGCATCATCGAAAGCTTGGACAGCGATTTAGCACTTACCTGGCTGATCTTCCGAGAAGAAATCATACTTAATTAATGCCGGGAAAGCTTCAAGTCTCTTGTATAGCTTGTCGTTTTTATGCCATGGTTGGAGCTTGTTGACTATCCTTAGGCATCTGTGTTCCATTTGTTGTAGCTTGGTTTTAATGTACGGCGCTGTGATTGGGAAATTGACGATGGCGGCATATGTGAAGTAGGATCTGATGATTGTCTTGTACAGTTGGTCTAAGATTGGTGTTGATAGTCCTACCTTACCCATTTTGGACAAATAGTACAGGGTGGAGATGGCTGCTTTTGCTTCCTGCATCTTTTTTCTGCCAATGGCAGAAGCTGTATTCTTATCAAATTCAGTCCTATGAGCTGTGAGGTGAGATGAGAAAGTAGGAAAGGATGTGCAAATTGCCCCTTATTGTTACTGAACTTATCAGCCCAGATTTTACAAAAGGGAAGTAACGGTTAAATTGGGGTCTACAGTAAGATATCATTGCATTTGTTTAAGCCATGGCATAGAAGGTTGAAAGAGTTATTTTAGATGTAATTTAGAATTATTTGTGATTGTAGTGGAAAAGAAACGAGGCTAAAGATAACAAGTGAAAGTATGAAAGTAATTAGATAAATACAAGAAAAGAAAATTGAATATTAGTTATGATTTTAATAACAACAAAATTAATGTTAATTTTAAAGAAGCATTATTTTGACTGTTAAATAGTGTAAAAAGTGATTTGAAAGAAGAATTATAAAAATATTGTTAAATATTACAATGAACATAACTACAATGGGATGTGACATGGACCAACGGAAAGATGTTGAGTTGCCACAGCCACGGCTGTACCATTAACATGAAATTGGCTGCAGCTACCATTATTTTCATTTAAATGTCGTAGAGAACAGATGTTTGTATTAGTGTCCTTAAGTATGCAGAAAGGACGCAGTACATAACACGTTGCAAAAGTAACATAATATATTTTAAAGCTATGAAATATCAATGTTCACAAAAGCAGTTATTTCTTTCAGTGTTTAAAAGAATTATTTAAAAAGGTTTTAATTAAATTAAAATACAACTTAGAAAAAGAAAGTATTAAAAATTATTTAATCTTCCTACAGATCCAATATAGTTTCTCATCTGTGACCGCAACCTGAAAATTAGATATCATGCTAACACGAGAACAGCTGTGGTAAGTTCCAGAAGCCATCTCAACTGAGAACGCCGGGTCCAGTATCCTGCTTTGAGATCATCATCCTGTATCTCTACAGATGTAACATACCGTTACATACAGCTTCCCAACATGGTGCTTCGAGATCATCATCTCTTCATTGCTACATACAAAACAATTTTGCTACAAGGTGGCATTGGAGGTATAAAGGTCCATAATGAAAAAAGGAAGATGATGCTGATCATGATCATGACCATTATCAACAGCTGGCATCAAAAATTGAGGCACTATTTCACTGTTTTGGATACTAAAAAGTGAATAGGAGGAATGTTACTTAGAATGGAAACTGGTGATAAAATACATTTGTGCTTACAATACATAAATCCATTTCTGGATACAGCAATTGAGTTGCCATTATCAAATAATATTAGTGAACTTTGAAGCCTACATATACTCTGATGATTTCTGGGAGTGTGCAACAGGTGAAGTCAAAGACAACTCTTCTTTTGTATTCAATAATTAATTCACAATGTAAACTGCTTGTAGCACGGATATTGCCAGGTCTTATTACGTTTACTGCACTGAGTAATTTCTTTTTAGCTCTGCTTTATTAATTATATTTCACTATGTTCAAAACATTACAATCTGTAATTAATTTCGGAAAATTAGGGTGACACCATATATAAGGTTGAAGTTGAAACATCATCATTTTGCTGTTACCTAACCAGTCTAGGAAAGGAGGCGCATAAATGATGATCCAAATTAGGTTAATTAATGGAAATTAATTGGCATACAATGATGTTGAACAATGTGACCATAAAGAGGAATATGAGGATAATGAAATTGGAAAAGCTACCAGGCTGCTGGGATCTGTCAAGACAACATTAATGGATGGTGTTTTTTTTTTTACATCCATCCCCGAATAAATCATAAAGTGCAATGTTTGACTGAACTGAAAAAACAGCAAATTTACCAGAATGGTGAGTCACATTCTCTCTTTAGATATCATGTTTCACATTTTAAATTGTAATGTTTCAATATTAGACTGTTATGGAATACTAATTGACATGTAGAATACAGTACTGTATCTTTTTATGTGGGTGATACAAATATAAATAGTAATTGCTGCATATACTGGAGTAAGCAGTTCTGAGTGTGATGGCAGATTGGGGGGGGGGGGGAAGGGATAACTAGCTTGGTTTGCCATGAGTGAGCAGGAGGTTCCTTTGTCTGTTGCGCAACACATTATAATAAAGCTTTTAACCAATGAAGGGGTTAATCTTTGGAAATTTCAATTTGTTTAAGGGCATAATTTGAGGATACTGCATAATCCCAGAATCAAGTATTAATTTGGGCCAGACTATTTAAGGGTGGCTGAGGATTTGTGGAAAATGAAAGTAATGCTTAACGCCCAAGTTCAGGTCTCACAAGTGAAAACATCTGTGCCATTTGAGGACTTACTGAAGATGATCACTGCTCCACTGTTCATGAAATTGCATTAGAGGTGTGTGTCAGCATTGGTAGAGCTCATACCATTATTAGAAAAATTAGTGCTCAATGAGCCCCCAAGTTGTTAACCAAGCAGCAAAAACAGGCCAAGTTGGAGATCTGTGAGACTTCTGAATCGATTCTGACAAGAAGCAGAGGACTTTATGAGGGGCATCATTGAGTGTGATGAGACATGGGTTCATCATTATACTTCAGAATACAAAATGGCAAGTGAAGAGTGGCGATGAAAGGTTGAACCTGCCCACTGAAGGCCAAAAGGTGCCACTCAGCCAGAAAAGTCCTATGCATTGCACAAAAGACGAAGGAACATCATGTTCACTATTGTCTGTACTGACAGCAGCAGAACCTAGTGGAATAGCTAACCAAGCTAGTTACCCCTTCCTGACAGACTGGTCTTCGACACCCAACTCTGCCGTCACATTCGGAGCTGCTTACTACCTGCTATGCAACAACTACCATTCATATTTGAATCACACTAGTACTTTCCATGTTTCAACTTAAGTAAATGCACGATAGTTATAAGTCATCCTTAATCATTTTCTGTTTTTTCTAGTATGAGAAATGCATACTTTTCACATTATTCAATGCACATATATCTATAGATATATTGTATATTATGGTATAATTTTGAGTCAAACTAGTACTCAATGCTCCATATATTGCTAGTGTTTACCTAGAATGTGTTTTGTTAGGACCTTCCTAACATCCTCAGTTAATGTCGCCTAAATGTTATGAAGGTCCTAACGAAATACATACCAGGTAAACACTAGCAACATATGGAGCACTAGTTTGACTCAAAATTATATTAATTTTGTGCTTCTTTGTATCATAGTCCTTACTCATAGGAATGTTTATTGGTGTTCACATTGTCAGAAAGGTGCAATTAGGCAAAATCATCAATTAGAAAGCTGATGTCTATAACCTAATATTAAATGGGTTATCAGAATCAACTGAGGTGAATTATAACCTCCCCATGTTAAAACCATATGAGGATCCAGTTTATCTTCCAACACCATGTGATGACCTATATATTTAACTTGTGTTTCATTCCTGTTTAAGTATTTAAAAAACTAAATGAATACCAAATTTCACAAAGTATTGCTACAATTATGTAAAAAATGAAGCTGGCAACAGTGAAGCAATAAATATTACACAAATATAACTATTTGCAACAAAAACTTCATTTATCTTAAGAAAATGATGTAAATTTTTCTTATTAATTGATGAGATCTATTTTGTAAATCAAGGTTTTTGTTGCAAATAGTGATATTTGTGTAATATGACTGCAATATTCATGTAAATAAGGCAGTTACCTGTATAGGATACAGATCTGGCAGTTCTTCCGAGTCACTTTCACTGCCATCATAAACGCTGGACTGTTGAGGGCTATGTTCCCTAAATGGCTCATCTTTCCTCCTTGCTGATGAACCAGTAAACTTCTTAGGATGCTTACTTTCTTTATGTGCACTTGAATTTTTTCTTGTTCCATAATTTCCTCCTAGAAATAAATTTCCTCCTAGTTAATAGATACATATTTTACAGCATATTAGAATGCCAGCTGTCTCGTGGTACTGATTAGAACTAGTTTTCTCTTTCCAGCTTTGTCCAACACACAGCTAGCATGAAAGAAATTTTGTTAAAAAAACTTAAATATACATGCATAAAATAAAGCTCTGCACTTTTCTAGGAAAATATATGTGTATATACTTACGTCCACTAAGACTTGCTTCAACAAAAGTTCTTATGCAGTGCACACAGTTTTCGAAGTTATATGGTGTTATGTGTGCCACATCACGAACAAGAAATGCTAAGCTTTCACAGCATTTTATTAAAGCATATGGATCATGTGGCAACAAGTCATTTTCATTTATCATACTGAACTGGTTGATCTGTAGTTGATGAAACTGAAGAGGCTGTATGTCTCCTTTGCACCCAACCTATCACAACAAAACAAACAATGGAATTCAAATACCTTATTATTATTATTATTAATATAATAGGCATGCTGTTCTATTAATGAGTTTATCAATAATGGATGATTTTTTATAAATATAATTTTATTTTGTAAATGTATATAATTGTATTTCTAATGTAAATATATTGACAATGTTAGCGTTCAACTTTCTGTAGTCTACGCAGAAGTGCAGCTCGCCATTCTTCTTCGTCACTAAGACTATTGGGGAACACCAAGGGCTGTCAGACTCTTCAATCACTCCCCTGGATCTCATGTCCTCCAGCATGTCTCGTACCGCCCCTTGCTTCGCCAATGGAATGCATCTAGGTGGTTGCCAAATAGGCCAGGCGTCCCCAGTGTCGATGCGGTGAAACACTTTGTCCGGGCGGCCGTAGTCACTGCTACCTTGGCTGAAGACGCGCTGGTATCGTCTCAGCAGTTGTCGAACTTTCTCCAGCTGCTCTGCGGTTAGGTGGTCGACCGCCCTCTCCAGTAGGCCTTCTAGCTGGGGCCCCAGGTGTTGCTTCGGTATCAGCTCCTGTGTCTTGTCGATTGCTGTTACGCTTACCACGGGCTTGCACGTTCCCAACTCCGTCCCGGCCTGGACGTCGTGATCGGTGTCCGTTGGATTTAGCAGTCTCACTGGCAGCTCCTCTCGACACGGCAACAATGTCCTGGCTACACATAGTCCGTGTACAGGCATATTTTGGTCCAGCATCATGTTCCTGGTTCTCTAGCCTTCCAGTTGCGCCGTCACCACCACCTCGCTCCTCGCGGGGACAACCACGTCTTCGTTCAAGACAACCCTGCAGATTCCAGGGCACTCTTCGGGTTGACGGAGTATAACCTCGTCTCCGTTGAGCCGCAGGACTTTCCTGCCGACGTCGACCGTCGCCTCGTGGCTCCTGAGGGCATCCGGTCCCAGAATCACCTCCTCAGCCACCTTCGCGACGAACACTCACAGACGTACGGCACTCCGTCCCAAGATCAGCTTCAGCACAGCCTCCTTCTCCACAGGCAAGGAGTCGCCCGATGCCATCATCAGCTGGTATGGTCGGCTCGGCTTCCTGGATGCCAAACCCTTGGCTATGTCGGGTCTGATGATGGTCACGGCTGTCCCAGTATCCACCAGCATGCGGCACGGTTTCCCTCACCCAACCATCCACGATGAGGCTGTCATCCATCCGCCGGCTGACGGCGCGCAGTGTCACTCGAGGGGATGGTGGTGATGGCGTCGACGTGCCCCTCGCCACGACGGCCCTTACTCGTTTCCCGGCTGCTCTCCCTGGTGTGGGCAGTCTCTCTTCAGGTGTCCCGGCTGTCCACATCCCCAACACAGGCCACTAGGTCTTCGCCGGCGTCTCTCGGCTGGTCTTCTGTCTCCGGTGTAGCGCACACTCCTCGTCCTCGACGTCGGGTAGCCGTCACCTTGGTCGCCTCCATCCTCAATGCTGCCGTCAGCGCCTCGTGGATGGTTGTGTAGTCGCCGAGCATTAGGCGCTGACGTATCTCAGTATCTCGTACCCCGTCGACAAAGGCGTAGGCGGCTTCCCGGGATACGAACTCCGGTGGAAGGTCAACCAAGGCCTTGCTAGCCAGCTGCTCAATCGCCAGGGCGAACTCCTGCCGCGTTTCCCCTGGCTGTTGCGACCTTGTCTTCAGCTGACTGCGGTAGGCTGCGGCTAGGCGGTGGTTCCCGAACCGGTTCTCCAGGGCTTCCCAGATATCCTTGGGAGCCGCCACTGTCTGGACCGCGTTTAGGACTTCTGCGGCCCGTCCCTGGAGGCTGGCTATTAGCTGTGCAGCCTCTTCCTCCGGTGACCACTTGTTATGCTTGGCCACCATGTCGAACTGGCGGCGGAAGACCTCGAACGTGACGCGCCGTCATATTTCGGAGGTTTGACGCGCACAGATGTTGTGTCGCGTCCCGGCGCGTCGGCCTTCAAATCCCTCAACCTCCTGCCGACGACGTCCTCCACCATGGCGTTCAGGAACTTGACGCTGCTGTCGGCCTTTCCTTTCAGGTTGTTTACGCGGTTAGCAAGGTCTTGGACGTCTTGCACCATGGCGTTCAGGGACTTGGCGTTACTGTCGGCCTTTTCCTCTAGGTCATTGAAGCGGTTCGCCAGGTCTTCGACGCGCTCGTCCACTCGGCCCATCCGCTTGCCCAGCTCCGTCGCGTCATCCCTCACGCCGGCCAACTGTTCTTCAAATTTGGCGGCGAGAGCCTCGTTCGCCACCTTCGTTTCCGTGGTCAGTTCGGTCATCTTTGCGGTCATTGTCGTGGCCAAGTTGTTGTTCGCAGCTTCCGTCTTCGCAGCGAGGTTGTCATTCGCCGTCTTTATTTCTGTCAGTTCCCCGGCCAGGCTATTATTTGCCGCTTTCATTTCCGAGGTCAGTTCGGCCTTCATTTCCATCATGTTCTCCAAAATCTTTTCGAATGCCGTGTCCATGGCTGTAATGTTCGGTGATGTTGTCATCCAACTTCTGACACCAGTTGTGACTTTGTGGGTTCGTGAAATTAAAAGTCCAATTGCACAAACTCAAAATGTTCTTTATTTCCACTGAATTACAGTTGGAACACTTGCTGATTACATAGAATTACTTAGCGCACACAATTACAATCCACCAGTTCGTCTGTCACAGGTCCATGCCACACTCACAATTACATACAACTCCTCTGATACACGTACACCGTTTTCACTCGGCGCTCCTCACGGCTGCTCGCCAAGAACTGAACTCACTCATCTACTGCAGTCCTTATATAGGAAGATCGCTGTTTCTCGAAGCCTCGCGCCTCTGAAAATCATCCCAAATGTTCCAGACGTCAGGGGGAGGGGAAAGAGGTGGCCAGCGACCAGTGACACTTTCCTCAACATCCCCTTCAGTGAACGCCACAAGATAAATGGGTAGGCGTGAGCTGAATGACTCCTGTCGCCCACCCAGCTGCTAGCTGGCCGTGCCTTCCGATAATTAGGTGACAATATTTAACCATTACAGTAGTCAACAAAGTTGAACCTTTTGTCTGCCATGTGAATAAAACTACGTCACTTCAACTATATCAAATCTTCTAAATACGAAAATGACAGTTACGCAACACATAACATTTTTGTGTGACAGAGCTGAGGCAGATTCTCACACAAAAACAACAAAATATTTCCCTTTGTTAGTATAGTATATGATTCTAATAATGTGATGAATATTAATTGAATACTATCATTCTGTACATAAAATTCTTTAGTTTTAAATAGAAGATAACACAAAGTAAAATAAACTAACATCTCTGCCACAACTGGCCTATATTTCCATTTTTTAAAAATAAAATTCTAAGTTTTTACTTAATTTATCTAAGAAACTTGAAAATGGTGGAAAAAACAGAATCAAAATAGCATCAGAATTAAACAAAAACAAATATTATAGTGGTAAACCACTGAAACATGCAGCTATAATAAAATTTATTTTAAGTACAAGAGTAATTTTTAGCACTTACAGCTTTATTTCTTCCTTTTGTAGCCTGTGTCACTTTCTCTAATTAAAAACCAGCAATAATTGCTTATCATAATGGGAACCCATCTATCCTGCTGACTGTGCTCCACTTTCTAAATATCCTGATGAAATCTGTCACCATGTTCATAACTCATAGCCCCCAAATTCTTGCCAAAAAAAAAAAATCCAAATGTGAATGAAGAAAGTGAATTTTGAGCAGCATCCTACAACCTAGCTTCAGGTAAATGCCTAGAAGTTCTTGAAATATCTGTCGGTAACTTCCTGTCTTATTTTTTCCAAAGAATCCTTTCACCACTTTCTGAAAGGCTTTCCATGCAGCCAGTTCCATAACACTTAACTTTTTTTTCCCCCCAAAGTTTTTATCTTACAAAATCCTTCTAATTCAAGGGCAAATGAATATTCCCTATTTTAAATTTAAAGGGAGTCGATTAATGACATTAAACAACACTTACTTTTAAATTTTTCCGGAACATGTTTCAGAGAGTTTGCCTTTATCCTCAGCCGGCCATCGACTGGTTCTCATTGGTGTAGTTGACAATATTTTGTCACTGGTGTCCTCTGGTGGCATTTCAAGAAACTTGCTGAACAAATCTTTCTGGGGGATGTCGAAATTGAATACTTTGTTCCTATTTTTTGAAATGAAGATTTGTTCCCATGTGGATAGTTCTTGTTTTCCTGATCTATGTTTTAGTAGTTTTGGTTCTGGATTTATGTTGTGGTTTTTTTTCCAAAAATGTGTGGCAACTGCTGATTTTTCTAATTGTTTATATTTTATGTTTCTAAAGTTATCCTTTGCTCTTGTTTCTAAATTTCTTTTGGTTTTTCCAATATAAATTTGACTACAGTCACTGCATTCAATTTGATATATACCAGATTTTTTGTTATATGGAATGGCATCTTTGAAATTTGAGCAAATTAGTTTTTTTAAGGAGAAATGGTTGACTGGTGCTAGTTGACCAGTTGGCTTAGGCATGGCTTAACGCTACCCGAGTCCCTCACTCCCCGCTTCTCTCTCTCTCTTGCCACCTAATAGGTGTCCTGATTAAATTGCAATGAGCTTCAAATCTACCGTAATTAATTGTACCTAATAGTTTGGACTGAACTAAGTTGTTAATCTTAAGCATGAACCCTAGACATTGGATCATTTATGAAAGCTGGTTTAGGGAACATCTGGGACATTTATAGCTCCAAAGTTTACTTGGATTTTTGACAGTTTTTACTCTTTTTAAATACATTTCAATTATTTAAAAAAAACTCACACAATGGGCACTAGAACATTTTTAGGATCATATTCGTTAATTGCTCATGAAACTTGACGTAAATGCCATAAATGTGGCAAGTTAAAATGAGGTAAGAGGAAAGAAAGGAGTCCCAGGTGCAACAGCCCTTGCGCACCATTGATGGGCTGGAGTTTTAAAATGAATCGTTAATTTTGAAGTACATTATTATTTACTGACTTGGACTTTTGACAATCTTTACTGTTTTTAAATATATTGCAATTATTTACAAGAAAATGGTCGGTGCAGGAACATTTTTAGGCTGATATTCATTAATTGCTCATAAAACTTGACTTAAAAGGCCAATTTTCACCCATGTGGCAAAAACCCTGTTAACTAGTGTTATGAGATACTTTTATATATGTAAGACTTGAAGCTTTCACAGCATTATTGATCAAGGCTTCATGGGTGTCAGGTTTATGAAGGCATGGCCTTCTTCAAGGTGTTTTATATATTTTGCTGCAATGCTCATAAACTTATGGATGAATATAGAGATTTGTGTTCTGGATTATAAGGCTCTGATACATTCTCACACTAAATGTAATATTTACAGAGCATCTGGTTTGAAGCATTAGACAAAGATAACACGAAGCTGCACAAAAAACTAAACAAATAAGTAGATATATAAATAATCATCCTAGATTATAGTTAAAAAATGGAGGAGATGTACCCAAAGAATACATTGTGATAGAATGCTACAGTAATGTGCTGCATAGATCCCTATTCTCTTCATTTGTATCTCTGATATCTTCTACATGATGGCCAATAGTCCCACTGTATTTTTGTACATTCTTTTCTTCATCATCTGTATATCCTTGTGTTCCACGAAACTCTAATGTCTGCTGACATCAACAATCACTTTGTATCTGTATATCCTATTGGTCCTCCTTTCACAACTTTAGGAATTTTCTTTAGGAATTCTTACAAATGCAGTACATCTATAAATTTTTAAATCTGATACATTCGTTTACTTCCAATGATGTCTTTCAATTCATGAGTGGAGCTAGTAGAAGTCTCTTAATTCTTTAATTCTCTTTCTAGCTTAGTTTTGCGTTAATCTTGTATATTTCACATGGCAATCAATCACACACTTTATGCAAAACACCTTTGCAGCTCAACTATAATCTATAAACATTGCAAAATGTCTCACCATTACAGTCTCTTACAGCCTGTAGGATTTCTAATACACTTCTTGCTCTTTTATGCCTCATTTTATTCACGCCTGACTTGGCTCAATAGATACAATCAAACTTTATATCTGTCATACCTCTTGCAGGACCTTCTATGATGATAATCTCCAAATGATTGTTGTTGACACCATTAGCTATACAATTCTTTACCCTTACATTCATTTTTCTTCATTTAGTGTCCATTCTTCTTACTTTCAATATGTTTTCTATCACTTTGCTATAGTCTTTCATTTTGAGATACAGTTGTAAATGGCATTTTCACTTGTTATAGCCTGTTCCATAAAAAATGATTAGGTTAAATTTTATCTTATTTTCAGATATTCAACAGGGCAATATTTCACTTATTTAAGAACCAAGATAATGTTACCGTGTTAATTTCGTAAGGTCTTGTGGATCAAGGAACTGATGTGCATCACATTTACAAAAGTGCATTTAAGAATAACTTGTGTATGTTTTCATATTTACTTATTTTATTACTAACACCGAAAGCAAATTTTAAAATTCAATAATAAAGCAAAATGACACAATCGCCAATGTAGCAATATGCAGATTACCAATGGAGTACAAATGAACTATAACTGAAGTATAGAGTGTTACTTATTCTCTAAGGAATTTAAATATCAACTACTTAATCCACAACATAGAGCCTTTAGTCCCCTAATCAGAAGTATACCTGTCATTTCTGCAATGTTGGCTGCAATCTATAGACTTCCTTTAATTGTAACAGTAACAGTAGAACTAAAAGTCCAATTTGCAGAAATTCAAAATGTTCTTTATTTCCGTAGAAATACACTTTGGCCAACCCTTACAGTAGCAGAATTACGTAACATACAAAACTACAATGCTCAAGTTCGTTGACCAGAAACAAAAGAGTTCACTCAACTTCCAGTTCAATTACCACTCTCTCATTACGACTCTGTTTACAACTCCCATTATGACTGTCCGATAAACTAGTCACGGCCTCTTTTATATGACCATTCATGATTCCAGACGGTTGTAGAATGTTCTCTATCAATCAAGATGTCACTAGAATTTTCCATTTAACTAACTTTATTTGTTTTGGCAGGCCTTTTATTTCCGTGCTATCTTTATCTGTTTCGACAAGCTTTTACCTCCACACTGCACTATCTGTCCCTTATCTCTCTGCGCCGAACACTTTGTACGCATCACCGCCAGTCGCGACAATATATTCTGAGACTGAAAAGTATGTCTGGCTCTTTGATTTGTGTAATTGGAAATACTTGGCACAGTCTCTTAATAATGGAATACTACTCAATGTTTCAGCTACTGTACTCACATATTTAGATAAAGTTGCAAATCCTCTTTCACTTTTCAATTTCGCTTTCTATAATTCCTTTTGCAAGTCACTTGCTTCATTTCAGATGTGCTGGAAGTAACAGTGTATAGTGGCAGATTTACATTTTCACTGTTTCCATTGACATATAACTTTGGAACATCAAACTTCTTAACTATTTCTTCAACATAGTCCTCATTACATAACATGTTAATTACTTGTAAAAACTATTTGTAGTCGGTTTATTGACACTCGTCACTTACTTTTTTATATTATTGAGGGACTAGTTTCCAAGGCTATTGCCTCCATTTTCAACCTCTCTCCAACTCCAGTTGAGATTGAAAATGGAGGCAATGGCCTTTGAAACTAGTCCCTCAATAATATAAAAAAGTGATGAGTGTCAATAAACCGACTACAAATACATTTTATGATTAATTTTGATGTCACTGTTACTAAATTCCTGCAAACACACATATATTAAATATGAGCTGAATCTTTCCTGGCGGCGTATATATTAATTACTTCTTCTAAATCCATCAATGCCAAGTTTATACGTCCTTTTGGATAGGTTTACTGGCAAGAAGGACAAATTACTAATGATACTTTACTGTTGTTTACTAGAACTGCTACAAAAACCAATCATGTAATAATCTTCTTGTAGAAGAAATAAAAAGCTAACTTGAACAAGCAGGGTACAAGTGCATCTACCCACTACAATATTAACAAACTTAGTAAAATAATTAACACTAGTATAATTATGGGTGAGGCATCTGATGCACATAGTCATAAAGTAATTAGGGTTGAATTACGCATGTACAATGCTTGGTGTATGGAAGCATTCCTTTGTTTTCTTAATTGATGAGGTTTTGGCAATAATATGGTACAGATTACACAGGTTTTGGTAGGGTACATTCTAACTGTAGCTTTTGGTTCCTGAGGTACCAGGTTTAAACCCAGTGGAGAACAAAGGTTTTCTTTTCAGGCATTTAAGTAGTAGTAGTAGTAGTAGAATTAAGTTTAGGGCGCACAACTGCTGCGGTTATCAGCGCCCTTACAAAGGTAAAAAGTCTACACAGTTAAAATCAACACATTAAAACCGGAAAAGCGTGTAAAAATGGATCAATAAAAGGCTAAAACCTATACCATAAAAACACTAAAAGCCGTCATGGAGCTAGATGCGGCTATCCATACTGCTAAGACGTATAAAAGCTAAAACTCGCTCCACAGCACTCAGGTTGTCTGCCAACATCTGACTCAGCGTACTCGGGAAACGGAGGGAGTCACGCGTGGGTGCTAAAAACCGGCATTCTGTTAAAATATGTCGGACAGTCAAAGGCTCCCGACAGTGAGCACAAATTGGTGCAGGGTCAGAGGATAAAAAATACCGGTGGCTAAAAAGGCAGTGTCCAATGCGGAGATGGGCTAAAACGACTTCTTCGCGGCGGCGACCGCGCGAAGTACACCAGGGTACCGGGTGTGGTTTTAGCTCCCGCAGCTTGTTGCCCAGAACCCCATTCCAATCTTCGTCCCAACGTGTTAGGATAAGCTTACGGAGAGCTCGACGAAGATCTGTCCAAGTAATAAAGGAACTAAAACACTGCGAATTTAAAATAGCACCTTTAGCAGCAATGTCGGAAGCTTCATTGCCCGGCAGCCCCACGTGTCCAGGGACCCACACAAACGACACACTAACGCGATCGAGTGGAGGACATCCTGGACACACTTTACCAGAGGGTGGTAACTGTACAGCAATTTAATGCTTTGTAGGGCACTCAAGCAGTCAGAGGCAATGACCCGGGACTGCACTGCTTGCCGACGAACATATAAAAGCGCTTGGTAGATACTATGGAGTTCGGCGGTAAAAATGGAACACTGCGATGAAAGATGATAGCTAGAAGTCCAGTGCTCATGGATGAAGGCAGATCCTACTCCCCGGTCATCCTTTGAGCCGTCAGTATACACGAAGCAGCACTGGGCGAAACGTGATTGGAGTTCTAGAAAGGAGCGAATAGACGAAGCCGGGCAGGTCGACTTGGGCGTGGACAGCAAGGAGAAGTCAAAGCGAACCTGCGAGCGGAGCCACGGAGGAAAGCGTGCTTCTCTGAGGGGTAGGGAAGCCGGCAACGTAACGGCCATGAGGCGCAGCAGGGACAGGAACCGAACTCCAGGTGGGAGTAGAGCTGATGGAAGGGATAAATAAAGGCGATCCAATTAGTTATTAAAAAACAACTTAAAAGACGGATGTTGCGGCAGACTAGAGAGTCTGCCAGCATAGCTACATAAAAGAACATCACGCCGATAAGAAAGGGGAGGCTCAGCAGCTTTGGCACACAAGCTGATGAATGGACTGGTTACGAGAGCCCCAATACTCAAGCGAATGCCTCTGTGATGTATAGGGTCGAGACAACTTAAAACAGTTGGTCGAGCCAAAGAATACACAATACAACCGTAGTCGAGCCTCGGCCGGACCAGAGCACGATATAGGCGTAAAAGAACAGTCCTATCGGCTCCCCAGGATGTGCCAGCTAAAATGTGTAAAATATTAAGGGAATGGTCACACCTACCCTTTAAATACAAAATATGGGAATGCCAGCTAAGTTTGCGATCAAGCACCAGTCCGAGGAACTTGACCTAGTCTGCGAAAGGAAGAACGCCTGGACCGAGATGGAGAGTAGGAGCAAGGAATGCCTTGCGGCGCCAGAAGTTTACACAGACAGTTTTTTCAACTGAGAACTCAAAACCGTTCTCCATACTCCAAGTGTACAGGCGGTCGAGACAAACTTGGAGGCAGCGTTCTAAAAGACAGGTGCGCCGAGAACTACTGTAGATTGCGAAATCGTCAACGAACAGTGAACAAGACACTCCGTGAAGGACACAGTCCACGGTGGCGTTGATCGCAATGGCAAATAGGGTGACGCTGAGTACCGAGCCCTGCGGTACTCCGTTCTCTTGAGTAAAACACCGCGATAAAACCGAGCCCACGCGAACCCAAAAGATGCGGTCCCACATAAACTCCCGAAGAAACAGAGGGAGGCGACCACGAAAATTCCATTCGTGGAGCGTACGTAGAATGCCATACCTCCAGCAAGTGTCATAAGCCTTCTCCAGATCAAAAAACACTGCAACTGTTTGGCACTTTCTTAGAAAGCCGTCCATGATCTGGGTGGAGAGAGAGACTAGATGGTTGACCGTGGAACGGCGACGACGAAAACCGCACTGGAAGTTCGACAGGAGGTTCCGGGACTCAAGCCACCACGTCAAACGGCCATTAATCATGCGCTCCATCACCTTGCAGACGCAACTGGTGAGAGAAATAGGCCAATAGCTGGAAGGCAGATGACGATCCTTCCCAGCCTTCAAAATCGGTATGACGTCTACATATACGTCATTTCTGACCAGCACCATAGTGCCCCCATGCGCAGGAATGCCCTCTTCAGGAGCCAGATCACGCCTGAAGGGAGTATATTGCCTTAATTGGAAGGAATCTTGAGGACGTAGCTTAGTCTCCTGTAAACAGACGACTAATGGATCGTACCTACTGAGTAATAAATTAAGCTCCAGGCGGTGTGCCCTAAGCCCACGTATGTTCCATTGCAGGATCGTCATTAGAAATTTGGATTGTGAGGTGAAAGGTTATTCCACCTTATGACGACTTCGACGGTGGCCGAATAAGTTTGCCCTTCTTTTTGGGTTTTGGGCTAACCCCTTTAACGTCCGAGTTGTCGGGTCTTTTTCTGGAAGTCAACCTGGTAGTGTGGTCCGTGTCCTCCTGTTCCATCTCCTCTACGGAAGAGGCCCCTTTACCGATAGAGAACTTCGGTTCTAGGGCCCCAAACCGATTGGAGACGGAGATCGACGAGGACGATAACCGTCGATCTGAATCCTCTCCGAAAGACTCCTCAGAGGAAGAACTTTTAGATGTCCTGGAACTCTTCTTGCGGCTGGCCGGTTTGCTGGTAACCTTGAGGAAATCGGACTTCGTATAAGTTGTCTTAAACTGTTTGGGAGGGTCATCGTAAACAACTGGCTTGTTGGTCTTGCCGGAGGTTGATGCTTTAGATGGTGACGGTACTGGCGATTTCCTTCCTGATGGAGGCTTAGGCGTGGAAGGTGGAGACACGGGTGTTGTTTTGGCAGGCTTCGATGGCAGAATAATTTTCTCTGAGATTGTGGCCTCGCGTATATCGCTTGTCTGAGTGGCGATCTCTCGCCGCGGCACCGGCCTAGCTGCTACCGAGCTGTAGGTAGCGGACAGCGGGAGGGATGGTAGTTGAGTACGCAAGAGTTTCTGGGCTTCCGAGAAGGAGACCTTCTCTTTCACCCGGATCTCTTGGATCGCCTTTTCCTCGACGAACCGCGGGCAATCTCGAGAGCTGGATGGATGTTCTCCAGCGCAGTTCACACATTTAACTGGCGATGTGCAAGCACTCTCATGCTGCGACATCCCACAGTTACAACACGTGGCCATGCCGTTGCAGAAGGCACTAGTGTGTCCGAATCGCTGACACTTAAAACATCGAAGCGGGTTTGGTATATATGGGCGCACCTCGATGTTCTCGTACCCTGCCCTAATCCTTTGTGGGAGATCTACCCGATCAAAGGTCAGGAACAGGGTAAGGGTAGGCACCAAGTCCCCTCGTTCTCGATGCTGCACTCGGTAAACAGCCGTCACACCTTGATCTTGTAGGTTCTCTACGATTTCCTCATTCGTCATGCCATCCAGAGCACGGGTGTTAACCACACCGTGCGAGGAGTTGAGGTTCTTATGGATGCTGACGTTCACCGGGTAATTGCCCAACAGGTTCGCCTTCAATATAACTGCTGCCTGGGAGACAAAATGAGCTTCCACCAGGAGCGTGCCATTTCTGGAACGAGTACAAGACTTAACCGGACCAGCTATATTGTCAAGGTCCTTTTGGATTACAAAAGGGTTCAGTGACAAAAAGTTCTTCCCTTCCTCTGTTCTCGTTATTACTAAGTAGCGAGGACCAACGGACTCAACTACTTCCTTTCCAATTACCTTCACAGTTTTAGTTTTAGCAGAGTGCACCATTGCGGTAATGTCCTCCACCATTGCAAACGTCTCCGATGGCGTGCTCACATCCTGGGCGCCACCCCAGCTTAGGTGAGAGTCCTGGCTTGGACCTTGCTCACCTTATAGTCACACCTCCCAGTGTAAAGACAGAGAGACCCAATCGCCTTCAGGAGTATAACAGCTCATGCAATGGCCCCTCCCCGGGACTGACCTTTATCAGCGGATACGAACACAGTCCGACATGGTAACAAGGGGCTGGGAGTTACGCGTTACCCAGTCACCCCTTGCGCTTCCCTCTCCGACCACCCGCGCTATGTTACCCGTCAGACATGTGTTCAGGGAGGAAAAACAAAAAGAAAAAAGGAAAATAAATGGGGTCAAACACCGAAGTGGACCATAGTTTGGGCGTTTGGAGGAACACTCTCACCTCGCGGAGGAACCCAATCGAGAGATTACACCAGAGCCTCTTCTGCCAGTTTTTGGGGTTACTGATGGGCCTTCTCGGCAGCCGTAGCGGTCCTGGGGTACACCAAGTCCCCACCGTACATCACCCCATCAGTCAATCCCCTACTTCCTGCTGCCCACCCCTCGGGACGAGGTTGGATTTTGAGGGGCAGGCATTTAAGTCCTTAGCATGACTTCCTTTGGAAGTGGTCCTGAGTCCTAGATTTACTGCACATAAAAGAACCTTAAACTCGATAAAGAGGTCTCTGAGCAAAATTAAGTGGCCAATACAGAGGGGCATGCTGAGAACTACAGCAATTAAAGAGCATCCATAAATAAATATTCAATTTCATTTTTGTAAGTTACACAGAAATTTGGGGGAAAAAAATGGAATGAAATGAATGTATACTAAAGCAAGCCCTTACCTACAATAAAAAGAAGTATTTCAGAAAGTGGAGTGCCATTGTTACTAAAATTAGGCAAGTGAGTCAACCTTGTATATACTTTTCTCCACTTACAAGTTTTTTGATGACTAGTTTCTGGGAACCTCTTCCCTATCGTCAGTTCTGTGGTTGACGGCGAGTTAACCCCAGAAATGACGATAGGGAAGAAGTTCCCAGAAACTAGTCTTCATCAAAAGACTTGTAAGTGGAGAAAAGTATATACAAGGTTGACTCACTTGCCTAATTTTAGTAAGCCCTTACCTGTTAACAAACTGTTCCCCACTAAACAGTGAATCAAAGAAAAATTATTTTTGATTGCAAAAAGGACATGTAAAGCATAAACATCTGAATTAAATCTGACAGTTAATACTTGATTTATGGCCTTTTGAACATATACTATTTTTCCCATCTTTTTACATGTTTTATGTTCCAATTGCCCTGAAATCTACAACCCAAGGACCATTTTCAATAGAGCCATTATGAAGTAAATACTTGAATACTGTCAGAAACCAGAGAGAATTAAGGCTTTAAAAACAAATAGTAGGAAAAAGGTGTTCTATTTGTTTTAGCTAGCTTTTATATATGAATCATCAAAGTTTATTTAAAAAACAGATAAATTACAAAAAGCTTTCTTTGAAATTCAAGAGAAAGAAGATGAAACACATATAACTCACCAGAATCCATCCACCACAACTACTAGGTGATAATTCAGGGCTGTGAAGTGATAAACTGCTATTATGTGTTGAGACATGCTTAGTTTCTGAATCTGTAGTAACGGCAGACTCATTATTCTCCTCTTGCATTACCTCAACATCAGATTTTTTGGCTGAAATCATATCATCAATGGTGTTTCTAAGTATAACGAGCTGCAACAACGTGCACATACTTCTTGCCAAAAGAGTGCAACTGTTTGACTCTCAGTACTTCTTGTTGCATTGTATTAAAAGTAATCTAGGACATGGAAAAGTGTAATACTTCACAATTTTCTTAAAAATAAAATCACAATTAGTTTCATGATATAAAATTTCTATTCCAGTTAAGGTTTGAAATTACTGAAATGAAAAGTTAAATTTCACATATGCTTTAAAACTACATATATCATTATTTAACTGTACTGGAACACCACAGTGAAGCGAAATAATTATTAATTTTTAGATGAGTCGTATTTATTACACATCTGCTTCACTTTCGTAAGTGAAGCAGATGTGTAATAAATACGACTCATCTAAAAATTAATACATATATCATTATTAGTGGCCAGATCTTTATAAACAAAAAAACTTTAAAATACTTCGAAATTTAACTGTATTGGAACACCACAGTGAAGTGAAATAATTATTTAGTTATAGATGAGTCGTATTTATTACACATCAGCTTCACTTACGTACCTATATTGAGGACATGTTTCGCGAAACATTTAAACAATTATTCTGAAAATATGTCCTAAATATTTACAAAAATAAAAAATTAGAACAAAACATAGGGAAACACCTAGGTTAACATTAAAACTGACCAATTGGTAGCTAAACATAAAATTTAAACATCTTGCTGGACTGCAATGCACAATATATTTTGCATCATTTAGCCTGTGACTAATGCCTTATATTAGGAAAAGGAACGTTCTACATCCCATGTTGTCAACCTTGCATACTTGAAGAGTAGAATATCACTTACATCACACTTTTGAGTTCACTTATGTGTTTACCTTCCAAAATTAGAGCCACTTATGAGGGTTTTGGTAAGTCATATTTTAAATTAGCATCACTTACATTCCAGATAACCTCAACTGCAGAAAAATCTTTGTCCAGTTTATTTGCTACTAATGGAAATGCATAGTGTACATGGCTTCAAGCCTGCTACCCCAACGTGCAACTACAATGGAAGGTCAGGATTAATATATTTGAGGCCTCTCTACTGCTGACTTTTCCGGTTGTAGGAGCCTGATGTTGCGCTGGTGCTCCTTACATCTTTCCTCAATCGTCCGTCCTATTTGTCCCACTTTTTACTAGTGTGTGCATGCATGTGTGTGTGTGTGTGTGTGTGTGTATGCACATGCATTCATGAATGTGTGCAAGTTTCTTCTTTTTGTTCTGTTACAACCAATTTTGAATCTAACCTGATGAAGGAGGCACTAGAAAGACTTGGGGTGAACAAGACCCGCACAACACCCCTACATCTGCAGTCGGACGGCATGGTGGAGAAGTACATTAAGACCTTATACCTTGTTTCACGTAAGCTTGCCCGGTAATCTCTTAACGGTCACGTGACCTCATCTCCTCTCATTGGCTGCTGTTTGGTAGAGACTGTTTTGCGGTAAAAATTAGTTCGTTATTTAACATGGTGATATAATCTCGATATGGTGATATAACTTTATATGTTGAAAGAGAATTGTCAAATATTTACTTTCATAACTGTTTCAATTAAATATATTACGCAACAGAGTTAATTTATCTGAAATGCATGTTAATTCTTAAACAAAGTAAAGAGGAGGTTCCTTTGCATCTAGGCCTGCCTTTCTGATTACACAAGAGCACGTGCTTTAGCGGTAGTGAATTACATATATTTGTTTATATTTGTTTATATGAGTTTTATCACTGACCTTGTTCTGAACTGGATTAGTCATGTATTGTCATTAGAAGGTGTACTGTGCGCGTTCGAGAGATACGTTATTTTATCCATCGTTTATTGTGCATGTACTTATTATATGTATAATGGCAGAGTGTACCGCCAGTTTTTCGCTGAAGCATCGTAAGGGTAAGCCATTACAAAGCGGTGAAAAAAGAATTGTGTTGCATGTGTTTAATGCACTCACAGAGAAGAATCCGTCTTTGTCAGTGAGGAAAGTCGAACAGTTGTGCTCCGAACTTACAGGTGTGAGTGTTAGATCCGTAGGAACATCGCGACATGAAATTGAGGAAACAGGAAAACTTACCACTCCAGGCAAAAGCAGGAATAAACAAAAGTGCGTGCTCGGAGAAAATACGTGAAAAGTGTTGTGCGTCGTCATGTGTGTAGTTTTTCTTTAGAAACGAACTCCCTAACATAAGTAACATTTCGTCTGCTGTAAATGAGGATACAGATTTACCAAATTTCAGGAGATTGCTTATACAGCTGGGATTTGTGAATGAAAAAAGAGGCAAGAAAAATGTGCTAAAAGACAGAGGTGATATTGCTGTGTGGCGAAGACGCTATTTAAGGACAACCACACTGCACCGAGATACAAATCGCTAAATATACACGAAGAACACACGAAAAGTATGGTGTGACACGACTTTTAAGACTGAAAGACAAGCATTTTTGAAAGGTATGTGTTCTGGTTTAAAAATCTCAGTGGAAAAGGCCAAAGGCCTCTCATTATAAACTCTTTCAGTTTCATTGCTCAGTCATTGTGTTTCAATTTGCTCAGTTCATTATAAACTTGTATTTTTGATGGCTTCATATCCTTATTTGTATGATTTTATTTATCTTCCCGGCAATTATTACGAAATGTGACGGGAAGGCACCGCCTATGGCCTATGACGCGAAAGCATTAGCCAATTAGGGCGAGGGGGAGGGCTGTTGAACGCGGAGTGATACATTTCAGCCGGGCAAGGTTATATGAAACAGATAATAGAAGAACACCTGAGGAAGGTTGTGGCCAGCCATCAGCGATACTGGAACGTCTAGGTGCTACTGTTCTTGCTGGCCTACAGCTCGTCAACACACGACACCACTGGGATGACGCCAGCCAGCTTAATGTTCGGCCGAGAGTTACGCCTTCCCTGTGATCTGGCTTTTGGGAGGCCCCCCCCCCCCCAGAAGCGAAACAGCCAGCAACTGAGTATGTGGAGAACTTGGTAGATCATCTCCACGACATACTCGAGATGGCTCGTCATCAGAACATGCAGATGGCGAGTGACCGCATGAAGACCCGATACGACAGGCAAGCCAACAGCCAAGGGTTCCAGCAAGGTGACTTGGTCTGTTTGTGCCGCCCTACCCGGACCAAGGGATGCTGCCCAAAGCTAAAGCAGCCACGGCAAGGACAGTACCGGGTGGTAAAGAGGATTAATGATGTGCTCTACCACATCCAGAAGGTGCCCCGAGGAAAGATGTTGGTTGTACACCTGGATCGTCTGATCTGCTGAGATGGTGCTGTTTGGGATGACCAGCCTTGAGGAGGGAGCAGTCGCGATTGCATTGTTGAGACAAGGCGGCATGGCCGAGGCATTCAAAGAGACAGACAGTGCACTGCGGAGATAAAAGCTTACCCAAATGGTGGGGGGGAGGGTGACGGATTTCTGGAGAGTTTGTCTTTCTTCTAGCACCATCCTGATTAAGAACATTCCACGAATTTCTGGAATAGTGAGTAGCTATAAAAGGAGCCGTCACCTGCCACTGACAGACAGTCGGTAATTGGACGCATGTGCGTGAACAGCTGTGTGAGCTGTGTTGTGGTCATTGACCTTGCAGGTTGTATTGTGTATATGACGTAATTCTAGACTGTAAAAGTTGATAAAAGTGTGTTTCTAGGGAAATAAAGAGTAATTTTTAGTGTTTGTAACCTGGACTTTTAATTTCACAAACCCACAAAGTCACAATATGTGCTTGCTGACTTCAACTACAGATTAGTACAAATTCTTAAATTATTTCACTTTTTCACCATTAGTTTGTCACAAAGGGATGATGCTGTACAAAACAATGCAGTTTCCTTAATTTTGTTGTGGATCAAATCAAAACGAATGTGCATACAGTATTTCACTCCCTTTCCTATTTTCTTCTTAACTGATACTGTATATAGTGTAACTTACTTATCTTCAGTTTAAGCAATAGAATGATTACGGACAAAAGCACAATATTGCTGCAAGGTGAAGTATTTTGCCAAATAGCTGCAATTGGGTAGTACAGAAATTACTGAATCCTGGAGTGCTAGTGTTAACAAGTTTTGCCACTACTCAGGTGCAGGAGAGCAAGTGTTGTGCTCCTTGTCAGCACCAAACATTTTCTTTTAAAAGGATAAATTATGGTACATACATATATACATAGTGAAAAAGTTTTTTGAAAGCAGAATGCTTACGGCCAATCAATCTTAACATCTTTGAACAAACACCTCTGCTCCGGTAAAGATGTTTGTTGGAAATTTGAATAAAAACATGAGAAATGTTAACACTTAACCATTTTGTATCTAAATAAGTTTAAGATAAAAATGCCAATCAATGATGACAATCATAATTGCAATACAAGAAATAAGAATGTCTTTAATGTTACAGATCACAGACTTCGTCTTTATGAAAAGATGCCTAGTTTTATGGGAGAAAGGTTCTACAACAAAGGAATCAAATCAAAATATAAAAAAGTGAATTCCAAAAGGTTTTGGAAAATTAACTGATAAATTAGGATCATATACCATTGAAAAGTACTCGTATTTATTTTATTATAAGCTGCTGAGTGGTTCTTTATTTTTATTGGATGTTCATTTACAAGTTTATTTAACCGCTTCGCCGATGGCCATTTAAACCCTTTAGGGGCCAGAAACGGATACCCAATAAACAGAACATAACATTTAAATTGTTAAATGCTGTAAAAATGCATCATAAATACAATTCCGTATCTTCCGTATTTAAGTTATTTAAACGAAACAAAAACTGGTTTAAAACTCATTAAAGGCAGTATAGATCTACAGTAACAAGAAAGTAGAGACTACATTAATAAATTGTTGAAATTTCACTACTTTGTTTCACTGTAGCAAAAGCCATTCTTTGTGCCGAACGCGCCTAATATTTGAATCATTTTGTTTTGTGTGTATACGAGCCAATGTATGTATGTAAAGCTATGCAAGCGACTTCTCTGGTTCAAGTTCAGTTTATTTATGCTATACCAAGCGATAATCATACGAGAATATATTGCGTTACACACTCACACACTGGAAAGAAAACTCTCTGTCAGCATCTGTTATTACAGTGTTTCTCAACCAAGGTTTCTAGTAGCCTTATGCAGCTGTTTTCGCTCTGTATTTCAGTTATTTATAATCTCTTTGTGTTCAGAGTGATTTCTTATAGCTATCAAGAGCTAAATGAATGGCACATTTGAAATTGTTAAATTTCAATGTTAATCATGACTTATCTCCGTAATGTAGTAAATAAATTAGCTTGGGTATGATGTGTACAGGCTTCTGATATTACTGTAGAAAATCTGGAAGATTTGTTGTACGATTATGAAGGAGATCTTTAGGACATACGTAGCAGTGACGTGTGCTGGTCTACAGCTGGCATGTTAGCTACTCCATTGTTTGGGGAAATGGCGGGTCAAATATGGGTGATGTGGATCAGCTATTACTAGCTATCCCTCTTTACGGAAAACAGTTAAATGGTAAAAAAAAAGTATTTTTATACCACTGGATGTAACTATGCACAGTTGTTTAGTAATTTTCAGAACTGTAAATTCATGCAAGACATTCATCTACCTGTACTTGCGCGTATAAAGAGCTTGTAACCTAATTGAGTATTATAATACTCAGAGGCCTCTTTATACTAGGGGGTAGGAAATTCACCACAACATCACCCCTCATACTTGAGAGAAAACACTTTCCTAAAAGGATACCACCCACAACCAAAAAAGTTGCAACCATTTCGAAAATGTGTAGTGTGCTGCGAAAAAGAAGTTCGCAAGGAAACCAATATTATTTGGTGTGAATCTGCAGATGTGCCCTTGGGTGTTTATTTAGTTTTGGAGGTGTACAATTCAAAAATAAACCTTTAAGGGTATATTAACTTTAAAGAGAGTCGATTAAAGACACTAGACAACACTTACTTTTAAATTTTTCCGGAACTAGTTTCAGAGGCTTTGCCTCTATCATCGGCCGGCTCTCGACTAATTCTCGTTGGTGTAGCTGACGATACCCTGTCACAGGTCTCCTCTGGTGGCGGCTCAAGGAACTTGCTGAACAAATCCTTCTGGGGGATGTCGAAATTGAATACTTTGTTCCTATTTTTTGAAATGAAGATTTGTTCCCATGTGGATAGTTCTTGTTTTCCTGATGTATGTTTCAGTAGTTTTGGTTCTGGATTTATGTTGTGGTTTTTTTCCCAAAAATGTGTGGCAACTGCTGATTTTTCTAATTGTTTATATTTTATGTTTCTAAAGTGTTCCTTTGCTCTTGTTTCTAAATTTCTTTTTGTTTTTCCAATATAAATTTGACTACAGTCATTGCATTCAATTTGATATATACCAGATTTTTTGTTTGATGGAATGGCATCTTTGATGTTTGAGCAAATTAGGTTTTTTAAGGAGAAATGGTTGACTGGTGCTAGTTGAATATTTTGTTTTTTGAAGACTTTTTTGAATTTATCATAGGCCCATGGATGGTAAGTGAATTTTTTGAAAATCATATTAGTTTCTGTAGATGAGAGAGTTGTGGTTTCCTTTAGTAGCTTCTTCTTTTTTGCTAAGCTCACTTTTTTGTCCACTAATGATTTGGGAAAGTTATTTTTTTGTGCTATTTCAATTATTTTGTTGTATTCTGTTTTGTATTCTTCTGCTGTGAGAGGGATGTTTACCAGTCTGTGTGCTAAACTATTGAAGATTGCCTGTTTGTGGGATCTTGGGTTGTAGCCATTAGCTTTTATGTAGTTGTCTGTCTGTGTTGGTTTTCTGTAAATGCCAAAGTTTAGTCTGTTTTTATTCCTCATTATTTTTAGATCCAAAAATGGTAAATGCTCGTCTTTTTCTATTTCTACAGTGAATTTGATGCTTTTTTCTTGGATATTTAAAAGTTTTAGTGCATCACTGATGTGTTTTTTTGGTACTATTGCAAAGATGTCATCTACATATCGTTGCCAGAGTTTGAACATCCAAGGGAAACCTTTGTTGATCCTTATTTCTAATGCACTCATGTACAGATCGGCCAGGAAGGGTGATAGTGGGTTGCCCATTGCTAACCCTGAAGTTTGGTGATAATATTTTGTTTGAAACTGGAAGAAATTTTGTTCTATGCATAATTTGGTTAGTTCAATGTAGTCTGAAATTTCAGATGATGCCATTCCAAGTGATTTGAGCCATTTTTCTATCAACGGTGGGAGTTGATTAACTGGTATGCTGGGAAACAGTGATTTAACATCAAATGAGACTAGTGTGTCCTCTTCTTTTAGTTCCGTATCCTTAATGTGTTCTATAAGTTCATAGGTGTTTTTGATGCTTAGGCTGTCGAATTTTGGAAATGAATTGAATTTGTTTGTTAGCCACTTTGCAAGTTTGTATGTTGGTGAATTTATACTGCTAACTATAGGTCTCATTGTTATGGATGGTTTGTGTATTTTGGGTAAGCCATAAAGTCTAGGTAAGGTTGGGTTATCCGGTTTAACTGCATATTTGTTTGGTATTATGCTTGATTTTGCTATTGTTTTTTCATATGACTGTATGCAAGTTTTTAGAGGATTTTTGTTAATGGTTTCATATTCGTTGTCAGTTAGCATTTTTTCCATTTTTTCAATATAATCTGATTTTTCCATTATGACTATCTTGTTGCCTTTGTCTGCCTTTGTGTAAATAACGTTTTTCTGTTTCAAAGAATGGATAGCATTATGTTTTCTCTTCTGAAAGGATCTGTTCTCTATTTCCTCCAAAATATTTTCACAATGGCTTTTTACTGAATTTTGTAAACCAGTATCCATACAAAATTCAGTAAAAAGCCATTGTGAAAATATTTTGGAGGAAATAGAGAACAGATCCTTTCAGAAGAGAAAACATAATGCTATCCATTCTTTGAAACAGAAAAACGTTATTTACACAAAGGCAGACAAAGGCAACAAGATAGTCATAATGGAAAAATCAGATTATATTGAAAAAATGGAAAAAATGCTAACTGACAACGAATATGAAACCATTAACAAAAATCCTCTAAAAACTTGCATACAGTCATATGAAAAAACAATAGCAAAATCAAGCATAATACCAAACAAATATGCAGTTAAACCGGATAACCCAACCTTACCTAGACTTTATGGCTTACCCAAAATACACAAACCATCCATAACAATGAGACCTATAGTTAGCAGTATAAATTCACCAACATACAAACTTGCAAAGTGGCTAACAAACAAATTCAATTCATTTCCAAAATTCGACAGCCTAAGCATCAAAAACACCTATGAGCTTGTAGAACACATTAAGGATACTGAACTAAAAGAAGAGGACACACTAGTCTCATTTGATGTTAAATCACTGTTTCCCAGCATACCAGTTAATCAACTCCCACCGTTGATAGAAAAATGGCTTAAATCACTTGGAATGGCATCATCTGAAATTTCAGACTACATTGAACTAACCAAATTATGCATAGAACAAAATTTCTTCCAGTTTCAAACAAAATATTATCACCAAACTTCAGGGTTAGCAATGGGCAACCCACTATCACCCTTCCTGGCCGATCTGTACATGAGTGCATTAGAAATAAGGATCAACAAAGGTTTCCCTTGGATGTTCAAACTCTGGCAACGATATGTAGATGACATCTTTGCAATAGTACCAAAAAAACACATCAGTGATGCACTAAAACTTTTAAATATCCAAGAAAAAAGCATCAAATTCACTGTAGAAATAGAAAAAGACGAGCATTTACCATTTTTGGATCTAAAAATAATGAGGAATAAAAACAGACTAAACTTTGGCATTTACAGAAAACCAACACAGACAGACAACTACATAAAAGCTAATGGCTACAACCCAAGATCCCACAAACAGGCAATCTTCAATAGTTTAGCACACAGACTGGTAAACATCCCTCTCACAGCAGAAGAATACAAAACAGAATACAACAAAATAATTGAAATAGCACAAAAAAATAACTTTCCCAAATCATTAGTGGACAAAAAAGTGAGCTTAGCAAAAAAGAAGAAGCTACTAAAGGAAACCACAACTCTCTCATCTACAGAAACTAATATGATTTTCAAAAAATTCACTTACCATCCATGGGCCTATGATAAATTCAAAAAAGTCTTCAAAAAACAAAATATTCAACTAGCACCAGTCAACCATTTCTCCTTAAAAAACCTAATTTGCTCAAACATCAAAGATGCCATTCCATCAAACAAAAAATCTGGTATATATCAAATTGAATGCAATGACTGTAGTCAAATTTATATTGGAAAAACAAAAAGAAATTTAGAAACAAGAGCAAAGGAACACTTTAGAAACATAAAATATAAACAATTAGAAAAATCAGCAGTTGCCACACATTTTTGGGAAAAAAACCACAACATAAATCCAGAACCAAAACTACTGAAACATACATCAGGAAAACAAGAACTATCCACATGGGAACAAATCTTCATTTCAAAAAATAGGAACAAAGTATTCAATTTCGACATCCCCCAGAAGGATTTGTTCAGCAAGTTCCTTGAGCCGCCACCAGAGGAGACCTGTGACAGGGTATCGTCAGCTACACCAACGAGAATTAGTCGAGAGCCGGCCGATGATAGAGGCAAAGCCTCTGAAACTAGTTCCGGAAAAATTTAAAAGTAAGTGTTGTCTAGTGTCTTTAATCGACTCTCTTTAAAGTTAATTTATCATAACAACACTGTTTTCAACACTTCCAAGAAAGTAACTTTAAGGGTATGTTTACATTCCTTATAGAACTAACTTAAATTTATTGTAAAATAGCAAGATTAAAATAATTGGCATTAAATGAGCATTAAATGCATGTATGCGCAGGACGTCTATACACGTCCATATCGGTTTGGGGCACTTCAACTTGGACGTCATATGATCTCCATATCGGTGAAAGGGTTAATTTATAAAGTAATCCTATGTATTATGCGTGTATGAAAGAATTTAGTAACAGTGATGTCCAAATTACTGAAAAAAACACTTTTAGTCAATTTTTAACACTCCTACCAGTCAATAATTTTATAAAGAAGTTCATAGATACACCACCAGAGAGAAGAAGACGACAATAACAACAACAACAAACAGGTTGAAATGGAAGCTCCAGCTTGCAAAATTAATTCTTCAAAAATAAAAAAGTGGATGATGGAGGGTCAAAAACCAATTATAAATAGTTCTTTCAATTAATTTGGATGTCACTGTTACTAATAATCCTGCTTACTTTATACTTACAATACAATGTTAATCTACTGTAGTGAATCACAATAAATGCTATTTGATTCTGTTGTTTCACAAGGCTTTCATGTATGGAAACCTTTTCCTTTTTATAGATTACTTCAACTATTAAAGTATTCATTTAATGAGTGATAAATGAATGTAAAATATGGCATTTCATTATTAATTTTTAGATGAGTCGTATTTATTACACATCTGCTTCACTTTCGTACCTATTTTGAGGACATGTTTCGCAAATCATCGTTTGCATCGTCTGCTCTTATGCGACTAAAGCTTGATTCAGTGGTGTGGGTAATTCTGGAGTTGCTGCTGCCATCTGTTGATTTAGTGATGAACTTAAATGTGGGATTCTCTTCTGGCGGGATTTCAAAGTTCATTAGTTGGTTTTTATGCTTTTCTATGTATATTCTCTCCCATATGACGAGTTCACTATGTTTTTGTACGTATTTTAGTAATTCTGTGCTATCTTCAATTTCATGATTTTCAGACCAGAAATGAGCTGCAATTGCGGACTTATCAATATTTTTGTATCTTAAGTGCCTGAAGTGTTCTTTCTTTCTAGTGCCTATGTTTCTTTTTGTCCTCCCTATGTAAATTTTTTCACAGTCTTTACACTTAATCTTGTAAATGCCTGACTTTTCCTCTGGTTTTATCTTATCAGTATTATTACTGTGAAGTAGCTTTTTAATGTTGTAATTGCTTTTTGGTGCCAATGTTATATTGTATTTCTTGAATATTTTTTGGAACTTTTTTGTGGCCCAGGGGTGGTAAGTAAATTTAGCAAATCTAATTTCTTGTTTTATTGGTGTCAGAGCTGTGATCTGTTTTAATCTCTTTTGAAGTTTGAATGATTTTAGTTTTTTATCTACAAGGTTTTTTCCATATCCATTTTTAATTGCAGTTTTTAAGATTTGATGGTATTCGTTTTGATATTCTTGCTGGCTGAGGGGTAGATTTACTAATCTGTGTGTGAGACTGTTGATGGTTGCATGTTTGTGTGGAATTGGGTTGAAACTATTTGCTTTGATGTAATTATCTGTGTGTGTTGCTTTTCTATGAATACCAAATTCTAGCTTTTCATTGCTTTTTGTGATTTTAAGGTCCAAAAAAGGTAGAGTACAGTCCTCTTCAGTTTCCACTGTGAATTGTATGCTGGGTTCTTGCAGGTTGAGTAGTTTCAAAGCATCATCTATTTGTTTGTAGGGCACTATTGCAAAGATGTCGTTTACGTATCTGTACCATGTTATAAAAATATAAGGGAAGGCTTTAGTTATATGTGTTTCAAAAAAGCTCATGTATAGATTGGCCAAAAATGGTGATAGCGGGCTTCCCATAGCTAGTGCTGAAATTTGTTTATAATATTTTCCATCGAAGAAATAAAAGAAATAAAACAATATTTGAAACTAAAGACAAAAAGAAGGTTAATATCAGCGGACATAAAATTTATCAACAATTGCCTAAAACAAAACATTTCTCCGAAATTTGTAAGAAAAATAGTAAAGTTTAACCACAACAGTAGAGAACAATTAGCTGCTGAAAAAGCCATGTTAAAAAACATGAAATTGAAGATAGCACAGAATTACTAAAATACGTACAAAAACATAGTGAACTCTTCATATGCGAGAGAACATAGAAAAGCATAAAAACCAACTAATGAACTTTGAAATCCCGCCAGAAGAGAATCCCACATTTAAGTTCATCACTAAATCAACAGATGGCAGCAGAAACTCCAGAATTACCCACACCCACCACACCATTGGATCAAGCTTTAGTCGCATAAGAGCAGAAGATGCAAACGATTTGCGAAACATGTCCTCAAAATAGGTACGAAAGTGAAGCAGATGTGTAATAAATACGACTCATCTAAAAATTAATAATTATTTCGCTTCACTGTGGTGTTCCAATACAGTTAAATCTCGATGGCATTTCATATTAATTTTTTCCTTCATTCAGAAACGTAATCTGATGTCAAGATGCTGATAATACATTTGCATCATAAAGTGTATAGGAAAACTATTAATCACTGATTAGACTAATCTCTTCAGCCCTGGTATCCATATAAGCTCATGTGCTTTAGGTCTGTTTACCAGCAATGTAGGATATAAACAAAGCACTTTTCTACCATTATAGGTCCGTAGTGTCTTCCTAGAAATCCCAATGGAAAAGCTCTTTAGGTTTATAAAATAAATCTGTCCTTTGTCCTTGAAGACATTTGCTTACTCAGTCCCTGAAATAGATTGTTTAACATGATGCTGTACCACCCTTTAACTATTACAATGTCCTCAAAAGCTGAATACACATCATCTGCTATGATGGATATTTGCAAGATTCTGAGGTCACCCTATGGTTCTCCATGAGTTGGTGTTCAGTATACTCAATTAGAGCCCTCTCATCTTCTCAGGTTTTCAAACCTTCACCTGAGGACTCTCTGAAGCAAATATTTCATATATAGAGAGCTAATGAACTAAACCAGAAGATTTTCAGAGCAAGTGGAGATCTCTCAAACAAGTAATTTGAGATAAGAGACTTATGGCCTTTTGGTTCAAATGTGGCAGTTATGGCTACAAGTTTCTAAAGTGCCAGTATGCCATTGATAACACTTGAGTGCATAACACACGAAAATGAAGAGATGTGTCAGAGCACTGCCTCTGGCACAACGGTTATGACATTAGCTTTTCAGTCAAAAGCATTTTTATGTCATTTTTTATTTTTTGTTTTGTTTGTTTGGTTGTTTTTTCAATACTTTGTCTAAATTATTATTAATTTTTAGATGAGTCGTATTTATTACACATCTGCTTCACTTTCGTACCTATTTTGAGGACATGTTTCGCAAATCATCGTTTGCATCTTCGGCTCTTATGCGACTAAAGCTTGATCCAGTGGTGTGGGTAATTCTGGAGTTGCTGCTGCCATCTGTTGATTTAGTGATGAACAGTTAAATCTCGATACTTTGTCTAAACTTTTAATTGTATAACTGTATGCATTTTACAGTGTAATTTCACCTTGTCAGTGCAATTAATTATAATTCTTTCCAACAAAGGTTGAATCCTATGTTCATCTAAATGAGAGTTGGTTTAAAGGGTGACGAACTTAAATAAAATAAAAAGTAAATGCAACTCTTACGTCAGGTTTATAGGAGCTGCTTGAAATGGTGACCGTTTTCATGCAAAGTTGTTGAGGTATCCAATAATGTTTTTGGTAATTCAATGCCAAAATAACTCTAATCATTAAGTATGACAGACAGACCTATATATGAAAAATCAAACAAAACTCTCAAGCCTCATAGTGAGAAGCCTAAAATAAAAAATACTAAGGTAAGAAAGGTCTGAAATTACATGCCCATGCAGTTCATGTTTCACAAGTGTAAGTCTGCCACTCTTGTGTATAAAGCAGAAGATTAGAAGGGTTAGAATCAAATGTGACAAGCAGTGATTAACAGAAAAAAAAAAACATTAAATGCTATTTACTGACCTGGATTACTTGAGCTGTTTGTGTCACTGACCACCTTAGGGGGAGGTGCCCCAGCACCAATGCACTCCAGGAGTGTAAATATTATTGCCCAATCAGAATCTGAGTGTATATTTGCTGCACTGGTCTTCAGAAGTTCAAATAAACCATATGCAACTTGTCGCGATACTCTAAAAAGTGTTGTAGACTTTAGCAAAAGCAGCATTCTTAGGGATTGTAGCACCTGAAACAATATTTGAATAATTATTTATTTCTCTAATTCTTATATCAACTTCAACTCTTACAAAACAGGAAACAGCATAACACACATTTTTGTAGACAACTATATTCACCAAGCATTGTTCAATGAGGTTAACAAGAATAGATGAGATTGTTGTTAAGCTAATATTCAGAATTCAGTGAACTGTTAAATAACCAAATGTGTAATAATATGGCTAAGCACTGTACCTGTAATGCCCATGTACTGTTGTGAACATTAAATTAACAACTCACGCATTAGAAATTTCACATTATGTATAGCGTTAGAAGGAAAGGAGAACATAGCTATCTACTTTAGTAAATCTGTGCCACCATTTCTATAAAAACATCATCACAAGCACAAAATTTTGAGTTAATGGAAATGTAAGAAATGAGGGTTGCTAATCAACATTACTGTGCTACTGTCTGCCCACCACAAGAAGGCAAGTGGCCATGAAGAGGGAAAGTGCATATGAGTCACCCACGTTACCAGATCTAATGATCGTCTCTCTAACTGCAGTGTAGATATTATTGTAACTTTGTGGGTTCGTAGAATTAAAAGTCCAATTTGCAGAAAATAAAAATTGTTCTTTATTTGCGTGGGAATACACAGTTCAATTCTCACGTAACAACATTACGTCACATACACACAGTCTACAACGTTCTGATCAGCTCTCAACACTCGTCTTACACAACTACAACTGTTTCAACTCCTCACTTCCTTAAATACCTCATTCGTAATTCGAGAGATTTCCAGAAGAATAAAGAACCCGAAATAATCCAGATGTTACCACAAATTTCCATTTATTGCAGTTTGTTTTGGCAAGTCTTTTATCTCAGCTATCTTCATTTGCCGTCTCTTTGTGTACACCAGCCGCGCTATTGTTAACTGCTTATGCAAGCCCTTTATTACCGTGAAACAATAGCCGCCATCTGTTTTCTATTTGTGCCGAAACTTTTATGCCTGTTGCCGTGACACTGCTCCCTCCTCAAGGCTGGTTGTCCCGAACAGCACCATCATAGAGGGCCAGACTATCCAGGTGTAACACCAACATCTTCCCTCGGGGCAACTTCTGGATGCGGTAGACCACATTGTTAATCCTCTTCACCCGGTACGGTCCTTGCCACGGCTGCTGAAGCTTCGGGCAGCGTCCCTTGGTCGAGTATGGCGGTACAACCAGACTAGGTCACCTTGCTGGAACCCTTGGCTGTTGGCTTGCCTGTTGTATCAGGTCTTCATGCGGTCGCTCGCCTTCTGGATGTTCTGAAGAGCCAACTCATGCAAGTCGTGGAGATGGTCCACCAGGTTCTGCACATACTCGGTTGCTGGCTGTTTTGCATCCCGGGGGCTCCCAAAAGCCAGGTCACAAGGGAGGCATAACTCTCGCCCGAATATTAAACTGGCTGCGTATTCCCAGTGATGTTGTGTGTTGACGAGTGGTAGGCCAGTAAGAACAGAGGCACCTTAATGTCCCAGTCTCGCTAATGGCTGGCCATGACTTTCCTCAGGTGCTCCTCTGAGGTCTTGATGTATCTCTCCACCATGCTGTCCGACTGGGGATGTAGGGGTGTTGTGCGGGTCTTGTTCACCCCAAGTCTTTCTAGTGCCTCCTTCATTAAGTTGGATTCAAAATTGGTGCCCTGGTCGCTGTGGAGTTCTAACGGCACCCCAAATCGCCAGAACACTTGCTCCACGATGAAGTCTCATATTGTCTTTGCCTCCTGGTTCGGGATGGCAAACACCTCCGGCCACTTGGTGAAGTAGTCCACGACCAACATCAGGTACTTGCTGCCTCGGTCGGACACAGGGAATGGTCCAGCTATATCGATGGCGATCCTTTCGAATGGCGCTCCAACGTTGTACTGCTGTATGCGACCCCGCCTCCTAGTCTGGGGGCTGCAACATGCCACACACACATGACATTGACGGCACCATCTCTCAGCATCTGCTTGGAGCCTCAGCCAGTAGTAGCGCTGTCAGAGTTTGCCGATTGTTCGGTTTGCTCCCAGGTGTCCTCCTGAAGCACCGGCGCGCACTAGACCTCCGGAACCTTACTCCTGGTAAGTTCCAACTGCTCCCTCTGCATCTTCCCATCAGGCGATTCCCATACCCGGAACAGCACACCCTTCTTGTCTTCAGCGAGTCTCATTCAAGTACGCCTTATATGTGGCGCTCCTTGGTGCGATGTTCTCCCAGGTTGGTCTTATCCCTGCCTACACTTCCCTCAAGAGTGGTCCCAAGTCTGCATCCACCAGCTGCTCCCTCCTCAGGACTGCGCTATCCCAGCCATCCGAAGGCACTGCCGTGACCACTCGGACAGCTGCGGCACGCTCCTTCTCTTCCACTCTTTTGCACTGGCCTCAATCCTCTGGGCAGGGTCTTCGGGACATGGCATCTGCGTTACCGCGGCTCTTCCCTCTACGATGTTCAGAGGTGAAGTCGGACTCCTGCAGCCTCTGGATAGCCTCCTGCTGTCTGGCCTTCCAGGTTTCTAAAGCTCAGTGGCCAGGTTAGAGCAAAATGGTCAGTCCTCAGGTGGAATGGCTGACCATACAGGTACTTGTGGAAGTGCTCCAATGTCTTTACTACCGCCAATAACTCTCACCGGGTGACGCAGTAGTTCTTCTCTGCCTTAGATAGTGTCTTGCTGTAGTAAGCTATCACCCGCTCATGGCCATCCTGGATCTGTGATAGGACGCCTCCAAAGCAATGGTCGCTGGCGTAGGTGTCCACAATCGAAGTGCCACCTGGTTGTGGGAATTCCAAAATAGGAGCACTGTACAGGGTCTTCAGGTGCTGAAAAGCACCTTCGGCATCCTCCATCCACATATAAGGTCAGTGTTCCTCTGTCAGTCGGGTAAGGGGTTTGGCAATGTTGGAGAACCCCTTTATGAAACGGCGGTAATAACTGCACAGCCTCAGGAAACTGCGCAACTCTTGCTTATCCTTTGGGCAAGACCAATCTCTCACTGCCTGTGTCTTCTCCGGGTCTGTGGCCACTGTGGTTACTGAGACTATGTGGCCCAAGTAGTTGACCTCCTTGCACAAGAGCTGGCACTTCTTCGCGTTCAGCTTCAGGTTTGGTCGCCTGCAGTCTCTGTAGTACCTTGCTCAGGTTTTCCAGATAGTCTTTGAAGGTTTTACCAACGATGATAATGTCGTCCAGGTATAGCAGGCAGGCGTCATAAGTCAACCCTCTCATTACTGACTCCATTAGGCGTTGGAACGTAGCTGGTGCATTGCAGAGGCCAAAGGGCATAACTGTGAACTGCCAAAGCCCTTGGCCTGTCGAGAATGCAGTCTTCTCCTTGTCTCTCGGGTCTAGAGCCACCTGCCAGTAACCCGACTTCAGGTCCAGGGTCAAGAAACACTGCGCACCAGCAAGCATGTCCAGAGTGTCGTCAATCCGGGATAGGGGGTAGCAATCCTTTCGTGTGACAGCATTCAACTTCCTGTAGTCCACGCAGAAGCGTAGCTCGCCATTCTTCGTCACCAGGACTACGGGGGAACACCAAGGGCTGTCAGACTCTTCAATCACTCCTCTGGATTTCATGTCATTTACCATATCCCGTACTGCCAATTGTTTCGCCAGCATAACGCGTCTAGGTGGCTGCCGAATAGGCAGAGCGTCTCCGGTGTCGATGCGGTGGAGCACATGGTCCGTGCGGCCGTAGTCGCTGTCGCCTTGGCTGAAGAGGCGATGGTATCACCTCAGCAGTTGTCGAACTTTCTCCAGCTGTTCTAAGGTCAGGTGGTCGGCCGCCCTCTCCAGTAACCCTTCCAGCCGGGGCCCCAGGTGTTGCGTCGGCACCGGCTCCTCGGTCTTGTTGAACGCTGTCATGCTGACCACGGGCTCGCACGTCCCCAACTTTGCCCAGGCCTGGACGTCGTGATCTGTGTCTGCCAGGTTGAGCAGCCTCAGTGGCACCTCCTCTCGGCACGGCAATAATGTCCTGGCTACACAGAGTCCTTGCACAGGCGTCATCTGGTCCAGCATCATGTTCTTCGTCCGCTGGCCTTCCTGTCGCGCCGTCACCACCACCTTGCTTCTCGTGGGGACCACCACATCTTCTTTCAAGATGACCCTGCAGATTCCAAGGTGCTCGTCGGGTTGCCGGAGTATCAACTCTTCTCCATTGAGCCGCAGGACCTTCCTGCCGAAGTCGACCGTCGCCTCGTGGCTCCTGAGGGCATCCAGTCCCAGTATCACCTCCTCAGCCATCTTCGCGACAAACACCCACTGACACACGGCACTCCGTCCCAAGGTCAACTTCAGCAGAGCCTCCTTCTTCACAGGCAAGGTGTCACTCGATGCCGTCACAAGCTGGTATGGTCGGCTCGGTTTCCTCGTCGGCAAACCTTTGGCCACGTCAGGCATGACGACGGTCACGGCTGCCCCGGTGTCTACGATCACGCGGCATGGCTTCCCTCTCACCCAACCGTCCGCGATTAGGCTGTCATCACGGCGCGTAGTGTCACTCGAGGGGATGGTGGTAATGGCGCCGACGTGCCCCTCTCCACGACGGCTTTTACTCGTTTTCTGGCTGCTCTTATTGGTGTGGGCAGTCTCTCTCCAGTTGTCCCGGCTGTCCACACCCCCAGCACAGGCCACTAGGTGTTCGCCGGCGTCCCTTGACTGGTCTTCTGTCTCAGGTGTAGCGGACACTCCTCGTTCTCGACTTCGGGATAGCTGTTATCTTGGCCGCTTCCACCCTTAATGCTGCCGTTAGCGCCTCGTGGATGGTTTTATAATCGCCGAGCATTAGGCGCTGACGAATCTCCGTGTCTCGTACCCCGTCCACGAATGTGTAGGCGGCTTCCCGGGATACGAACTCTGGTGAGAGGTCGAGTAGGGCCTTGCTAGCCAGTTGCTCAACCGCCAGGGCGAACTCCTGTAGCGTCTCCCCTGGCAGCTGTGACCTTGCCTTTAGCTGGCTGCGGTACGCTGCGGCTAAGGGGTGGTTTCCAAGGCGATTCTCCAGGGCGTCCCAGATGTCCTTGGGTGCCGTCGCTGTCTGGACCGCGTTCAGAACTTCCGCGGCCCATCTCTGGAGGCTGGCTATTAACTGTGTGGCCTCTTCCTCTGGTGACCATTTGTTGTGCTTGGCCACTGCGTAGAACTGGCGGCGGAAGACTTCGAAAGTTGTCGCGCCATAGTATTTAGGAGATTTGATGTGCGCATATGTTGTGTCGCGTCCCGGCGCGTCAACTTTTAAATCCTTTAACCTCCTGCCGACGACGTCCTCCACCATGACGTTCAGGGACATTGCGTTGCTGTAGGCCTTTCCTTCCAGATTGTTTACGCAGTTCGCAAGGTCTTCGACGTCTTCCACCACGGCGTTCAAGGACTTGGCGTTTTTGTCTGCCTTTTCCTCTAAATCATTAAGGCGCTCGTCCACTTGACCCATCCGCTGGCCCAGCTCCGCGACGGCATCCCTTACGCCGGTCAACTGCTCTTCAAGCTTTGCGGCGAGGGCCGCATTTGCTGCTTTCAGTTCCACGGCCAGGTTGTTATTTGCCGCCTCCATCTTCATCGTTAATTCGGTCTTCATTTCTTTCATCTCGGTGATTATATTGTCCATTTTCTGTAGAATCTTTTACAATGCAGCCTCCATGTCGTCCCACTTCTGACACCAGTTGTAACTTCGTGGGTTCACAGAATTAAAAGTCCAATTTGAAGAAAATGAAAATCGTTCTTTATTTGCATAGGAATACACTGTTCAATTCTCACGTAACAAAATTATGTCACATACACACAGTCTACAACGTTCTGATCAGCTCTCAACACTCGTGTTACACAACTACTAGTGTTTCAACTGGTCACTTCCTTAAATACCTCATTCGTAATTCGAGAGATTTCCATAACAATAAAGAACCCGAAATAATCCAGATGTTACTAGAAATTTCCATTTATTGCAGTTTGTTTGTTTCGGCAAGTCTTATATCTCAGCTATCTTCATTTGCCGTCTCTTTGTGTACACTAGCTGCGCTATTGTTAACTGCTTATGCAAGCCCTTTATTACCGTGAAACAATAGCCACCATCTGTTTTCTATTTGTGGCGAAACTTTTATGCCTGTTGCCGCGTATGGGTGAGTTATGTGACAATACTGTATTTTAGATAAACCTAGCATCCTTATCATATCAAAAGGCAAACATAAACACAGCAAAAGTGACTATGTTACACAATCCTCTGGCTTGCCTTCATGTCATGGGCAGACATTAGGTTGCCACTTTTAATTTCCGTTATATTATGCTCTGCTTTACCACTGAATCAACATTTATCAGCTTGAACATCTTACAATTCTGATGCAATTATCATTAATGACTTACCACAAAAACTAAACAAAATAGAGAATGTTAAATGTGCCATGTATGCAGACAACATAGTAATATGGACATCAGTTAGTAACAAAGAACTGAATAAGCTACCACAACAGATGAACAAGGCATTGGAAGAACTACATAACTGGTGTTCAGATAACGAAATGACTGTGAACTTATCCAAAACAAAATACCAAGTGTTCACACTTTGCCACACAAAACCCCTTATCAAAATAACACTAAGTGGTGAGCAACTAACAGAAACAGAAAATTATAAATATCTAGGCATAACACTCGATTCTAAATTATCTTGGAAAACCCACATTAATGAAACCATAGAAAAGACCACTCAGAGATTAACAACACTCAAAAGACTAGCTGGCAGCAAATGGGGGTCCTCTGTCAATACTCAAAACCACCTATAAGTTACATCAAACCAGCACTCCTCTATGGAAGCGAGGTGATACTTACAGCAAGTCAAAGCAAACTAGCACAGCTTGAAACATTATAGAACCAAGCACTCAGACTAATAATGGGAGCAGTCAAATCAACACCACTTACTGCAATGCAAATTGCTACAAATAACTTGCCAATTAAATATGAAATGGAAAAACAGAATCTCCTCCTAAATGAAAAACTACAAAGGCTCCTCTTTAATACTCACTGGGAGAACTACAAAAGCAGAGAAAGGACCTTAAAAACACAAGAAAGATTTATGCAGAAAGCCTATAACCTACAGAGAATATACAACCTTGAAGACACAAACAAAATTGAACATCTCCCACTTCTAACCTGCCCTCTATCACAACCTAAAATAAATAGCAGAATAAACCTTCTGCAAAATATAGAGTCAAAAAGGGATGTAAGTACAGAAACACTTAAAATGCTAGTTCTAGAAACAATTGAAACTTATTATCCACAAGACTCAAGGTTACACATATACACAGACGGCTCCCTATTTGACAAAGAAAGTAATGCTGGAGCAGGAATACATAGTAAAATATTCAATTTTTACATCTGTTTGGGCACACTAGCAACCCACTATGATGGAGAATTAGAAGCAATCAACACCTCGCTGAAACAACTCTTCAACCATGTGAACTCTTTCTCTAAAGCAATGATTCTAAGCGATTCTAAATCAGCACTTCAAGGCCTATCCTCACTGTACCCTAACAACAATAGAATACTTGAAATTTACAGTTCATTACGAATACTACAAGGACTAAAAAAAGAAATACACCTCCAGTGGATTCCATCTCACTGTGGAATTACAGGCAATGAAATAGCAGATTCCTTGACAAAAAAAGGAACACAAATAAAACAAAGCTGCCAACAAAAAACCTCATTCCACACATCAAAACTACATATAAACAATAGAATCAATTTATTCTGGAAAGAAGAATGCAAAGAAAAAAGTACCAACCAGCAATGGAAAATTCTACAAAGAAGTAAAAATCCCATCCCAGACTACCCAAGAAGCAGTACTGTTGCCATCTTCCGACTGACTACTGGCCACGACTGTTTGGCCGCTCATCTACACAGGATTAATATTTTTGAATCCCCGACCTGCACACTGTGTAGGGACCCGAACTCATTGATGGACAGAGATCATCTGCTCCAGGTAGTGCCCTGACAAAAACAGATGGAGAACTGACAGCACAACTAGTCACACGTTATTGGGAGGCCAGAAGGAAAATGGAAATTCTCCAACTCCATGAGCATTAGCAACCAACCAACCAACCAACCAACAATTCTGATGCTATGCATTTACAAAGCTCAAACCCTACAATAGAATTTATTGCTTCACTTGACCCTTACTCTTAAGTCAATTCAAGAGTATTTGGAAAGTTAAGTTATATTATATTTTGGCATTTATACACGTGGTTTTTGTAATTTCTGTATTTAAATTTTGTACTTAAATTTTGTAAATATTTTTGTTTTGACGTGTCCACAATCTTGCATGGAGATTTAAAGGATGAATAAATTGAACTGAATTGAATAGATTTCAATATTGTTCTTACCACAGGACTCATATCCTCCCTTCTCATGAGATGTATTGCAAGACGAAGGAGTCCTACTACAGAACGTTCAAGGAGAAAATTATGATCCGAAGCTGCAGCTCCCATGACGAGGCTATATATGTGATCACGTACACTTTGCCACAGAGTGTGGACACGATCCCTGAAAAACATACAGAAATGTCTTTATTAGCAAGTTTGCAGAATTAAAGCAAATTAATTGCAAATATCAGAGCAAAAGTAATTTAATTAATTTAATATTTACTGTGAAAAACAGTGTGAGCCAAGCAATGAGCCAATATCTTCTAGATTCACTCTTCACTGTCTCTATGCTTCTTTCAATTTTTATACTTTTAATGTTTACTGTTTTGAACATTTTTACTTGAAATGGTTGCTTTTTAGAAAATGTAATTTTCTTTTTACTTTTCTAGAATAATGCTGTATTATTTCAGTTGAGTAAGTGATGATACGTCACACTGATGGTTTGACAATAACTTGAGCCTCAGCTCTAATATCACCACCACCACCATCACCACCACCGCCACCGCCACCGCCACCGCCACCGCCACCGCCACCGCCACCACCACCACCATAATTATACTACAAAACCTCTTATGTTACTTAAAAGTCACAGTTTATTTATGGGATCAAATTATTTGTATATTTATTTCAAGTTTAACAAAAACCCCTTATACATCAACCAATCTCTTATGTATGCCTTTCTTCTGTGCATAATAAATTAGTAGCTAATACAGATAAAACTGTCTCTAACACCTTTAGTCAAAAAACTTAGTATGATCCCATCCAGTTTCTCATAAACAGCTCCTCTGAAACTGAAACTCAAGATTACAAAGTTTTTGGGAATATGGATTAATTGCAATCTAAATTGGGAGTATCATATAAAGCAATTAGCAGAAAAGCTAAGTCGACTGTACTACGCGTTCAGAATTCTAACAAAGGTACTAAACATTGAGGTATTGAAAACAATATATTTTGGATATGTACAACCTATAATTACGTATTGAATCATTCTGTGGGTCTCTACATCCAAGTCCTCATATATATATAAGATGCAAAAAAGAATATTAAAAATAATTTAAAAAGTTCCCCTAAGAGCAGAAAGTAAACCAATATTTCAAGAATTTCACATCTTACCTGTTCAGATTACTTATATTTATGAAATAGTTTCTTTTATACATAGGAATAGACCACAATTTACAAGTAATTGATATTGTCACACATGCAATACAAGGAACACCAAAAATATACATTTAAATCATCACTGCCTCACTCTGAGTTTAGATTTTATCTCGCACAAAGGAATCATTCTATATAATGAACTCCCAGCTACACAAAAAAATCTAAATAATAAAAATTTAAAAATTATTTTACCTGAGTTTTTCATTACATGCATTATTCTTAATTACTACTTGTATTATTATTCTATTAATTACTACTGTATTACTCACACGAATTGTATTATTATTATTATTATTATTATTATTATTATTGTGAGTACAAATTTGACGAAGACATGAATGGTGAATAAAACTTACTTAAAAATATTAAAAGCAGAAGCATTATTAACAGTGAAGTATTCTTCATTTTTAAGTTTGATTTATGAGTCACTATGTTTACACTCAACTTCACTTACTTGTTGTATAATTGAAACATTTTCAAGATCATTCGATCTCATCCTCAGCTGTTTGGTGACTAAATGAACATTCTTCTTCCTCCACTACTACGGAGCTCCGATCCCTCTGCCTTCTCGTATTAGGGGCACTAAGTTTTAATACTTCATTTAATGCCGGGATTTCAAAATTTATAACTTTATCCCGGTTTTTGGTTATGAATATTTTTCCCCAAATATCCAATTCTATGGGTGCACTTAAAGATTTTACCAGTTTTATGTTATGACCAATGTTGTCGTTTTCTGTCCAAAAATGGTGTGACTCTGCTGATTTTTCTGTTTGTTTCAACTTTATGTTCCTCTGGTGTTCTTTTTGCCTGGTTAACAAGATTCTCTTATTAAATTTTAGATGAGTCGATTCTCTTAGTTTTTCCTATGTAGCTTTTATCACAGGTTTCACAGTTTATCTGATAAATTTTCGATTTCGAAGTGTTGGGGATTGTATTTTTTAGTGATTTATTTAGCAGGTTCTTCAGACTGAATTTGTTTTGAGGTGCTAGTTTTAAGTTTAGTCTTTTGAAGATTCGTTCAAATTTTCTAAAAGCCCATGGATGGTAGGTGAATTTTCTATATTGCCAGTTTGTGTTTTTAAGCGGTGTGAGAGTGGTATTTTTTGATATTATCTTGAGTTTTTCCTTTCTTTTCATCATGCTCCTTATGATGGCTGGGTTGAATCCATTTAACACTGCTATCTCTTTTATGTGTTGTTGTTCTTTCAAAAACTCCTCCTTACTCAGTGGGATGTTGTATAGCCGGTGAATTAGACTTCTAAAGGCAGCTAGTTGATGTGAAACTGGGTTGTATTCATTTTTTTTTATGTAATTATCTATGTGTGTGGGCTTTCTGTATATTCCAAAATCTACACCATCACGATTTCTAGTTATCTTGAGGTCCAACCAGAGGAACATAAAGTTGAAACAAACAGAAAAATCAGCAGTGTCACACCATTTTTTGACAGAAAACGACAACATTGGCCATAACATAAAACTTAAAATCTTTAAGTACACCCATAGAATTTGATATTTGGGAAAAAATATTCATAACCAAAAACCGGGATGAAGTTATAAATTTTGAAATCCTGGCATTAAATGAAGTATTAAAACTTAGTGCCCCTAACACCAGATGGCAGAGGGTGGAGCACCGTAGTAGTGGAAGAAGAAGAAGAATGTTCATTTAGTCACCAAACCGCTGAGGATGAGATCGAATGATCTTGAAAAGTTTCGGTTATACAACAACATGGTAAGTGAAGTTGAGTGTAAACATAGTGACTCATGAATCAAACTCACAAATAAAACTTACTTACTTACTATTACCATCTTTAATTACAAATGTTGGATATGACATGCACATTTTATTGTCATGGCTTTGCAACTATGATTGATATTTGCAATAATTAGTTATTTATGTATTTATTACATTTTTCATGGTCTTTTCAGATTTATAGGGCATTAAGTCAAATTCTTCAATTTGATATTGATATTTTATTGGTCCAGTTTATCAGTTGTACATTGATTTTGGACACGTCATTTCTATACAAATTATTTTACAATATGACATTATTTTACAAGATGTATGCTAGTGCCAAATTTTTACATATATAATTTACAATTCATCTAGGCTGTATATACATTTATTTAACAAATATTGTTTTAATTTACTTTTAAATTTTGGTTTTGAGCTATTGGTCAAAATTTTTATCTCACTAGGTAGTTTATTACACAGTTTGATCCCTCTGATATTAAGCGACACACATTCCTTGTACTGTAGTGGTGAATTTATCTGTTTCGTACTAATGCAAGTCTATCGGTTATGTATACATACAGAGAATAGACTGTGAACATATTTTGAGTTTTAAATGTTTCTCTGCATGACTCCCTTCCTTTTAGGCTATAAATCAATCTAATACATTTCTTCTGTAGAATTAGTAACCTGCCCATGTGACACTTTTGCGGCTGTACCCCATATTTCAAAATAACAAAGCATGGCACATGAGGTCTCACTGTAGCTCTGTAACATATGGAGGTTCATATTCCAGCTCCTGTAGAATGCACAGAACATAGCATCGATTGAAATTCATTATCAGCTGTGCCAGGTCATGGTGCAGATGGTGCATTGCTGGTGCAGGTTGTTAAAATGTTCATTAGGAGTGCAGAACTACAGGTGACCGTTTGCAGCTTATACAGGAAAACATTACAAAAAATGTTGTTTCACAATCACAGAAGATGATCAGTGCTGCTCCATGTTGCATGAAGTTATCAGGGAGCACCTGTTGTATCAGCTGATGCTAAAGCATCTGACCACTGGAATGAAATGTGGACCAAACAGCAAACTGTGTTGGCATGCAAAGTGCTGTGTTCAATGTTCTGGGACAGACAAGGTTGTTCAGTGGCAAGATGGTTACTGCAAAACAATGCAGAAATTGTGATGGGTCATTCAGGAAAAGTGATATGAGAAACTTAGCGTCAGTGTTGTCTTTCTGCACAGTAACAGTCAACCACACACAGAGCTCCTGCAATTGTTCAGCTGGAAGATATTTGATCACCCACCCTATAGTTCCAATCTAGTTCCAATCCCAGGCATCAGACTCCTATAACACAGGATAGAAAAGTATATCCTACGGTATGACAGATGTCTGAATTCTAGTACTGAACAAGTTGAAAAATAGCTCAATACATCTTTATCCAATTACCTAGCACTTCATTCTATGTTTCATATGCAAAATTTTCATTCATAAGAAATAATAGTAGTCCTGCATCTTTCCAATATATGTGCTATATTAAGAAACACAAGAAGTGAGAACATACACCAAAACATAGATAGAAGATTGCAAGAAAATAATCCTAAGAAGACAACATTCAAGTTACCTTAAACATTCTTCCTTCAAATTCTGATCCAGTAATACGCTTCTTCCTTCTAACATAAAAATCAACAGCCCTTACCAATATAAACAGGGGCATGCGGTAGCTTAGTGGTTATGGCACTAGACTGCAAGCCAGGAGGTCACGGGTTCAATTCCTGATAATGCCATTGGAATTTATAATCCTTCTGGTGGCACTCTGGCCCTAGGGTTCACTCAGCCTCTAACAGTAATGAGTACCAGGGACATTCCTGGGGGTGAAGGCGGCTGCCTCGTGGGACTGACAAACTTACAGACCTTGTATGCCGATGTCTAAATAGATGGGTGCCCTCACATAAGCCGCAAAGGCTTCTAAACACCATCTGCTTAGTGAGCGAATCAGCAGAAGTTTTAAACAGCATTTAACACTGATTCTGACAACATAAGGCACTACAGGCAATGGATACTAATGACAATTGCGATTAAATGGGGAAAGGTACATTTCAGGTCAAAGAATACAAAACTGCAGTGTTTTGAATTAAAATAATTCATGATCATTAAAGAATGATTAACTAAGCAATTATACAGTGTGTGCTGAAACACACTATCAATCAATGATTTCATACCATCATGCAAACTATTAAAAAATTGTAATCCAATAATCTCAAAATTATTTGAAGTTTAACCAATTTGTAAAGAGGTGTGTGCATGCATGCATGTGAGTTTGTGTGCGTGCACACTTTAAATATGCTTTAAATGGTGATTTAGATAAATTACAAATATCTTTCCTTTGTAGCAACAATGTATCATTAATGCCACTACCATGACCACTTGAAATCAAACGATAGTACAGAAGAGAGTGAAATGAACAAAATATGAATGGTGAATGTAGTTTTCAGTCACAAATAATTTCAAAATACAAGGCTCTAGACAATCTATTACATAATTTATGTGAAAATTCCAACATGATTTCTACTGAATAACAATATTTAATAAATTAATATTAGGAATACCAGACATATCATGACTTGATAGGCAGGTAAGATTTTGAGCTTTATTCTCATTGATACAAAAATAATACGACATCTAGCGACAGTAACAGTGTCAATTTTTTTTTGGTTGTAATTTTACGTCCTCCAACGTTAAGTCATATCGGACGATGAATGGAATGGATGAAATGATTCTCAAATGAGCCCAGGGTCCATAGAGCTTAGAGTTACCTGATATTCACCTTTCGGGATATGGGAAAACCCCAAAAAGAAACCTTATCCAAGTAACTCACCCTAACCGAGATTCGAACTCGGGACCTCTTGAACGTGAGGCAGACGCGCTACCACGACGTTACCAAGGTGGGCAACAACAATGGCAATGAAGGGTTTGATGATGCAGACAAAGTTTGCAAAACTAGCCTCTTAAATTCTGTGGAAATTTTCAGCAATTTCTTAAAAGAAAAGTGAAGTTTATGACAAATAATTATATTCTTTGTAGTATTTGTTGTTTCACTGTTGCTAGCTTCTGTTTTTTTAGAAATTGTGTACATATTTTTCACTCCTTAATTAGAAGTACATTTTTACAGTGAATCTTATATAGCCATCATCATTTCCAGTTCTTCCTTTAGTTTTTCTGTAACATTTCATATATAAAAATTCAAAATAATTTGTTTTAAGGACACATAAACTCAAACATGCCTACCTAGCTTTTTAAAAAAGCATTCTGCAAGTGTATGTCCTTTTTACAGTGACTCATTACAGAAAGCAGGATTTTTGAAGTTATTTCTAAATGCAATTTATGGCAATTTGTTACCCCAAATAATGTTTTAACAAAATGAGAAATGCTACTTAGATATATTACTGACATAAGCTTTTACCTATTCTGAATTATAACTTTAAGTAACAATTCCAAAAAGAATACTGTTGCATCTTCATCATACATCATACCGGATGAGATGTGGCTTTCTGGACTATGCGAGGCAAACACCAGAGCCTAGAAAGAAAAATGAAATACATATAAATATACATACAGGTTGTTAGAGAATTCAAATGGGATTACAGAAGGATGCTGTAGCAACATCTCCAGTGTGATTTTAAGATGCACAACTGCTGTGGTCATTAGTTAATATCTTGATATCAGACTTTTAGGAGATCTATGATCGTAATGAGAAACTTTGTAGTTACATAATAATTTGTCATTTGAAAACTCATCAATATATATAATTAAAGGCTTAGTTTTGTTTGTGGTTCTGGCTGACGATGTGGATGCTACTCAAACTTCTCCGAGGAGACTACGACCACGACCACGCCACTGAAGATGTCCACCATAGTAGTGGACGAAACGTCTGGAAAACCCAACTCCAGCAGACCACGGCATAACAGCCCGGAAATAACTCCTAGTTATAATAGTGAGTTAGTAAATTTAGAAATTGATGTAAATTTGACCTCCAATATCGTGGCACAGTATTTTAATGATATCAGGCTGTGTACTAATGCACAAAAAAGTAATTTCATTCTTTTTGACTATGAGAAACCTCAATTTGAACCTCAGCTTAATATGTGCAATAGTCTGGTTCAATGTGTGAGGAAGGTAAATATTTTGGGTTTAGTCTTCGATGACAAGTTAACTTTGAAATACCACATGAAAAAATTAGAAAATAAATTAAGTTCTGGACTTTTTGTTTTGCGTTATATTACCAATTTTCTCTCAGTTGATACTAGCAAGTTGGTGTGTTTTGCATTAATATATTCACACATTGCTTATGGCATTGAGCTATGGGGACACACCTCTAAATTAAACTTTGATAAAAATTTTCTTCTACAGAAAAGAGCTATAACATTCCTGGCAAAAATAACACGGACTACTATATGTAGACCCCATTTTAAAAATAAATATACTTACTCTCCCCTGCATATTTATTTTGTGAACAATACTTTTTGTATATAATATGAATACAATATCTACTAATGCAGATATCCATAATTATGAAACAAGGGGTAAGAACAATTATAAAGGTCACAGATTAAAACTTTTTGAACACAAGCCCCAATACTTAGGTTCTAAACTATTTAACACACTTCCAGACAGCCTAAAATATACTGTATCAGCTGCTAAGTTTAAATCGAAACTGACTAAGATGTTGTTAAGTAGAGCATATTACTGTATAGAAGAATATTTTGAAGATAACTTTAACGATCTAGAATAGGTGTGTGTGTGTGCGTGCGTGTGTGTGTGTGTGTGCGCGCGCGTGTATCAGTAAAAGAGAGAGAGTGGATGAATTTTTAATCCTTGACTCTATGTTCTGTTAAACATAGTATATACTGTCTGTATTATGTTATAATGAACAATAAAATGATTGATTGATTGATTGACTGTTATTAAATTCCTCCAAGCACGCATAACTATACAAGCAGTTAAGCTTCTTTTTCTAAATAGATAAACTATGTCCATTTGAAGTAAACCCAATTTTAATCTGTCATTCTTCTTTCAAAGTTTAAGTGCATTTTATGTAAGTATTCACATGAAATGTTTTAACACATTACATAGGAAGAACTGCATTACTCTTGTATATTAGTTGCAAGAGATAATACCTAGGTATGCAGATGTGCACCTAATAGCTGCCTTTCTGACTAAAATCATATGTGTTTCATTATTACTCTTTGTGTCACTGGATGTTTGATTTTTCTTACTCCATATTAATTTGGTTGCTTGGACTCTTAAGCTTATGCACTTTCACAATTTCTAGGACATTGTGGACCTCTTCAGAAGTTCATAGTGCATTTGTTTTCCTATTAACTATTGTTGCAGGATAACCTACCAAAGCTTATTTTAGAAATGGTATCACCATAAACAAATGATGGGAATTCATTAAATGCAGATGTGTGTTAACTTTTCAGTTTTGAGATGTTGTTCAGCTAATTAAAGCCAGATGTGGTTGTTTTAATTCAAAGTGTAAGACTTGCTCAAGCAGTATCTTTAAGCTTATACTATAAAACCATCCCTTAAGATATTTAACATGCTCTATGACTTGAATATTACCTTAAAAATGAAATAAAACACTTTTTACACTATGTGTACATTTTAAGTTTCTACTTAAAAGAATTTACCTTTACGAGTTCTTGCAGGGAGTCAAGACGGAGGAATTTTGATTCTGTAATAAGGTGCTCTAGATGACATTCTCTTACACAAGCTTGTGCCCTTTGAATGTGTTCTTGATCTTCTGGGGATGGAATTCTCTGTGATGATGTTTCTAGATCAAAGAAGAAATAGTTCTCAAATCAAGATAATACAACTCTTAATGTTAAGCATACAGGAAAGCTATTACAATAAGTTGATTGCAGTATAGAGCAACAATGTGGACTGTAATATTACTAACAAGACAAAATATGAATGACTTCAGCATCGCCTGCCCTTGTCACTGCAGTAGTTAACCAGAAAACACAGTATTCTACTCTATTGCAGACTTTTCGGTATTCTTGTATCTTAAGTGCCTGAAATTTTATTTTTTACTAGTGCCTATGTTTCTTTCTAGCCTCCCTATGTATATTTTTAAACAGTCTTTACACTTTATCCTGTAAATGCTTGATTTTTCTTCTGGTTTTCTTCTATTTGTATTGTTGCTGTTAAGCAGGTTTTTAATGTTATAATTGTTTTTGGTGCCAGTGCTATGTTATTGTGACTTTGTGGGTTCGTGAAATGAAAAGTCCAATTGCACCATTCAAAAATGTTCTTTATTTCCACCGACTTACAGTTGAACACTTGCCAGTTACACAGGATTACGTAACGCACACAATTACGATTCACCAGTTCATCCGTTGCAGTTCCACTTGCACTCGCAATTACGTAAACTCCTCCGACGCACGTATGCAGTCCGTCCCCTCGCTGGGTGCTCCTCACAGCTGCTCACCAAGAACTGACTGACTTCCAGCCCGACATGTTGCTTATATAGGGTCAGCTAGCCGATCTAGAAGGTTCTGGATTAGATGAAATATCCCGTAAGTTCGAGAACTCAGGTGGAACGGAAAGAGGCGGCACAGTCATGTTTTTCCAGCCAACCCTCATTACCGCTATAAGATAAATGACTGGGCGTGGCGAACGTCTACTGTCTCCTGCTGCTGCCGGTCGGTTCTATAGGGAGTTCTTACGTTCGGATGACACTGCTCCCTCCTCAAAGCTGGTCGTCCCGAACAGCACCATCGTAGCGTGCCAGGCGATCGAGGTGTACAACCAACATCTTCCCGCGGGGAACCTTCTGGATGCAGTAGACCACATCGTTAATCCTCTTCACCACCCGGTACGGTCTTTGCCATGGCTGCTGGAGCTTCGGGCAGCATCCCTTGGTCTGGGTAGGACGGTACAACCAGACCAGGTCACCTTGCCGGAACCCTTGGCTGTTGGCTTGCCTGTCATATCTGGTCTTCATGCGGTCGCTCGCCTTCTGGATGTTCTGGCGAGCCATCTCATGCATGTCGTGGAGATGGTCCACCAAGTTCTCCACATACTCGGTCGCTGGCTGTTTCGCTTTCGGAGGGCTTCCAAAAGCCAGGTCACAAGGGAGGCGTAACTCTCGGCCGAACATTAAGCTGGCTGGCATCATCCCAGTTGTGTCGTGTGTAGACGAGCGGTAGGCCAGCAAGAACAGTGGCACCTTGACGTCCCAGTCTCGCTGATGGCTGGCCACGACCTTCCTCAGGTGTTCCTCTAAGGTCTTGATGTATCTTTCGACCATGCCATCCGACTGGGGATGTAGAGGCGTCGTGCGGGTCTTGTTCACCCAAAGCCTTTGTAGTGCCTCCTTCATTAGGTTGGACTCAAAGTTGGTACCCTGGTCACTGTGTAGCTCTAAAGGCACCCCAAATCGACAGAACACTTGCTCCACGAGGCAGTCTGTGATTGTCTTTGTCTCTTGGTTTGGGATGGCATACACCTCCGGCCACTTGGTGAAGTAGTCCACGACCACCATTAGGTACTTGTTGCCTCGGTCGGAAACTGGGAACGGTCCAGCAATGTCAACGGCGATCCGTTTGAATGGCACTCCGACGTTGTACTGCTGCATGCGACCCCGGCTCCTAGTCGCTCGATGTCTCAGCCAGTAGTAGCGCTGCCGTAGTTTGTCAATCGTTCGGTTCGCTCCCAGGTGTCCTCCTGAAGTACCGGCATGCACTTCCTCCAAGACTTCTGGGACCTTACTCTGGGGAAGTACCAAATGTTCTCTCTGCGTCTTCCCATCGGGTGACTCCCATACCCGGAACAGCACGCCCTCTCTGGTCTTCAACGAGTCCCATTGAGCCCAGTACGACTGCAGGTGGCGCTCCTCGGTGCGATGTCCTCCCAGGTTGGTCTCGTCCCTGCCTCCACTTCCCTCAAGAGTGGCCCCAAGTCTGCGTCCGCCAGCTGCTCCCTCCTCAGGCCTGTGCTATCCCAGCCATCCGCAGGCACTGCCGTGACTACTCGGACTGCTGCGGCACGCTCCTTCTCCTCCACACTTGTGCACTGGCCGCACTCTTCTGGACAGGGTGCTCGGGACATGGCATCAGCCTTACCGTGGTTCTTCCCTCTAGGATGTTCCGAGGTGAAGTCGTACTCCTGCAGCCTCTGGACCCAACCTGCTGTCTGGCCTTCTGGTCGCGCCGTCACCATCACCTCGCTCCTCGCGGGGACAACCACGTCTTCGTTCAAGACGACCCTGCAGATTCCAAGGTGCTCTTCAGGTTGACGGAGTATAACCTCTTCTCCGTTGAGCCGCAGGACCTTCCTGCCGACGTCGACCGTTGCCTCGTGTCTCCTGAGGGCATCCAGTCCCAGAATCACCTCCTCAGCCACCTTCGCGACGAACACTCACAGACGCACGGCACTCCGCCCCAAAGTCAGCTCCAGCAGGGCCTCCTTCTCCACAGGCAAGGTGTCGCCCGATGCCGTGACAAGCTCGTATGGTCGGCTCGGCTTCCTCGTCGGCAAACCCTTCGCCACGTCAGGTCTGATGATGGTCACGGCTGCCCCAGTGTCCACCAGCACGCGATGAGGCTGTCATCCATACGGCGGCTGACGGTGCGCAGTGTCACTCGAGGGGATGGTGGTAATGGCGCTGATGTGCCCCTCTCCACGCTGGGCCTTAGTCGTTCTTCCAGCTGCCCTTCCTGGTGTGAGCAGTCTCTCTGCAGGTGCCCGGACTGTCCACACCCCCAACACAGGCCACTAGGTGTTCGCCGGCGTCCCTCGGCTGGTCTTCTGTCTCCGGTGTAGCGGACACTCCTCGTTCTCGACGTCGGGATAGCTGTTACTTTGGCCGCCTCCATCCTTAATGCTGCCGTTAAGGCCTCGTGGACTGTTTTATAATCGCCGAGCATTAGGCGCTGACGAATCTCCGTATCTCGTACCCCGTCAACGAATGTGTAGGCAGCTTTCCGGGATACGAACTCTGGTGGGAGGTCGACTAGGGCCTTGCTTGCTAGTTGTTCAACCGCCAGGGCGAACTCCTGCAGCGTCTACCCCAGCTGCTGTGACCTGGCCTTTAGCTGGCTGCGGTACGCTGCGGCTAAGCGGTGGTTTCCAAAACGATTCTCCAGGGCCTCCCAGATGTCCTTGGACGCCGCCGTTGTCTGCACCGTGTTTAGGACTTCCGCGGCCCGTCCCTGGAGGCTGGCTATTAATTGTGTGGCCTCCTCTGGCGACCTTTTGTTGTGCTTGGCCACTGCGTCGACCTGGCGGCGGAAGACTTCAAACGTTGACGCGCCGTCATACTTGGGAGGTTTGACGCGCGCAGATGTGTCGCGTCCCGGCGCATCGGCCTTCAAATCCTTCAGCTTCCTGCCAACGACGTCCTCCACCATGGCGTTCAGGGACTTGACGCCGCTGTCGGCCTTTCCCTCTAGGTTGTTTACGCGGTTCGCAAGGTCTTCGACGTCTTCCACCACGGCGTTCAGGGTCTTGGCGTTGTCGGCCTTTTCCTCTAAATCATTAAGGCGGTCGTCTACTTGAACCATCCGCTTGCCCAGCTTCGTGATGTCATCCCTCATGCCAACTGTTCCTCAAATTTGGACCTCGTTCGCCTCCTTTATTTCCGTGGCCAGACTGTCGTTCGCTGCCCTCATTTCTGTGGTCAATTCGGTCTTCATTTGTTTCAACTCGGCGGTGATGTTGTCGTTGGCCGTCTTCATTTGTTTCAACTCGGCGGTGATGTTGTCGTTGGCCGTCTTCATTTGTTTCAACTCGGCGGTGAGGTTGTTATTTGCCGCTTCTGTTTTTGTTGTTAACTCGTTCATCTTCGCCAAAAGCATTTCCAATGCCGATTCCATGGCTGTAATGTTCGGTGATGTTATCGTCCCGCTTCCTGACACCAGTGTGACTTTGTGGGTTCGTGAAATGAAAAGTCCAATTGCACCACTCAAAAATGCTCTTTATTTCCACCGACTTACAGTTGAACACTTGCCAGTTACACAGAATTACGTAACGCACACAATTACGATTCACCAGTTCGTCCGTTGCAGTTCCACTTGCACTCGCAATTACGTAAACTCCTCCGACGCACGTACGCAGTCCGTCCTCTCGCTGGGCGTTCCTCACAGCTGCTCACCAAGAACTGACTGACTTCCAGCCCGACGTGTTGCTTATATAGGGTCAGCTAGCCGATCTAGAAGGTTCTGGCTTAGATGAAATATCCCGTAAGTTCGAGAACTCAGGTGGAACGGAAAGAGGCGGCACAGTCTTGTTTTTCCAGCCAACCCTCGTTACCGCTTTAAGATAAATAACTGGGCGTGGCAAACGTCTACCGTCTCCAGCTGCTGCCGGTCGGTTCTATAGGGAGTTCCGACGTTCGGGTGACATTATAGTCCTTGACTATTTTTGGGAATCTTTTTCTTTGGCCAAGGGGTAGTATGTAAATTTAGCAAATCTAATTTCTTCTTTCTTCTTACCATCCCAAAAAATATCCATATATTCAAATAGCAGCTCATTTCTGGTCTGAAAATCATGAGATTGAAAATAATACCAAACTACTAAAATATGTGTGGAAACGTGGAGTCAGACTGAAAAATTCAATGCCATAGCTGGGATTTGAACCACGGATCTTCTGGTTTCCGTCCAGCCGCACTACCATTGTGCTACTATGGCCAACGTGCCGATATGACATTAAATTCTCCAACTGACTCGTATTTTCCCGGTAAACCACTTAGGAGTTCTCATAAACACATGAGACAACTACCTTAATGGCGACTTACTATATTGTAAGTACTTTAAGGCCCAGGCTTTATAGTTAACCACTATTAGGAAAATTAATGGAAATTAATTGTTCTTTCACACTGGCTATGTGTAGGTTTGCCGGCGTCGTTTGGCTGGTCTTCTGTCTCCGTTGTTAATTCAGCCTTCATTCGTTCCATCTTCTCGGTGATGTTGTCGATAGCCGCCTTCTTTCTTTCAGTTCTACTGCCAAGTGGTTATTTGTGGTCTCCAGCTTCGCGGCCAGGCTGTTATTTGCTGCTTCTGTTTTTGCAGCATGGTTGTTATTTGCCATCTTCATTTCCTTCAACTCGCGGTAAGATTGTCGCTAGCCGTCTTCATTTCTTCAATTTTCTGTAAAATCTTTTCCAATGCTGTGTCCATGCTGAATATCACTCTTTCTGACACCAGTTATGACTTTGTGGGTTCTTATAATTAAAAATCCTATTTGCACAAATTCTAAATGTTCTTTATTTCTGTAGAAATACATTGATCAATTCTCATGTAACAACATTACGTTACATACACACCACAATCTACCAAGGTCGATGACAACGTTCTGATCAGCTCTCGTTACAACAACACTCTTGTTACACAACTCGTCACTTTCTTAAATACCTCATTCATAATTCGAGACTGTTCTGTACAATCATTAGATGTTTCTAGAATAAACAATCCGAATATTCTATCACCTTCCAGAAGCGTGAAACCTTATCTGGGCCGGCAACTCCTTTATCTCTGTGATACACTAACTGTCTGTTTATTTGCTGTCTGTTTGTGTAAACAAGCCACGCGATCGTATATAGTGGCTTCGTGACAATATTTAATCTCTGTTATGTATTATATAGTATGTAAGAAATAGCTGTAATACTTGACTTCGTTAGTAAAATCCATATGTATCAGAATTTATCTAAATACTCCTTTGAATTCCCTTTCATTAGGGTCTTTAAGCATTCTTTCTAGGCATACCATCTTTTGTTTGCTTTCTAAAGTCTATTGTAAGCGCAACAATTTAAAAAATATTATATGACTCATCTCTTTTCTTTGCACTTCCTTTGTACCTCATAGTAGATAATAGTGATGTTCAAGTTAACAATGCCTAAACCACTTGTTAGAAAGTGTCTAAAATTGTTTCTATACTAGCACTAAGTGTTATCTGAACATTATTTTTGCAAGTGGCTGGATATAGAGCTTTTAAGGATAAATTATTTTGTCACCAAGTAAAAGTAAGAAATACAAACCAGAGGCAAGTGCTATGTAGGAGTACAATGAACTAAACAATCCTGTTTCTGCTTTCTGTGAAGGAGTCTCTTCTCGCATCAGAGAGATTTTACCATTTGGATGAATAAAGTCTTCTGCCTGAAACAGCAATTTCAAACTCCATTAATCTTTCTCTCTCTCTATCTCTACCTTCTCCCTGTTCATAAGCGGCAAGTGATATACAGGGCGTATATAAATGAATATCATGGTTTTAACTCTTTATAATATTTATTAGATTAATCTTAGTTATAAATGATATGTCAAATGAAAAAGCAACTCAAACAGTTTTGTTTGTTGGCACCAGTGCGCATGTGCGTGCAATGTTTCTGCCGCAATCCGCTAGAAAGTGGTAGTAGCAAAGATGGCAACTAGTAAACAGAAAGCGTTTTGTGTTTTGCAGTTTGCAAAGACCAAATCTGTAGTTAATGTGCAACATGCATTCCGCATTAAGTTCGGTTGTGATCCTCCTAGTGATAATAACATTCGTAGATGGTATCATCAGTTTGAAGATACCGGCTGCCTTTGTAAAGGGAAGAGCACGGGACGACCAAGAGTAAGTGAACGGACTGTTGAGCGAGTAAGAGAGTCATTCACTCATAGCCCAAAGAAATCACTCTGGAAGACTAGTTGTGAATTACAAGTTCCTGTGTCGACTGTTTGGAAAGTTGTAAGAAAACGCTAACATGTTTTTTGTGCCTTATGCCGGGGAAAAGTTTATGGGCCTTTCTTTCTTTGTGAACCTACTGTAACTGGCACTTCTTACCTTGATACACTAGAGCAATGGGTCTTCCCTCAGTTGGAAGAAAATAAGCCAAAGAACTTCATTTTCCAGCATGATGGTGCGCCACCTCACTGACATAACGAAGTATGCAAACGGTTAAACGTCACTGTACCCAAGCACTGGATAGGTTGCAAGGGCCCCAATGACAGGATTTGCTATGCATGGCCTCCATGTTCTCCTGACCTAACGGCATGTGATTTTTACCTTTGGGGCTTCATCAAGGATCGTGTGTACGTGCTTCCGCTACCAGTGACCTCCCTAAATTAAGAAACCGGATTGAAGCAGCTGTTGCTACAATTACTGAACATACTTATCAATGTTTGGGAAAAACTTGTCTATGGACTTGATGTGTGCCGTGTGACAAAGGGTAGTCACATTGAACATTTATAAGGTTCTTGGTAAAACTGTTAAGAGTTGTTTTTCGTTTGACATATCATTTATAACTGTAAGATGAATGTAATAAATATTATAAAGAGTTAAAACCCCGATATTCATTTATATACACCCTGTATACTGTAATACGGAAAAAGGAGAAATAAAAGTTAGAAATTTTGGAAAAGTGGGGTTAAGAAGAACAAGGCAGAGTAAAGTGATCATAATAAAAAGTTGAACTAGGCAGTAAACAAACAAAAAACCAATGGGCAAACAGAAAGGAAATAGTAAAAATTAAAATAATAGAAAGGAGCCATGGCAAAAAGGGCAGGACCCAACTCAGGGGTAGCCTGTTTAGTACTCAATAAATTACACATCTATACTTATGAAACTGAGCTGTTTGAGACTTCTGTTAAATATATGGGTTTAAAATTATACAACAGCTTGCCAAGTCAGTTAAAAGACATACCCTCTCTAAATAAGTTTAAGGCAGAACCACACAAATTCTTTATAAAAATAAGTTTTACTCAGTAAATTAATATTTAGAATATATTTCAGGTAAAGTGTAAATCTATCAATTGCTTGCAATTCACTAAACTAATATACTTTATTCTTATTCTTGTTTCTTGTGATTGGCAATTCAAGATTCATCAACGAAGAAGGATCTAGAAAATTCCTGAAGTGCAGTACTAGCAGTTCCTGTCTGTATAAACGAGTAGTGATATATACTTCTATACATTGTCTTAATGCTTTCAATTTGCGTTAAGTTACTGGTAATCTTCATATCGTAAATAAGTTATAGATAGTCAACATGAAAAATTCAATGACATGGCCAGGATTTGAACCACGGATCTTCTGGTTTCCGTCCAGTCGCTCTTAACCTTTGAGCTACCATGTCCAGTCGCTCTTAACCTTTGGGCTACCATGGCCAACATGCCGTCCTGACATTAAATTCTCCAGTTGACTCGTATATTTCCCCGGTAGACCACTAGGGGCTCTCGCATCCGAGATACACCGTTTGTGGCGACTTACTATTGTAAGTACTTAAGTCCCGGGCTTCATCATTTAACTCTTATTATTTTAGTTAATTGATGGAAATTAATCATTTTTCAACACTAGCCGTATATAGGCTAAGATGATGGATAGAGTCAACATGAAAAATTCAATGCCATGGCCGGGATTTGAACCACGGATCTTCTGGTTTCCGTCCAGTCGCTCTTAACCTTTGAGCTACCATGGCCAACATGCCGTCCTGACATTGGTAGCTCAAAGGTTAAGAGCAACAGGATGGAAACCAGAAGATCCGTGGTTCAAATCCCAGCCATGGCATTGAATTTTTCATGTTGACTCTATCCATCAAATATCTTAGCCTATATATGGCTAGTGTGGAGAAATGATTAATTTCCATCAATTAACTAAGTTATAGATAGATTGTAAATATTGTCTAATACTCTACTAAATGTTTTGACGATATCTACAACTCTGGACGAATTCCATGGCTAATAAACTGAACTGAATTGAATTGAATCGAGTTACTTTAAAAAGTACCATTTACAATTAAATTCCAAATTTATCTAAAAATATAAAGCTTTGATTTAAAAAGCCGTGCACACATTTTAGTTTCAGCTACATACATATTCTATAACTGATAATTTACCAAATTTTTAGTTTAACTTATTTTGATTTTGCTATTGGCAATTTAGAAACTGACATGAATATAATGGAAGTAAAAAGAGTGCTTAACTTTTATTATTTCAAATTTATGTATATTTGTAAAACCTTTCAGCCTAGAAATATTAAAGCTGCGATCACAATAGATTTATGAGGACAATCAAGCATTGAAGAAAAACATTAGAATAGAAAGTGAAAATCTTTTTGTTTTTTAATATGATCTAAATTAACATTTTAAAATCTGGGTGAACAGTGGAGAATAAAAAATTAGAGTTAAATAAAGAATTAGGAACTGCAATAAATTTATAATAATTTGTATTAATGTATTATCGTACCTCGACTAACATTTCTGGTAGAATTTTGCATCTATAAAGTTGCATCATGCAGTCCAGAACATTTTTCCAGCCTTCTCTTAGAATATCTCCATGACGATGTGCTAAACTGAAAACTGTTTTTGCTGCCAACTGTGCTTTTGGATTTGCACCAAATGAAATAGTTAAAATATCGGAAGGTTCTGTGGAGTTGAGCAACGTGGTAAATTTGCACAGAGATATTACTAAGTTGTCAAAGTCATTGCTCATTCCAAAATGGGCAGATATCATTGCACATTTCCTGAAAAATGAAAAAGAATTGATTCAAGAGAATAAATGATTACTTTATAAATAGAAGAGAAACGTGCACACACACTCTTACCTGAAGCCAGAAATAGCTTTTTGGTAAATATTTGCATCATTGCTTTTGTCAAACACGAAACTCAAAGCAGCAACAGTAGGTCCCCATATGAGGGCAAACAGATCATAATCAAAAAGACCATTCGGTGCATGAATGAATCTGCCATCTTTGCTTGCTCCTCTACGCAGTAAAACTTTCCACAAATAGTTCTCTTTAACAAGTCCTGTCTGTTCTGCTGGCATTACTATTTCATCATTCCTGTGAAACAAAACAAAACAGATAAAATAAGACTTGAAGCTTTCCTGGCAACGAATATGCTCACTTTCTTCTTGGGAAGAGAGCCAGGTGCAAAGACGATTAGATATCGACGTTTCTGGAGTGTGCATCTCTCCCATCATCAGGATATTTATAAAATGTTATAACCACAAATGTATCACTGGATATGGTGTTTCATTTGTGGTTATAACATTTTATAAATATCCTGATGAGGGGAGAGATGCACACTCCCGAAACGTCGATATCTACTCGTCTTTTCACCTGGCTTGCTGCCCAAGAAGAAAGTGAGCAAAACAAAACAGAGATATACAAAATGCTAACAGTAAAATGCATCTCAGAAACTATTTGTAGTTGGTTTATTAATACTCGTCACTTACTTGTTTATATTTATGAGAGACTAGTTTTAAAGACATAAATATAAACAAGTAAGTGACGAGTATTAATAAACCAACTACAAATAGTTTCTGAGATTAATTTGACGTCACTGTTACTAAATTCCTCCAAACACATATAGTAAAATGCATCTTAATACTTGTACATTTTCATTCCAAATCACTACTTTAGTAATGTTCTGCCTGTAAGCTGACTAAACCGAGCAGGATGGCTCAGGCGGTTACGTCTGTGGCCTGCATTCAAGAAGCCTGAGTTCAATGCCTGTGGCTGATCTACCTGAACCATGATTTTTTTTTTTTTTTAAGGGGTTTTCCTGGGTGGACAGGCGAATGCTGGGTAAGTTAATTACATCCTCCAAATTTACCATTTCATCTCCATTATCATTTTACATCATTTCTCATCTGGTGGTCTCTTTCAGGGTAGAAGTGTCTGTGGTTGTATCGGAGCTATCGTAACTCCTTGGGTCGGCCAACCTCTGTCCCCTCTCGCCTCATCCTTGCTCCTGGGGATGCCCCACTTGGGGCTTAGGTACAATAAACCACAGGTTCCTATGCCAAATCTCCTCCATAGTAATCCTAATCCTAAGCCAAGTGATCTGTTATCTTCAAATGCTTATTGATGAACAGCTGAAAGATGAACTTTTTATTGAATTTTTATCTGCTAGGTTTTCAAGCTAATTAATATAATTTTATTTAATTGATGGAAATTGATTATTTCTCCACACTAGCCGTATATAGGCTAAGGTTTTTGATAGAGTCAACATGAAAAATTCAATGTCATGGCCGGGATTTGAACCACGGATCTCTTGGTTTCCGTCCAGTCGCTCTTAAGCTTTGAGCTACCATGGCCAACATGCCGTCCTGACATTAATATAATTAATTAATACAACCCTAAACTTCCTTTTATTTCATAATTTTCTTTATAAAAATAATCAGCTATGATACATATGGCTGTTTCCAGTTTCAGGTTTCTAAGGTTCTGTAAGTTTGGTGTTCACTACTTTTCCTTTCTTTCTTTTTTCTTTTATTATTTTTTTTTATGTTCAAACATAGATATCTGGTTTCTTTAAATCAGTAATTTAACTGATTATGTTGAATGATATCAAGTTTATGTTGCATTTGTTTTATATGTCAGAGCTATATCATGTGAAATAGGTAATAGGCCTAGAGCAGTGGTGTCATTGAGGGCAAACAGGGTGGTTACCTTTTCCCCCCTCCTAGTTAACCTCCGCAGGTGACGTAATAGATATTGGGGTGATAAAGAGCATGCGGGAGATTCAGTGGCAGGTTGTTAAACTATTTGTTCATATTTTTATGTGCATAATGTGTATTGTGAATTATACTTTTATAGCTATATGTTAATAATTATTAGTTTATAATTTAAGTGGAGTTCTTATTCTTCTTAATCTCTGTTTCATATAACCTTGCGCCGCTGAAATGTATCACTCCGCGTTCAACAACCCTCCCCCTCGCCCTAATTGGCTAATGCTTTCGCGTCATAGGCCATAGGCGGTGCCTTCCCCTCACATTTAAACCTGCTGTAAATGTCGCTATAATTGCCGGGAAGATAAATAAAATCAACAAAAATCATACAAATAAGGATATGAAGGCGTGCAAAAATACAAGTTTATAATGAACTGAGCAAATTGAAACAGAATGACTGAGCAATGAAACTGAAAGAGTTTATAATGAAAGGCCTTTGGCCTTTTCCACTGGGATTTTTTAAACCAGCACACATACCTTTCAAAAATGCTTGTCTTTCAGTTTTAAAAGTCGTGTCACACCATACTTTACTTTTCGTGTGTTCTTCGTGTATATTTGGAGATTTGTATCTCGGTGCAGTGTGGTTGTCCTTAAATAACGTCTTCGCAACACAGCAACATCACCTCTGTCTTTTAGCACATTTTTCTTGCCTCTTTTTTCATTCACAAATCCCAGCTGTATAAGCAATCTGCTGAAATTTGGTAAATCTGCATCCTCATTTACAGCAGACGAAATGTTACTTATGTTAGGGAGTTCGTTTCAAAAGAAAAACTACACACATGACGACGCACAACACTTTTCACGTATTTTCTCCGAGCACGCACTTTTGTTTATTCCTGCTTTTGCCTGGAGTGGTAAGTTTTCCTGTTTCCTCAATTTCATGTCGCGATGTTCCTACGGATCTAACACTCACACTTGTAACTTCACAGCACAGCTGTTCGACTTCTCTCACTGACAAAGACGGATTCTTCTCTATGAGTGCATTAAACACATGCACCACAATTCTTTTTTCGCCTGTTTGTAAATAATTATCCTTGCGATACTTCAGCGAAAAACTGGCGGTAGACTCTGCCATTATACATATAATAAGTACAGGCACAATAAACGATCAATAAAATAATTTAACTCTCGCATTCTCGAATGGCAATGCATGACTAATCCAGTTCAAAACAAGGTCAGTGATAAAAGTCATATAAACAAATGTCACCACTACCGCTAAATCACGTGCTATCGTGCCATGTGCTTGAGAGCAAAGGGACCTCCTCTTTACTTTGTTTAAGAATTAACATGCATTTCAGATAAATCAACTCTGTTGCGTAATATATTTAATTGAAAAAGTTACGAAAATATAAATTTGACAATTCTCCTCCAACATATAAAGATATATCACCATGTTAAATAACGAACTAATTTTTACCTATACTATAATAGCAGCCAATGAGAGGTGATTAGGTCACGTGACCGTTAAGAGATACTGGGCAAGCTTACGTGAAACAAGGTATAGCTAATAATTTGTCGGGCTCTGTAACGGGACATGTTGATCATCTGCGCTTACTTGTATTTATTTTAAAACACAAAGGGGTGTAGACGTATCGCAATAGTCAATGCCAGTCATCTGTTCCCCTGCACCCGCGCACAACTGTGTGAAAAGCTGAAGAAGGGGAAAAGGAGCAGAGTCACCCTCAGTTACTCGATGGCAACTCTGATCTAGATATCGAAATTTAACTGTATCTGATCTAGACATTTATACAAACTTTTTAATGCAGGATTTTTCAGTAGTTCCTTTCATTTTCTTTTCTGCACTTTTTTATTCTTTTTTCAGTATGTTTTATGTTGAAGGACTTAGATGTTTGATATTTTTTATTCTTAATTACATTCCACTATTCTGTAACAAGTTGCATATTTTGGGTCGGAAGCATAAATATAAAATTTCTACTATTACAATATCCATACTAAGAATAGCATGAAATGAGGGTTAATAGATATTGTTGCAAGCATTGTTGTGAGGCGGTGCGGCCGACGCGTTCAAAGAGACGGACAATGCAGTGCGGAGTTAAAAGCTTGCTGAAACAGTGGGGGGGAAGGAGATGGATTTTTGGAGAGTTTGTCTTTCTTCTAGCACCATCTTGATTGTATGAGAATATTCCACAAATTTCCGGAATAGTGAGTAAGCTATAAAAAGGGAGCCGCAGCTCGTAAATGTGGAACAATCGGTAATTGGACGCGTGTGCGCAAACAGCTGGTTTTGAACTCTTTTGTGGTCGATGACCTTGCAAGTTGTATTGTGCATTTGACGTAATTCTACTACTGCAAGGGTTGACCAAAGTGTGTTTATATGGAAATAAAGAGCCATTTTTAATGTTTTCAACCTGGACTTTTAATTTCACGAACCTAAAAAGTCACAATATCTTAAAACAAATGTGAACAGCCCTTATTCCAGCAACATTAAAATATTCATAGTTATACTACAGTTAAACACTTCCTTCACGTAGTTTTATCAGAAAGAAATATTAAACAGTAATAATACATCAAAGAAATGAGAACTACAAATTAAAAAAATATTAACAATATCAAACATAATATTAGTTTAAACCAGGATTATTTATGGAAATAAGTTCACCCAAGTGATTTGAGCCATCTTTACTCCAAACAGGCATTTCTTCCAACTGACCTTCCTAGAAGTGCAAGAGTTTGATAGAAAGGTTAACATAATATGAAATATTTGTTTGTCACAGACCACCTCTGTTGCATGGGAACAACATGTGCGCCTATATTCAACAGGTCCCAAGTTCAATTTTCAGTCATGATGGGTTATCTGGATAAGCGTAAAAACTATTTGTAGTTGGTTTATTGACACTCGTCACTTTTTTATATTATCGAGGGACGAATTTCAAAGGCCATTTTCAACCTCTCTCCAACTTGATACGATACAATTAATTCTGACGTCACTGTTACTAAGTTCCTCCAATCACACAAATCTGGATAACGTTTTATTTCCAGGTTTTCCCTTATCCTGAAAGATGAATGTCAGGTAACTCTAACCTCCATGGGCCCTGGGCTTATTTCAACATCATTTCACTCCCTTTATTGTCCGATGTGACCTACATTGGAGGATGTTAAATTTACAACAATAAAGAAGAAGGAGGAGCAGGAGGAGGAGGAGGTTTCTTACTATGTCATCAAACCTTGAACAGAGTTGTCCAGTATAGTCAAATCATCTAGTGTTTCTTGCAGGGAGGCTGACGATTAGAACTGTGAAGTTAATTGACAAATTGCATGGCTTTTGAGCACTGACTCATTCTCTAGTGTCTGTAATCGAAGAGTATGTCTGTGTTATGGTCACTGATCTAGTGTTGCATGCTACAGATGTGGTGTTTGCAGATTCAAGTCGTTCAAAATAACTTGAAAAACCTCTGTCTTCTCATTAGTGAACAGAAGAATTTTTCTAGGGTTCTGGTACCACTTTTTATATAAGCCTTTACCAGATTTTGTGTAAACAAATGAGAGGATTTGTAATATGTTAGTAAGATATTTTTCTTAGCAACACTACAAGCCATAGTCTAAGTTATGTGAGTAACAGTTTAATTAACTGATCAAAATATCACCCTCAGAGAAAACAGAAAATATTTCACAGAGCATGTATCAGTCCTCAATAATCATTATACTATTGCAAGGAGTGCAATGTGAAGCATTGTAAGTAATGAAAGGGTAGAGCCAGACTGAAAAATTCAATGCCATAGCCAGGATTTGAACCACAGATCTTCTAGTCTCCACCCAGCTGCTCTAAACCATTGAGCTACTATGGCCAACGTGCCAACATGACATTACATAAATCCTTTTATGGAAGTGTTGAAAACAGTGTTGTTGTATAAATTAAGTTACATTCTCCAACATTACATTACATTCTCCAACTGACTCGTGTTTTTCCCGGTAAACCACTAGGAGTTCTCATAAACACATGAGACAACTACCTTAATGACGACTTACTATGCTGTAAGTACTTTAAGGCCCGGACTTCATAGTTCGGACCACTATTAGGTCAGTTAATGGAAATTAATTGTAAATAATGTATTATAAATGGACAAGTCATTTTCCCTTGTTCACACTTAATCTTTGTTTTTCAATGTTACCTGCATTGTACAGCTGACAATTACAGATTCTGCTGGGAATACCAAAAAGTCTTGATGTATGAGTACTGCAATATGATCGATTTTTTATTTAACATGAATACAGTAACAACAATACACGGAACAAATCTAGCGCAGCAAATGAACAGTGACTCTGATAGTAACAACATACAGGCCTGTGGTGTAGTAAAACCAGGTGCAAAAGCCAAGGAAGTGATTAATAACATTAGTGAAAAGTGCCTAAGCTATACAAAAGCAGATAATGTTGTGATAATGGCGGGTAGTAACGATGTAGGGAGTGATGCAAATAATGTTGTGTGTAAGCTTGAAAATGCTATAAAAGAACTCAAGCATACCAATGTAGTTATAGTGAAACTTCCTCAGAGACATGACTTAGGTCCGCATTCTTGGGTAAACCGACAAATAATTCAAGTGAACAATGACATAACCTATATGTGCAGAAAATATTCACATGTAAAACTAATTAACACTTTTAATGCCCGACGAGAACTCTATACTAGACATGGCTTGCATTTCAACAAGCGTGGGGAAAAAAGTGTTGTGCATGAGTATATGTAGGGCCATCTTGGCTTTCTCTAGTCCAGTAAATAATGATGTAGATGCATGTTTAACTGATTCAACAGTCTCTAACAATTCCATTGTATCTAACCCAAAAAACTAGGCACTTCTTTACCAGCAAAGTCTGGGCGTAAGTACTTTAAAACTATACAACAGAATGCACAAAGTCTGCCTAATAAAATTGAAGGGAAACTAGGGAACAAAATGTTGGATGTGACTATAGTAGGTACTTCAGAGGACAAGGGTCAATTGGAACATAGAGAAAAGTCAAATAATATGTTAATTAAGAGGCAAAATCCATTTGAATGTTGCAGTAAAAAGGTTAGTAATGAAAATGTCTTATCTTTTGCATCAAAACGTCCAGTGTTTAAATAATAAATTGATACAGTTAGAGGTATTGTTGGATGGAGATTTTAAAGATGTTGATATATTGTGCTTTACTGAACATTGGATGTCATCATCACAGCAATAGGTAAAATCAATGACTTCATATTAACAGATGTATATTGTAGGGAAAAGCTGGGGCATGGGGGGTCATGTATATATGTTAAATCACATTTGAAAACTAGAAATATAATTAAATTTAAAAACTTAAAAGAAGACGAAGAATTTGAGATGTCTATAATAGAAATCAGTAATCATAATATAGTGTCACCCAATTATCGGAAGGCGCAACCAACTGGCGGCTGGATGAGGGCCGGGAGGCATTCGGCCATGCCTACCCATTTGTCTTATAGCGCTAACGAAGGGATGGTTGGAAAAACATCACTGGCCGTCTCTTTCCCCTCCCCCTGCTATCTAGAACCTTCGGGGTGATTCACTGAAATGCGACACTTCCAGAAACAGCGATATTCCTATAAAAAGGGGCTGCAGTTGGCGAGTCAGTTCAGTTCTTGGCGAGCAGCTGTGAGGAGCACTGAGTGAGCAAATGGACTGGAAGACGGTGTACGTGTATCAGAGGAGTTGTACCTGATTGTGGGTGTGCAGTGGACCTGTGACAGACGAACTGACGAATTGTAATTGTGTGCATTACGTAATTCTGTGTAATTGGCAAGTGTTCCAATTGTCATTCGGTGGAAATAAAGAACATTTTGAGTTTGTGCAATTGGACTTTTAATTTCACGAACCCACAAAGTCACAACTGGCGTCAGGAAGTGGGATAACGGCCTTGGAATCGGCATTGGAAAAGATTTTGGAGAAGATGATGGAAATGAAGGCCGAACTGACCTCGGAAATGAAGACGGCAAATGACATCATCACCGAGAAAATGGAAAAGAAGTTTGAGACGACGAATAGCAACTTGGCCAAGAAGATGTACGAATTAACAACGAAGACGGAAGCTGCAAACAACAACCTGGCAGCGGAACTGAAGGAAAGAAAGACCGAATTGACAACGGAAATTAAAGCGGCGAACGAGGCTGTCGCCGCCAAATTTGAAGAACGTGAGAGATGACGCGACGGAGCTGGGCAAGCGGATGGGCCAAGTGGACGAGCGCGTCGAGGACCTGGCGAACCGCTTCAATGACAGAGGAAAAGGTCGACAGTAACGCCAAGTCCCTGAACGCCATGGTGGAAGACGTCGAAGACCTTGCTAACCGTGTTAACAACCTGGAAGGAAAGGCTGACAGCAGCGACAAGTCCCTGCACGCCATGGTGGAGGACGTCGTCGGCAGGAGATTGAAGGATTTGAAGGCCGACGCGCCGGGACGCGAAACAACATCGGCACGCGTGAAACCTCCGAAATATGACAGTGCATCAACGTTTGAGGTCTTCCGCCGCCAATTCGATGCAGTGGCCAAGCACAACAAATGGTCACCAGAGGAGGAGCCCAAACAGTTAATAACCAGCCTCCAAGGACGGGCCGCAGAAGTCCTGAACGCAGTACAGACAACGGCGGCGCCCAAGGACATCTGGGAGGCCCTGGAGGATCGTTTTGGAAACCACCGCTTAACTGCAGCGTACCGCAGCCAGCTAAAGGCAAGGTCACAAAATGTGAGAACTTCCTAAACACATTTCTGTATTGGTTTGATATAGCTTTTCCTTTAGAAAAGAAATGCTTTAAATCACAAAAAAAAAGAAAGGGTGGATAACAAAGGGAATAATTACATCCAGCAATAGGCTACGGTTTTTGTCCAGGCTAGGAAAACATGGACAAGTAAATAATGAGACCAAAGAGTATATCAATAGGTACCTAAAGATCTATAAAACCATTATAACTGAAGCCAAACAATGGGAAAATGAAAGATTCATACTAAACTCTAACAATAAAACAAAGGCCCTTTGGACATTAGTTAACCAAGAAACTGGAAAATCTGCCCCAAAAATTAATATTAATAAATTGAATGTCAATAATAATAATAATAATAATAATAATAATAATAATAATAATAATAATAATAATAATAATAATAATAATAATAATAATAATAATAATAATAATAATATCACAAATACAGAGGATATTGTAGTCTTTTAATGCTTATTTCACAGACATTGCAGAAAACTTAGTAGCTCAAAATATTAACTATATAGGGTGTCAGGAGAATGGTGACAACATAAAGCAATGCAATCAATTTTTATATTGCCTGTTACAGAATTTGAATTAGAAGGTGTAATCCAGGGTATGAAGGCCAAATATCCATCTGGAGTTGATGAAGTACCAGATGTTATCATTAAAAAAGTTATACATCAAATAGCTAAGCTACTAGTAAGTCTCTATAATGCATCATTGCAATCGGGTGTATTTCCAGGTAAGTTAAAAGTATCAAAAATTAAGCCACTTTATAAAAAAGGGGAGAAGAATAAAAGAAAATTACAGACCAATATCAATTGTATAATCATTTTCTAAAACATTTGAAAAACTGGTTCATAATAGAATGATATCATTCATCTCTAAATACAATATTCTTTCAGAGGCCCAAAACGGATTCAGAAAAAACAGATCTACCATAACAGCCATGGACAGTTTAATAAATAAAATTCAAGAAGCTATTGATAAAAAATTAGTAGTTGCGGGTTTATTTTTAGACTTAACGAAAGCATACAATGTTTTAGATCATGAAATACTACTCAGGAAATTAAATACATGTGGTTTTAGGGGTATTATGAATAATTGGGTTAAATCCTACTTAAGAGATAGAAAACAGTTTGTAGAACTTCAGTTTGAAAATAAAGGAAAATTAAATACAGTTCAGTCCAAAGTGAGAGAAGTTAGGCGAGGAGTTCCACAAGAATCAGTCCTGGGCCCCTTGTTATTTTCGTTGTACATAAATGATTTTCCAATTGCCATTAATTCCACAGATGTTATTTTATTTGCAGATGACACTAACATCCTAATAAAAGGAGACAGTCAAGAAAGCGTACAGACCAAACTCAATGATACTCTATGTAAACTGCATATATGGTTTGAGACGCATGAACTAATTATAAATAAGGATAAGACTATTGCCATTTCATTCCATATTTGCAAAAATAGAAATGTGGTCAAACCTCCAATAGTATTTGATAAAACAGCCATTAGCTACAATAATGAAACAAAATTTTTGAGATTACATATGAATGTGAACATGAAATGGACCAACATTTAATAAATAAACTGAGTTCCATTTGTTATTTGCTTAAAAATTTGAAAAGCTTAATAAATTTATAAGCATTGAGAAATATATATTATGGTTACTTTCACAGTCAGTTACAATATGGGATAGTGTTCTGGGGGGAAAAGGCAGATAGAGGCTTTAAGCTTCAAAAAAGAGCGATAAGGATACTAAGTGGGGTGGATAACAGAACATCTTGCAGGCCATTATTCAAAAAACATCAAATATTACCTCTAGCATGTATGTATATTTTGGAATTAGTGATCCATGTAAAACAAATACAAAATTACAAAAATGCCGATATTCACAAGTACAATACACGTCAGAAAGATGACTTTCACATTCAAAGTTGTAGAACGGAAATCTTCAGGTCTAGTGCTATCAATAAAGGTATAAGATTATACAACAGACTACCAGAAAATATTAAACGAATGAAGAGCCTTATACATTTTAAAAAGGGAGTAAAACTCTTTTTACTGCAACATTCATTTTATTCTGTAAGTGAGTTTTTAAATGTTAATTACTTTTAAGTGATTGTAAATAATGACAATAGCCATTAATGTAATTTTTATACTATGACGTGTCTGACATCAATCAAAAGGACAAAATAAATTGAACTGAAATAAGTTGAATTAAATCATGAAGTAGAGTAAACTCCACATTTGTGAACAATTACTTTTATATAGCATTTCTCTATGGTCTTTATATAGTTTATATTTATTTGCTTTTTCTACTTTAGACTTTTGTTGGATCCTGTATCTGTTACAGTTTTTAGTCTTATGTAACTTTTTATATTTATCTTTGTATCTTGAACTGACATGTCCTATAACATGTGTATTATGTTCCAAAGGATGAAATAAATACAATACAATATTCACATTTGAAACTACTATTTGTTTCACTAATGTTATTAATATATTTAATAAAGCTTCTGTTACCTTTTTTGGTAGTTATAACTCCTTAAATACGTTTTGAATCACTCTTAAGTACACAACAATCTTCAAAAGAAAACTACTCAAATCTCATTCAATTTTCAATGATACCCCCACCAACATTTCAGTTGGTTCGAGATCTGAGTATGTGCATTGCTCAAACAATTTGAGTCTAAGAGTCAAGTCACTCAGGCATTTTCAGATGGAAGACTAACATTTAATAAAGGATTCTTTTTCTTCTGTATCAGGAGCTTTTTCAGTCATCACTTCTACTGGCTTTTGAATTGCCTTTACTAATTTATCCTCTTTACAGATGTATATTGGAATGCTCAGAACAAAGATCCACTGAATTTTAACTTTCCATCTGACAATGATATCTCGCCAGAAACAAAATCTGTGGCTCTTAGTAGCTTATGGAAGCACATCACCTGTTTGAGATAAATATTCAAAAGTACTAAGTTTTAGAGAGAGAGAGATCTACTTCTAACTTTTAGTTTTAATGTATTTATTTATAGAATATATACTCACAAAACATTTATAACAGAATTAAATAAAACTTAGGTCTATCCAAATGATATATGAAATAGAGTTACTATTTGAAATTTAAAATTAATATTTGAGAATTAAGCAAGTAAAACCATTATACATTAAAAATATTTGCTAATTAACTTCCACTTATCTTAAGAAGTTGATGTTAATACTTCTATCTTCTTTATACAAAATCGATTTCATGGACATTTGCCCACATCTTCAGTCAACACACATTAGTTGAAATGTGTTGACTGAAGATGTGGGCAAATGCCCATGAAATCGATTTTGTATAAAGAAGATAGAAGTATTAACATCAACTTGTTAAGATAAGTGGAAGTTAATTAGCAAATACTTTTATTTGTATAATATTTATTACTCCACTGTAACTAGCTTCATTTTCTGTGTAATAAGTAAAAGCATATTTGTCAAAATAACATTTTGGTCCTTCAAACTAGACGATAACCACATTGCTTCAAGTGTTAAAGCAATATCTTATTTTTCATTTTCTGTTTCCTGATAAAATATATAAATCATTCAAAGTATAAACTTGAAAGAAGCGTAGGGACAGTGAAGCACAAATTAGCACATTAGCATTATCTCTCGAGTCACTTTTGTGCTAATATAAATCATTCTTTACCTCTAACTTAAAATAGTTATCATATGTAGTTCTATATTTTGGATGAGGTATCTTTATTGAAGTTTGGTTTTAACTGTGATCAATTATTTTTTTATTTATTTAATATTTTTTAAATTTCTTGTTTTTCATTTGAGCTACTACTATTTTGCCAACTGCCATTACACTATATTATGTTCATATTCCCTTCACAGCTTTCTTTGGTGCTGCTCTCATTGCATGAATGTGTTCCACTAGATAAGTTAAGGTGATCAACAATTCACTGATATTATTTAAGTTAATTGATGGAGATTAATCATTTCTTCACACTAGCCATATATAGGCTAAGGTTTTGGATAGATAGTCATAGTGAAAAATTGAATAACATGGCCGGGAAAATATGAGTCAATTGGAGAATTTAATGTCAGGTCGGCACATTGGCCATGGCAGCTCAATGGGTTAGAGCGACTGGATGGAAACCAGGAGATCCGTGGCATGGCATTGAATTTTTCAGTTTGACTCTATCTTATTAAACAAATATAAACATTTGTTACCAAGGCTTTACTTATCTTAAGAAATTGGTGTTAATACTTACTTCTAATGGAGATTGATTTCACAAACAGACTCTATTGTCACCCGATCGTCAGAAAGCACAATAAAACCAGCTGGCAGGAAAGACAAATAGCGTTAAAGCCACGCCTATGCCAAGAGCTAGCAACTGCAGAGGAGTGACGGGGTGGGGAGAGGGGAAGCCATGGTGGTGGCTGGACTTTTTCTTCCCCTTTCTCCACCTGCCTGGAAAGACCGTGAAGCTCTCGTGTGACTTCGCCCTGTGTGGAGAAGCTTCCAGAACAGCTGACTAGCATATAAATAGGAGTGTGTGCGTGCAGAGTTTAGTTTTATGGCAAGGAACCGAGTAGTGAGTGCGTGCAGTGTGGAACTGTGACAGACGAACTGGTGGATTGTAATTGTGTGTGTTACGTAATTCTGCTGCAATCTGCAAGTGTACCAAGCTTATTTCTACGGAAATAAAGAACGTTTTGAATTTCTGCAAACTTGATTTTTAATCTTTTGAACCCACAAAGTAACACTATTTATTCAATTCACTGATGTTCTGATTTGTTTTGTGAATTAGGAATGTACACTGCCCTCACTTATAGAACAGAATGATAGCTCACCTGATGGAACTGTAGATGTCATCTAACATATCTTGGTCAAAATCTTCACCCCCGTTAACTTTTTTCAGGTTTCTTTTGAAATCCTCAACTGTCATAGGATTATTTTGCCTTTTTACATTATGATTGTGTTGATCTACATTTAGCATTATCACAGCATATGCTAATGTAAATGCGGCATCTGCATCCACAAAAGGTTCTCCATTGCATTTCTGTAAGAAAATAGTTTTATTTTTATAAACATTGGTTCATAATAGATTTAGGCTTGCATATGAAATACATATTAAAGTTCGTAACTCTCAAAATCCTGGATTAAAAATAATGAAGTTCTTTTTCAAACTCTTGAATACCATCTCGTGCAATATAATCAAAACAGTTTTGAAAAAAGAAACCAAAACTGGGAGGCCAAAGCTATGGAGCCAATCATTTCATTCAACATTTAGGTATATAGTCCTAAGTAAAAATAAATAGATTAGAACATGGACTTTTGCACCACTGCATATTATTTAAATAAAAAGGATACCCTTAAAATAAAACATACTGCATAAATGTTGACAATTTCAATTTGATAGTCGGTAGCATCCCTACACAGATATTCAGTCAGGGCTGTTTCTTTTTCTTATCTCCTCCTCTTATATTACCATTTTTATTTTTATTTATGTCAAAATATGGTCAAAATATGCAAAGCATAAATACAAACACAATTACAATATATGAAATAATGTCCTATTAGTCAATTTCAATATCTTTGTAAATACTTTTTTGCATTATGAAACAAGAAAAATGCTGAAATGGAAAGCTGAATCAGAATTTAAAAATTCTGTGCACATTTCAAGCCTGAGTAAAACTTTCAACATGTCTACACACAACCTGTGTGAAAGTAGAACTATCAAAACTTTCAACATGTCTACACACAACCTGTGTGAAAGTAGAACTATCAAATGTCATTATATATGACTGTACACTCCACTTTTCTGTTTCTTCTTTGTTTCGGCTTAAGTCAGCACCTTTCAAACTGCAAACAATACTACCAGCATCAACATTTTCAGCTGCCTAACACACAATGGTCCTTGGTTTAAATCTAACCACTGAAATGGATTTTTCTTCAGATTTGCAGGTCTAGAATTTGTAGTACATTGGAATTTTATTTTGCAGAGAGAAACATAGCATGGAACATTTTGGAATTTCAAAACTATGTGTATAATTGAAGATAGCACAGAATTACTAAAATACGTACAAAAACATAGTGAACTCGTCATATGGGAGAGGATATACATAGAAAAACATAAAAACCAACTAATGAACTTTGAAATCCCGCCAGAAGAGAATCCCACATTTAAGTTCATCACTAAATCAACAGATGGCAGCAGCAACTCCAGAATTACCCACACCACTGGATAAAGCTTTAGTCGCATAAGAGCCGAAGATGCAAACGATGATTTGCGAAACATGTTCTCAAAATAGGTACGAAAGTGAAGCAGATCTGTAATAAATACAACTCATCTAAAAATTAATAATTATTTCGCTTCACTGTGGTGTTCCAATACAGTTAAATCTCAATATGTTGTTATTGTTTTCTAATGCTGAGCCACTGGCAATGAAGCCATTAGCCCTTGAGCTTTCCAATATTTTTCATCAATGGAACTGATGGCAGTCTGTTGCAGGTCAAAAGGTGTTTCTCTGTCATGTCCTCCTCCTTATTGCACATAGGAGAGATTGGAGTATCGAGAAGTCCCATTCTGTTCAGGTGTTTGCCCAAGTAGTCATGTCCCGTCATTAGTCTGAATCTTGCTACAGCTGTTTTGCATGAGGCTTTGGGGGTGACTTTCTACTGCAAATATAGAAAATCCAAAAACAGGTACCTAGTTAAAAAGAACTTCTCACCAAAATAGTGTAACAGGAAACATAATGAGATTAGCTCCAAAAAGTGATTACAGGGTAACCAATGGAACAATCAATGTGAACAAAAGCAGAAGGGAAGGATAGTTAGTGACAATTCAGAATAGAACAAAGTGCCAGACAGCAGAACATGATTGGGCAAGAAATGTAGGTTGAACAGAGAGCGCTCACGCACACACACACAAAACTAGAAATGTCAGCGAATGGAGCAAATGAAAATGGCACAAACCAATTACTGAAAGAAATTCTAACAGTAGAAAACCAGCAGTGAGAGGTAAATAAAAAAAATCAAACAGCAAAACTAAGGATATACAGAAGAATTAAAAAGAAAAATAGAATAACTAAAGAAAGAGAAAAGAAATGGGGCATACATCGGGTTGCCATTGAAGAGAGAGTTGACAACATGGAGAATACAACAAAGGTAGACTTGAAGGTAGAAGGACAAGAGATGACATGATGATAAAACACAGAGAAATTCAAGCGCCAATAAGAGCTGAGCAAGATTAGAGAGAGAGAGAGAGAGAGAGAGAGAGAGAGAGAGAGAGAGAGAGAGAGAGAGAGAGAGAGAGAGAGAGAGAGAGAGAGAGAGAGAGAGAGAGAGAGAGAGAGAGAGAGACAGACAGACAGACAGAGAGAGAGAGAAGGAAATGAAGTAAAAACTGAATTTCTTAACATACAAATAAATTAACTTTAAAGAGAGTCGATTAAAGACACTAGACAACACTTACAAAAAAAAAAAAAAAAAAAAAAAGTAAGTGTTGTCTAGTGTCTTTAATCGACTCTCTTTAAAGTTAATTTATCATAACAACACTGTTTTCAACACTTCCAAGAAAGGAATACAAATAAATATTAAACTGGAATTCTGGAATGAACCAAAAACCGATTAAACATCCAAGGGTAAAACAGGTAGGCAGACAGATCTCAATACTATCTAATCCTGACAAGACTAAATGGCTACCAAGTTCCAAACTCACTTACGATATTGCATTCTGTAAGAAGATACAAATATCAGGAGGGGGGAGGGAGAGAAACCTTCAAACACTCTCTTTACTTTAAAAAATACATAAATTCACTTGAAGTAAAATCCAAATACAAATGTACTTAATGCACCTGTGCCGATGTTGATAGAAGACAAGTTGCATTGCTGCCAAAATTACTACCACAGTCACCTTGCTTTTCATTGCCAATGTTAAAAAAGTCAATACACCAATCAACAAATGAGCTAAAGAACGTTTTCACAGATCAAAAGTATAACTAAATTACATAGTACCTATTTAAACTAATATTTTAACTAAACCAGAGGGTAAATCTCCTGAATGTCCTCAATCAAGTCATGAAATGGATTCAGTTTTCTGTTTGAGCAGTCTTGGTGCCACAGGTACTCTGCTAAATGTACATGCATTTGACTGTGTCGAATATTGCCCCCTTGATTGGCAATGCCAGAGAGATTGCCAGCATAGTGTAGACATTTGTTCTCAGGTCCATGAAATTCAGGCTGTGATTTACAGTTAAATGGGCAGCAAAACAACCAGCCGTTGAATCCATACTGGCAGTCGGTATGGATTGTGCTGGTGAACTTCATATACTCCTTAAAGCAAAGAGAGTGGCACCATTTCTTCGATTATTAGGGTATACTGTCATCCGTACGTCATTAAAGACAATGCTAATCAGCACAAGGATCGAGCTTCCTTCCATGATGTGGCCGTGATTGTACTTGCTCCTAATTTTTGCATTTGTTGATCTGAATAACATGGCTGGCCTAACCTATTTTGGCCCTGTTTAGATATTTATTGTCCATTGAGGATAAGCACACCTCCCAACAATGACTGAACCAATCAGATATTGTTCTGTAGCTTATGTTTGAGTCTCCAATGGAACAATGGATATGTTTGTATGTAAGAGAATGCATGGGCATAGCTAAGCATAATTAGGAGTACTTGGGCAGGTGGTAACCTAGAGTTCTCAAACCAAATATCCTTGTCACGGACTTTGAGAAATGTTCATGCTCTCGCCTACACGAAAAGATCTCATATCTCTGATCCCCTTTCCTAACAGTGAAGGGCCGCATCACTCTGCACATAATACACACATTTTTAGTAAACTTTTGTCATATAGGAACTTCATGCATTATCCCTCATGATTTTGCACAATGGTGCAAAATCAACAATAGTTGCAAATCATAGCAGTGACATAACTTAAACTTACAAAGTTTACTTATTGAATAGCAGGGTCTGAACACGACATGCATTTTCACAAATAAAGTAAAGGTAGCTTACTTCTAACAATAGCACATGTGGTCAGTTCATCTGCATGACATGTCTTGCATTGATGCCGAGGTTGGCAGCGAATGCCTCTACAACTATCTAGGTTACCTACAATGCTATTCAGGGTAACTTCTATAGGTTTTTGGCACTTGTTTCAGCCCCCCCCCCCAATATTAGACTTAGAAAAATGTTTTGCACAACGTAAAAGAAAGAGTATCGAACTCACAACCAATTACAAATAGCTGCATTGAACATCGGAACCTTCAGAAAAGAAGAGCAAAATAAGCAAAGTGAGAAAGCTACGAGAAGAACTAGTAAAAAAGAAAAAGGCGACTGATATAGCTACATGGGACAAACCAAACAACAAAAGGAAGTAGGTTTTCTAATATACAAGATAAAAGATAAAATAAATGGAAGCAATTGGAATCTTTGAAAGAATAGTGGCAATAAAACATAAAATCACAATAACAGAGGTATATACAGCCACTGAAAACAGCACAGAAGAGATAGAACAATTGCATGACAACCTAGAAGAAGTCTTCTGCAACCACAGATCAGAAACAAATTTCATCACTGGAGACTTAACAGCAAGTTAGGCACATGCAAACATAGAAATGAAGTTGCTGTCATCAGGCCTAATGGGGTAGAAGAAAGAAATGAACATGAAAACAAATAAATTCGATTTGCAGAAACACAAAACTAGAAGATAAAACAAATAAAACAAAAATGGACCTAGCATACCCAAAATGAAAAAATAAACAAAAATAAGGCTGATTTGATTCTAACTGATTAAAGAGATGACAGTAATAAGCAATCTAGCATTTGGCTTGGGCCACTGAATAGTGAAAGCGTCAATAAATAGAAAGAGACAAGAAAAGTTTTAAAACAATTCTTTTTATTTATTTATGGATGCTCTTTAACTGCTTCAGTTCTTAGCATCCCATTCTATATTAGGCATGAAATACCACTTAATTTTGCTCAGATGCCTCTATGGGGCTTGAAGTTGTTCTATGCAGCTTTACTTTCCATTTGAAAGAAGACATGCAAAGATTTTTATGCCTAAAAAAAAAATCCATTGTCCTTTGTGAGGTTTAAACCCATGACCACTATACACAGAGGGTAGCATGTTACCCATACACCACAGAGGGCGATGATTAAGAACAAGATGAATCAGGTTAAATACAATGAAGAAGAATACAAAACACAGCAGGAATTATCTCCAGTATGGACTGCAATAAATCCAAGATCCAAAAAAGCTACACAACATTAGAAAAATGCATTTACTTTATTTAGGCCATGCAACTCCAAAGAGGAGAAGAAAACTGTGAGTGAACATGACAGAGCTTAAAATACGCTTTTTTCCTTTTTTTTTTTAAACCACTTGTCAAACTATAAAAACACTTTTGCTCTACTTAAATTTAAAATTAGGACATGTTTCAAGGAATACGCGTCCTCAACATCAGCTGATGATGGGGATGCGTGGTCCTTGAAACATGTCCTAATTTTATATGTAAGTGGAGCAAAAGTGATTTTATAGTTTGACAAGTGGTTTAAAAAGATTTTATTGATAAAGCTCCACTGTTTATAAATACTTCTATTTTATAATTTTAATGACAGAACTTGTTGAAAAATGTGAAATAAAACATGAAAGAAATACATTAGGAGAAAACCTGGAATTTCAAGAACTAAACTGAACAACAAAAGAACTTAAATACACAATTCAACTAGTTACAGAAAAAATGGAATTATCAAATCCTACAAGAACAATAAAGAAAGAGATTTTTCAAATTAAGAAGCTAATGATGGGCATAAAGAACTTATCAGAAAACAAAATATGACTCCGGAAAGGAACTGTACGAGCTGAAAAAGAATTCTATGAGAAATTATACACAAGTGCACAACAGATGGCAACTTACAGGAACATAGAAGTAGAGCAAACCCTCCAATCTTATGTCAGAAACAAGGCAAGTAAAAAGAATAAAAATAGGGGAAGACAGCATAAAAAATGAATGCCTAAAAATGGGAACACACATCTTGACAGAAACTCCAACAAGAATACTCAACAATATCACAGAAGAGGAAACACAACCATGGAAAAAGAACTCCATCATATCATTGCACAAAAAGGGGTCCAAGGAAAAACTAAATAACTATTGTTCAATAACTCTGACCAGTATTCAAAATTTCAATCATCCTATAATGGCAAGGAGAATTACCCTCTTTTGAAGTGAAGGGACTTTCTGAAATATGCACTGCTTTAATGTCAAACACATACAAGTTTTTTAAAAAAATAACTAGAATGACCAAAATACTAAATGAAAACCAACCACAAGAACAAGCAGGTTTCAGATAAGGCTTATCAACAATAGACCACCTACAAATAGTGAATCAAATTGTAGAGGAAACAAGGGAATATAACCTAAATAGATAAGAGTCAACCTGAAAAATTCAATGCCAAACCTTAGCCTATACACAGCTAGTATGGAGGAATGATTAATTTCCATCAATTAACTTAATAAGAGTTAAATGATGAAGCCTGGGGATCAAGTACTTACAATAGTAAGTCGCCACAAATAGTATGTATCTTGAATACAGGACCCCTAGCAGTTTACCAGGAAAACATACGAGTCAATTGGAAAATTTAAAGTCATGACAGCATGATGGCCATGGTAGCTCAAAGGTTAAGAGCGATCGGAGAGAAACTGGGAGATCCATGGTTCAAATCCTGGCCATGGCATTTAATTTTTCAGGTTGACTATCTATCCAAAAACCTTAGCCTATACATGGCTAGTATGGAGGAGTGATTAATTTCCATCAATTAACTTAATATAACCTAGAACTGTATGTAGCATTCATAGACTTTCTAAAAGTGTTCAACAATGAGGAACACCCCAACTAGTACAAGTATTGCTAGAACAAGGAATACAGATGTTTGCTTACTTTAATACTCAAGCAAAAATAAGGCTAGACCAAGAAGCACCACTATTCACACTCCAGAAAGGTGTCATAAAAGAAGATCCAATATCACCCAACTATTCACTTGCCTTTTACAAAACTTATTCCGCCAATAAGACTGTAAAAGTAAAGAGATAGAAATAGATGGAAGAAAGCTCTCAAATTTGAATCACTGATGATACAATACTCTTCATGAACTCAGCAATAGTACTCCAAATAACAAGCCAATGTACCAAAGCTGAACTTCTCAAAGTCAAGCAGGACATAAGTGATAACAGCACAGAAGCATCAATCCATATGGGACAGGAACTGACCAGCTATGTAAATGGCTACATATACTTGGGCAAGTAATGTGGCTCTGAAACAGCAGCAGCAGCAGCAGCAGCAGCAGCAGCAGCAGCAGCAGCAGCAGCAGCAGCAGCAAAGAATAACAATAACCTGGAGGAAATCATCCTAATGGAGAAATACTGATCAGTGCATACTTGCAGTGCTATTATATAGAGCCCAAACTTGGACCCTTGCCCAACACTACACGTAGCATTACAAATAACACTAAGGACCACATAAAGAACAAATGCCTCCCAAACAGCACATGTTTAAAAGAGGTGAGCAGGACATGCAGTAAAACTTAATCATAATCTTGGGCACATGCAACAACCACATGGGATTCAAGGAATAGATCATGAGGAGCATGAGATGGGCAGATGACGCGGACCACAACAGCCTGCTTGGAAGAGCTATCAAAACTGGGCAAAATGAAAGTGTAAGAGTGCAAAATGGTGTTGAAAAGAACCCAGTAGTAGGAATTAACATCACACAGACAAATTAACTGAATAGAAAATACAGAAGATACCTAGGTCAGATGCAGGACCACTGCCCACAAGAGTCGTCCTTCAAAACGAGAGGTCAATGTCTGCAAGAGTTTCAAATGCTAATTAATTATTGTTATTATTACACCTACTATTTCATTATGAACTATACCGTAAAATAAGCTGGTTTTCTCAATTTCCGTTTAGTATCTCTTGCTCTATTTTTCCATCCTCACTTACTAGCACACCCAAGTATTCATAAATATCTACCTATTCTAAAGGACTGCCATTACACGTTATTATGCCTTCTTTATCCTCCTTTCCTACATGCAATATTTTACTTTTACCTGATTTAATTCTAGTCCTTTTCTGACCAACTCCTCCTTCCATTCTGTTATTGCCATCTGCAAATTATTCTTGTTGTCTGCAATCAATACAATGTCATCGGCATAAATCAGTGATTGACGTATCCATACTTTATGGCTTAAAATAATAATTTCCGTAATAATAAAGAGAAGCGAAATTTAGCATCAATAATTCCAGTATAAAAGTGTCTTACATTCTTTTATTATTCTTAATAATAGAAGAATGCATATGTATGCTCAAATTAAATCCTAACTTTAGAAGATGGAGCAGGAATAGGAGCAGGAGTTACCTGTAAATTCTTTTCTTTCTATAAGCATGTAGGAAATTTCACAAGCGTTGATGGAGAAACTGACGTTATTTATACTTCCTTACAAAATATATTTGCCTGGACAAATTAAGCTTTCACTACGATTCCAAAGCTGATATTCAGGCTATTATTTCAAATGACTGCCCTAAAATACAAAAAATAAATGAAATTTATAATATGATTAAATATCTCCAAAATTTAAATAAACATACTTTTCCAATGGATTCCATCCCACTGTGGGATTTCTAAGAATGAGTAAGCAGATTTATGACTAAGAAGGGTTCCAAAATTGCTCAAACAATGAAACAAAAGTATCTCCTATGAAACAGTTAAAAGATTAATTAAAAATATTTTCATAACCAATTATGACAAATATTTTTACTTCCTCTGAAAAACTTCATTAGAAGAATCTACAAAATAAATTAAAATAATTCCAGATAAACCTAGAAAATTATCTATTACAATGTTCAGACTAATCACAGGCCATGATTGTCTGAGTGCACATTTGTTCAAGATTGGATTAATGACTTCCCCATAATGCATATTATGTGATAAAATGAATTAATGGACATATCACACATACAAATTATGTGATAAAACATTGAATTAATTATATACCAAAAGTAAGCCCATTTTTTAACTTTAGCTTATAGTATAAATCTGATGGGTTTATTTCATAATAAAGGTGACATGAAACTAGCAAGAAAGTTAACAGGAAGCCTACATAATTAGCACTCTAAATAAAATATTCTCAAACAAGTGCTTCTTTTTTAATTTTACTTATGTTTTTCTTGTAAAACCAGTAGTTTCAAGCATTTTTCATCTATCATCCAACTGTAATAGACAAGATGACAGTTTTAAAGCCATAAATGGCAAATGGGATAACAGTAAACAAGTTTATGATTGATAGAGTCGACATGAAAAATTCAATGCCACGGCCGGGATTTGAACCACGGATCTACTGGTTTCCGTCCAGTCGCGCCAACCCATTGAGCTACCATGGCCAATTTGCCGTCATGACATTAAATTCTCCAACTGACTCACATATTTCCCCGGTAAACCACTAGGGACTCTTGCATTTGAGATACACCGCTTGTGGCGACTTATTACGTAAGTTTACAGGGTTTACCGGGGAAATATATGAGTCAATTGGAGAATTTAATGTCATGATCCCAAATTGGCCATGGTAGCTCCATGGGTAAGAGCGATTGGATGGAAACCAGTATATCTGTGGTTCAAATCCCGGCCGTGGCATTGAATTTTTCATGTTGACTCTATCAATCCAAAATCTTAGCCTGTATACGGCTAGTGTGAAGAAATGATTAATTTCCATCAATTAACTTAAAGTTTATGATATTTACATAAAAATGAAGCTAGCTACAGTGAAGCAATAAATATTACACAAATATAACTATTGGCAACAAAAACTTCACTTATATTAAGAAAACGAAGTAAATTTTTATTAATCTCAGAAATTATTTGTAGTTGGTTTATTAATACTCGTCACTTACTTGTTTATATTATAACACTTTATATTATTATATTATAACACTTACTTGTTTATATTATATTAACTGGCCAGTTGGAAAGAGATTGAAAATGGCGGCGAATGCCTTTGAAACTAGTCTCTCATAAATATAAACAAGTAAGTGACGAGTATTAATAAACCAACTACAAATAGTTTCTGAGATAAATTTTGACGTCACTGTTACTAAATTCCTCCAAACACATATATAAATTTTTCTTATTAGTTGATGAGATTGATTTCGTAAACATTTGCCTACATCTTCAGTCATCAAACAACTTCGTCGCCAATGATACTATGTTTTTTCCAGTATTACCAAAATCTGAAAATGAAACAAACCTAAAAACAGAATCAACTGCTGGTATTTCAAAATGCATTACGAGATTAAATTAATTGGGAGTCGATTAATGACACAAAACAACACTTACTTTTAAATTTTCCTGGAACTAGTTTCTGAGGCCTTCCCTCTATCTTCAGCCAGACATCGACTGGTTCTCATTGGTGTAGCTGGCAATATTTTGTCATCGGTCTCCTCTGGTGGCGGTTCGAGGAACTTGCTGAACAAATCTTTATGGGGGATGTCGAAATTGAATACTTTGTTCCTATTTTTTGAAATAAAGATTTGTTCCCATGTGGACAGTTCTTCTTTTCCTGTTGTATGTTTTAGTAATTTTGGTTCTGGATTTATGTTGTATATTTGTTCAGCAAGTTCCTCGAACCGCCACCAGAGGAGACCGATGACAAAATATTGCCAGCTACACCAATGAGAACCAGTCGATGTCCGGCTGAAGATAGAGGGAAGGCCTCAGAAACTAGTTCCGGGAAAATTTAAAAGTAAGTGTTGTTTTGTGTCATTAATCGACTCCCAATTAATTTAATTTATACAACACTGTTTTCAACACTTCCATGAAAGGATTCATTACGAGATGTTTATTTTTTATTATTTATCACTTCCAAACCATCTGTTTCCATAAAAATAATAATAAAAACAAGGTCTACAAATGCCAGTATTTCATTACCAATGGGGCCCAATGACCTAGCTGCTGCCGAGCCCTTAAACCCCACAGACTTGCTCACTTCACCTGTGTTAGTAGAACAAAGGCACATAACAGCCAATCTGGCCAAAACTGATATGATGTAGGGGACAATGTTAATGGCATGGTTTGTAAAATGCCAGGATTGTATAAGTTGCCATTATGCAGAATGAGAAAATTCACTCCCACTGCTTCTAATTGTCTAAAAATTGTCTCCATATATACAAGGTTAAATATTGTGTGCATGTAATTAAGTAGATATGTTTAGTTTTGACAATAGTGGTCTTGGGCCAAATTGCAATGGGCTAAAGGGTCAGTAAATCAAATGTCTGACCATAGCCCGCTCACATCTCTTTAAGCCTCGGCACTCGCCAGCTGGAGTGTTATGGCTAAAAGTTACAGATTTCTCCACTACCCACCGTATGGCGCTGGCTGATGACCCCTGTGCAACCCTGTTCCAGCATACAGCTGCAATGTGTTGACATTACAAACGCAGAACTTTCCGAAGCAGTGGTTTACAGTTTAGGAATTTACATTTTTCAAACACTTCTGTTGTCGCAGAAGCAATGCACCTTAATATCACAGGAATATAATGTTTGCGTATCAGTTCACTTAGTAGTTCTGAATGCTTTCAGTTCTCTGCACAGACGAGTTAAGAACAATATTGCATTGCTGGCATTATGTCTTCCTCTAGGCGTTTTCTCACTTATACTTTAGTAGCTTAGGTACAGCAGTTGTTATAAATTTCTCTATAACTGCCAAAAGAGAAACATACTCTGGAAATGGGCAATAGAACGTGGAGTTTTCGTCCCTTTTGAATATTAGATTTACAAGGGATGCTGTACACTTGGCAGTAGACACTTTAGTAATACAGGTGGCACAAGAGAATTCAGCCGCTATTTTTTTAACTATAAAACCTCCTATGTGCCAGTGATAAGTGGACTGTTGCTGAAATGAGGCTGTCTAGGAAGAAAAGGAAAAAAAAAAACTAAGTAAACAGTTAAAAGCAGTTTAACAGTGTACGTTAGTAGGTCTTATAAGACGGAAATTCACATTACCTTTAATGTTATTCAATTCGCCCAATATTGTGATTATTGTGTCTGGAAGCTGTGTTGCAGTGTACAATGGTGTCTTTTATCAATAATTGAATCAACTTTAAAGAGAGTCGAATTAAAGACACTAAACAACACTTAAAAGTAAGTGTTGTTTAGTGTCTTTAATTCGACTCTCTTTAAAGTTAATTTATCATAACAACACTGTTTTCAACACTTCCAAAAAAGGAATTGGAATAATTGAATTGATTTATGAAAATTATTGGTTTCATAATAAAGAAATATTTCTTCATTTGCTTGCTGCTTGTTTACAAATTCTTTGTGCCTTTTATTTGCTCCCATTAATTTACATCTCAAGGTGTTATTCTCCCTTTCCAATCTCTTTAATTTGGAAATTATGTCTTCCTCAATCTGAATTGCAGTGCAGTTATAAGTACGTACATCTGTGGCATGATCCAGCGCATTAATATCAGCAGCACTGTTAACACTTTCTCTGCTAGAACTGCATCTCCGTTTTCTGATTTCTGTGTGTATGCGTATTTTTTAAATTTGTCGCCTTGGTGTTACTTGTTTCACTAATTTATAATCTGGGTAGCTCGAAAAAATGCTTGGAATACTTCCTGTTTTTAGCAGTTTAATTTTACAGCCTGGCTTATAGTCGTCCTCAGTAAAATGCAAACTGCACACGACTGTTGAATTCGATTTATCATTTACCACGAAATTAGAGCGCGATATAGCTTTTAGCCATTGTTTACGTAGTTCTTCTTCTACTGGAAATTCATGGAAACTGATCCCTTTTGATTTTCCTTTCTTACTTTGACAGAAGGGTATGCAACAATACACCATCTGAAATATACAGTTTTGAGTTCATCATTGCTACTATGGTGTTTGTTGTAATTATTGCTACTACTGCTGTTATAATGATGATGATAAAAATAATAAAAATAAAATAAAATAATATAATACGTAATTCTTACATTTGGAGCATTGCTATGTATGGTTTGGAGACCTGGACTTTGCAATATAGTGCTGTCTATTGTAAATTTTTGTACTATAAAGCTGTCATAGAAAATCTACCTTCTAAGATAATGAACTGCCACCATTTACGGCACAACAGTAAAAGTAATAATAATAAACAATGACATGTTGTGCTCATACTTATGATTACTTATATTATCTCTTATTTATACCCAGTTTTCTTATTGTCTCTTATTTATGCCCAGTTTTCTTGTTCGCTTACTTTAGATTGGTGTAAACAGCACTTCCATGTAAAATTCACTTTCAATACCAATTGAGACCATATAATTTGTTCAACTGTCACCACAAAATTAAATGTCGGCAAGGCCACTTAGGGGTCAGCTTTGAGAGCTCGAAGCGGCAAAAATGGCAAACACCGCTCGGTCGCTTAAATGCGTAGGAATCCGACTGAGTGCCGAGGCTTTAAGGGATGTGAGCGGGCTATGGTCTGACTTAGCATACAAAAAATAAATAAATAAATGAATAAGTAAATATTGGAAGGTTTTCTTATGCGGAAGTAAACATTTATTATTGTAAAAACTATTTGTAGTAGGTTGATTGACACTCCTCATTTACTTTTCTTATATAATATAAGAAAAGTAAGTGACAAGTGTCAATAAACCGACTAAAAATTGTTTTTACGATTAATTTTGACGTCACTGTTACTAAATTTCTCCAAACACACATAAACATTTATACTTAAAACTGATACTGTGTTTTTTCTTTAAAGAAATTATATCCTCCAACGTTAAGTCATATCGGACAATGAATGAAATGGGTGAAATGATGCTTAAATGAGCCTAGGATCCATAGAGCTTAGAGTTACCTGATATTTGTCTTTCAGGATAAGGGAAAACCCAAGAAAAAAGCCTTATCCAGGTAACCCACCCTGACTGAGATTCGAACTTTGGGACCTCTTCAATGTGAGGCGGACATGCTACCATTTATGCTACCAACGTGGACATACCTTCTTATGAAAACATTTGTATCTCTAGTTTGGAAGGCTTCTTCTTCGATTCCAGAGCTACTATAGCAATTGTAAGTAAACCTTTCAGATAAGCAGCAGAAAAAATAAGAGCCACTTGGTTTGTGGCTTAGGAAAAGATTTAATGTTTTGAATGAGGGAGGGATTCTTTTCTTTTGAAGGGATCTATCTTTTTAAAAGTTTATGAACAACTATGGCAGAAATGTAAAACTCTGCATATAGGTAATAGAAAAACAAATTTCATAGTCTGTAATTATTTCAGTAAATTTAGTAAAACATGAGATAAGTTTAATCTCATACATCTGACAATAGAAACAGAAAGTTATAAAATTATGAATTTTCTGAGCTGTTCTTGGGAGGGGATGTCAATATTCTAAGATAAGACATTAACAACTTACATGCCAGTGCTCTGCAAAATGCTCCATTATAAGTGAAATTAATGGTGATTCTCCTGGAAGCCTAAATGTTTCCAAATAGAGACGCAATGCTTCATCAATGCGAGTGTCTGCAAAGTCAAACGACCTGTAAATAATAGAACAGTATTAACAATATAACACAGCTCATACACTCGCACTCTTAGTAGACAATGTTTAAAAGTAACTAATGTAAATTTATATTGAGGAATTAATCCTTAAAGAATTAATCCTTTTAAATACATTACTCCGGTATATGGATGATTTTAATTAATTAGAGCCAACTGAAAAATTCAATGCCACGGCCGGGATTTGAACCATAGATCTCCTGGTTTCCGTCCAGTCGCTCTAACCTCTTGAGCTACCATGTTACTTCTGTAATCTTCAGTTGTCCTAGAATGTATTTCTCAGCAATATGCTGGTTATCTTTGAAGGAGTAACTGAAAAATGTACAGGCTTGGAAGCTGCAGTTAATCAATGTTGTTAATACTACAAATATACAGGGTGAGCCATATTGATGGGTTACGTTTCAAATGCATATTGCTAGGCAAGAAAAAAGCATATTTATTAAATACTTAAGTCTAATATAAATCTAAATGTTCATTTTTTGAATGTCACATTTCTTATGTGCTTGCAACTGTTACGAGAACATTCTTGGTAATAATAAACATATTGTCCATAACTTTATGCAGCATTTCTGTTGGAATGGCCTCTACCTCCCTTTGGATGTTTTGCTTCAGCTCATCAATTGTATGCGGTCTTGTGCCATACACCTTTTTCTTTAGGTAACCCCATAGGAAGTAGTTGATGGGCTTAGTTCCAGGAATCTCGCTGGTGAATGGATATCGCCAAATCTCGAAATGAGGCGCCTAGGGAATGGTTGTTTAAGGGTTTGCATTGGTACTAATCCTACATGACTGGTAGTGCCATCTTATTCCATCCACAGGTCTCTAAGACCAAGCCGTTCCATTTCAGGAACAAAGAAGGTTACTAACATGTTGTTATAGCACTCAGCATTACCTGTGACAGTTGCATTAATTTCATCAAAAAACTAAGGACCTACCACACATGCTTGAGTGACAGCACACCACACTGTGACCTAGGCACTGTGCTAGGATGTTTCATGTAAGAATTAAGGGTTCTGTCTAGTCCAAAATCTACAGTTTTGCTTGCTTACATATCCACTAAAGTGGAAATGAGCTTATCTGTTGTGACAAGGTGGCACAAAGTTATCATTTCTGTTGAGTAACCAATCACAGAATGTTATTCTGTGGATCTTATCGTGTGGATGCAGAAACAAATAATAAAACATAATATAAACATAATCAGTATATCAATAATATCTCATCCTTAGCCTTTTTAATAAACCACATTTCAAAATTTTAAGCGAGTTCCTGAATTTCAGACAGTAAAGTAAAATGCTGCCCGTCAATATGGCCCACCCTGTAGTTAAGGATGCAGCACATATGAGCAAAATTTTGAAGTTCATAATATATCCATTGTACATAGTTCTGAAAATTACTTAAATGAATATAAGAAATGCTATCTTATCTTAACATGTTGAAGTTTTGCTGAGTCACACTTGTTTACACTCACCTTCACTTATTATTTTTAAAAAACGCTGGAACGTTTTCCAGGACATTCGCCCTCTTCCTCAGCAGTATAGTGAGTATTATCACCCGAACGTCGGAACTCCCTATAGAACCGGCTGGCAGCAGCAGGAGATGGTAGGCGTTCGCCACGCCCAGTCATTTGTCTTATAGCGGTAACGAGGGTTGGCTGGAAAAACATCACTGTGTCGTCTCTTTTCGCTCCACCTGAGTTCTCGAACTTACGGGATATTTCATCTAATCCAGAACTTTCTAGATTGGCCAGTATGCCCTATATAAGCAACACGTCGGGCTGGAGGAGAGTCCGTTCTTGGCACGCAGCGTAGTACATGCATCGGAGGAGTTGATGTAATTGCGAATGCAAGTGGAACTGTAACGGACGAACTGGTGAATCGTAATTGTGTGCATTACGTAATTCTGTGTAATTGGCAAGTGTTCAACTGTAAGTCGGTGGAAATAAAGAACATTTTTGAGTGGTGCAATTGGACTTTTCATTTCACGAACCCACAAAGTCACACTGGTGTCAGAAGTGGGATGATAACATCACCGAACATTACAACCATGCACGCGGCATTGGAACAATTTTTTGGAGAAGATGATGGAAATGAAGGCCGAATTAACAGAGAAGACGGAAGCGGCAAATAACAACTTGGTCGCGAAGATGAACGAGTTAACAACAAAAACAGAAGCGGCAAACAACAACTTGGTCACGACAATGACCGCAAAGATGGCCGAACTGACCACGGAAATGAAGGTGGCGAACGAGGCTCTCACCGCCAAATTTGAAGAACAGTTGCCCGGCGTGAGGGATGACGTGACAGAGCAGGGCAAACGGATGGGCCAAGTGGACGAGCTGAAGGTTTTGAAGGCCGACCGGCCGGGACGCGACACATCTGCGCGTGTCAAACCTCCCAAGTATGACGACGCGTCAACATTTGAAGTCTTCCGCCGCCAGTTCGACGCAGTGGCCAAGCACAACAAATGGTCGCCAGAGGAGCAGGCCACACAGTTAATAGCCAGCCTCCAGGGACGGGCCGCGGAAGTCCTAAACGCGGTGCAGACAACGGCGGCACCCAAGGACATATGGGAGGCCCTGGAGAATCGCTGCGGAAACCACCGCTTAGCCGCAGCGTACCGCAGCCAGCTAAAGGCAAGGTCACAGCAGCAGGGGGAGACGCTGCAGGAGTTTGCCCTGGCAGTTGAACAACTGGCAAGCAAGGCCCTAGTCGACCTCCCACCAGAGTTCGTGTCCCGGGAAGCTGCCTACACCTTCGTTGACGGGGTACGGGACACGCAGATTCATCAGCGCCTAATGCTCGGCGGTTATAAAACAATCCACGAGGCGCTAACGGCAGCATTAAGGATGGAGGCGGCCAAGGTAACAGCTATCCCGACGTCGAGAACGAGGAGTGTCCGCTACACCGGAGACAGAAGACCAGCCGAGGGACGCCGGCGAAAACCTAGTGGCCTGTGTTGGGGGTGTGGACAGCCCAGACACCTGCAGAGAGACTGCCCACACCAGGAAGAGCAGCCGGAAAACGAGTAAGGGCCGTCGTGGAGAGGGGCACGCCGGCGCCATCACCACCATCCCCTCGAGTGACACTGCGCGCCGTCAGCCAGCATATGGATGACAGCCTCATCGCGGACGTTTGGGAAATAGGAAAGCCGTGCCGCGTGCTGGTGGACATCGGGGCGGCCGTGACCATCATCAGACCTGACATGGCGAAAGGTTTGCCGACAAGGAAGCCGAGCCGACCATACCAGCTCGTCACGGCATCGGGCGATAACTTGCCTGTGGAGAAGGAGGCCCTGCTGAAACTGACCTTGGGAAGGAGCACCGTACGTCTGTGGGTGTTCGTCGCGAAGGTGGCTAAGGAGGTGATACTGGGATTGGATGCCCTCAGGAGCCACGAGGCGACGGTCGACGTCGGCAAGAAGATCCTGCGGCTCAACGGAGAAGAGGTTATACTCCGTCAACCAGAGCAGCGCCTTGGAATTTGCAGGGTCGTCTTGAACGAAGACGTGGTTGTCCCCGCGAGGAGCGAGGTTGTGGTGACGGCGCGACTGGAAGGCCAGAGAACCAGGTACATGATACTGGACCAGAAGACGCCTGTACACGGACTGTGTGTAGCCAGGGCATTGCTGCTGTGCCGAGAGGTGCCAGTGAGACTGCTAAATCCAACGGACACCGATCACGACGTCCAGGCCGGGACGGAGTTGGGAACGTGCGAGGCCGTGGTGAGCGTAACAGCAATCGACAAGGCTCAGGAGCCGGTGCCGACGCAACACCTGGGACAGCGGCTAGAAGGCCTACTGGAGAGGGCGGCCGACTAACTGACCGCAGAGCAGCTGGAGAAAGTTTGACAACTGCTGAGGCAATACCAGAGCGTCTTCAGCCAAGGCGACAGTTACTACGGCCGCACGGACCAAGTGCTTCACCGCATCGACACCGGGGACGCCCGGCCTATTCGGCAACCACCTAGATGCGTTCTGCTGGCAAAGCAAGGGGCGGTACGAGACATGCTGGAGGACATGAGATCCAGGGGAGTGATTGAAGAGTCTGACAGCCCTTGGTGTTCCCCTGTAGTCTTGGTGACAAAGAAGAATTGCGAGCTGCACTTCTGTGTAGACTACAGAAAGTTGAACGCCGTCACCCGGAAGGACTGTTTCCCCTTACCCCGGATTGACGACACCCTGGACACGCTAGCTGGTGCACAGTGGTTCTCGACCCTGGACTTGAAGTCGGGCTACTGGCAGGTAGCTCTAGACCCAAGAGACAAGGAGAAGACCGCATTCTCGACGGGCCAAGGGCTCTGGCAGTTTACGGTTATGCCCTTTGGCCTCTGCAACGCACCACCTACCTTCCAACGCCTCATGGAGTCAGTGATGAGAGGGCTGACTTACGGTGCCTGCCTGCTATACCTGGACATCATCATCGTCAGGAAGACTTTTGAAGATCATCTCGAGAATCTGAGTAAGGTGCTACAGAGATTGCAGGCGACCAACTTGAAGCTGAATGCGAAGAAGTGCCAGCTCCTCCGCAAGGAAGTTAACTACTAAGGCCACATAGTCTCAGCCACCGGAGTGGCCACAGACCCGGAGAAGACAGGCTGTGAGAGATTGGCCTCGCCCAAAGGATAAGAAAGAGTTGCGCAGTTTCCTGGGGCTGTGCAGATATTACTGCCAATTCATAAAGGGGTTCTCCAACATCGCAAAACCCCTCACCCACCTGACAGAGGAACACCGGCCTTATGCGTGGACAGAGGACGCCGAAAACGCTTTCCAGCACCTAAAGGAGAGCCTGTGCAATGCTCCAATTTTGGGTTTCCCACAACTGGGTGGCGCCTTCATTGTGGACACCGACACCAGCGACCATTGCATTGGAGGTGTCCTATCGCAGATCCAGGACGGCCATGAGCGGGTGATAGCCTACTACAGCAAGACGCTATCCAAGGCAGAGAAGAACTACTGCGTCACCCGACGAGAATTATTGGCGGTAGTAAAGACCTTGGAGCACTTCCACAAGTACCTGTACGGTCGGCCATTCCACCTGAGGACTGACCACTCCACCCTAACCTGGCTATTGAGCTTTAAGAACCTGGAAGGCCAGACAGCACATTGGGTCCAGAGGCTGCAGGAGTACGACTTCACCTCGGATCATCGCAGAGGGAAGAGCCACGGTAACGCAAATGCCATGTCCCGAAGACCCTGTCCAGAAGAGTGCGGCCAGTGCACAAGAGTGGAAGAGAAGGAGCGTGCCGCAGCAGTCCGAGTAGTTGTGGCAGTGCCTGCGGACAGCTGGGATAGCGCAAACCTGAGGAGGGAGCTGCTGGCGGACGCAGACTTGGGGCCACTCTTGAGGGAAGTGGAGGCAGGGACGAGACCAACCTGGGAGGACATCGCACCGAGGAGCGCCACCTACAAGTCGTACTGGGCCCAATGGGACTCGTTGAAGACCAGAGATGGCGTGCTGTGCCGGGTATGGGAGTCACCCGATGGGAAGACGCAGAGAGAACAGTTGGTACTTCCCCGGAGTAAGGTCCCGGAAGTCTTGGAGGAAGTGCATGCCAGTACTTCGGGAGGACACCTGGGAGCGAACCGAATGATTGACAAACTACGGCAGCGCTACTACTGGCTGAGACTCCGAGCAGATGCCGAGAGATGGTGCCGTCAGTGTCACGTGTGCGTGGCGAGTCGTGGCCCCCAGACTAGGAGCCGGGGTTGAATGCAGCAGTACAACGTCGGAGCGCCATTCGAACGAATCGCCGTTGACATTGCGGGACCGTTTCCATTTTCCGACCGAGGCAACAAGTACCTAGTGGTGGTCGTGGACTACTTCACCAAGTGGCCGGAGGCTTATGCCATCCCAAACCAAGAGGCAAAGACAATCACAGACTGCCTCGTGGAGCAAGTGTTCTGTCGATTTGGGGTGCCATTAGAGCTACACAGTGACCAGGGTACCAACTTTGAGTCCAACCTAATGAAGGAGGCACTACAAAGGCTTGGGGTGAACAAGACCCGCACGACGCCTCTACATCCCCAGTCGGATGGTATGGTCGAAAGATACATCAAGACCTTAGAGGACACCTGAGGAAGGTCGTGGCCAGCCATCAGCGAGACTGGGACGTCCAGGTGCCACTGTTCTTGCTGGCCTACCGCTCGTCTACACACGACACAACTGGGATGACGCCAGCCAGCTTAATGTTCGGCCACGAGTTACACCTCCCTTGTGATCTGGCTTTTGGAAGCCGTCCGGAGGCGAAACAGCCAGCGACCGAGTATAAGGAGAACTTGATGATGATGATGATGATGATGATGATGATGATGAGTATAAGGGCGCTCAACTGCAGAGGTCATCAGCGCCCTTTTTAAAAGAAACTGGTCATGGCAAAAGCCAGATATAAATTCCTCTAAAACACTATAAATATGTCAATAGAATGACAAAAAATACATACGCGTTAAAAAAAATAAAAACAATTGAAATGTCATCTAAAAAGCCATAAATTCTATTTGCTAAATCCTAAAATCTAATCTCGAAAAGAATCTAAAAACCTTCTCCACTACTGCGTTATCGTCCGCTAGCATTTCTGCAAAGCTGACCGGCAGCTGCAGAGACGTCCTAAGGTCTGCTAGGTGAAAACACTCTAGCAGCACGTGTCGTACAGACAACGCTTTATTGCAAAACGGACACAGTGGAGAAGGCTCCTTTTTAAAAAGAAAACTATGAGTAAAAAAGAAGTGCCCAATTCGTAACCGAGCCAAATTCACCTCCTCGCGACGAGATGACCGACAGGAGGTAACCCAGGGAATCGGAAGTGCTTTGACAGATCTAAGTTTATTATTGCGGAGAGCGGACCACTCTTCCTGCCAGCAGCTTTGCACAGCTCTCCTCAATACGGCCCTAAAGTCTTGCGATGTCACAGATGGTATTCGAACCCTGGGCTTCATGATAGCCGTCTTGACTGCTGAATCCGCCATTTCATTCCCCCGCAAGCCTACGTGACCAGGGATCCATGCACACACCACGTTAGCGCCAGAAGCGTGTAAAACGTGGAGGGCATCCTGTATATGCTGCACAATAGGGTGGTAGTTGTACAGCTGCCGTAGGCTTTGAAGTGCACTGAGGGAATCACTCAGGATTAAGCAGTCCCCCAACTTTCGTTGACGTACGTGTAAAATGGCCCGGTATATTGCATAAAGTTCTGCAGTAAAAATGGAAGTGCTAGTGTGGAGTCCGAATGTATACGGTTCGGTTCCACACACGTAAGCACAACCAACACCATTTGAGTTCTTGGAGCCATCAGTATAAATTACAAAATGGTCCTCACATCGCGATAAAAATTCTAAAAAACATGTGCGGATACTAGACATAGACATGGTAGATTTATCATATTTAGTCATGCCCAGATCAACCGGGGACGCTCTGCACAACCAAGGAGGGTATGTCCTCTCCCCACTAGGATACATCTTGGGCATTTCAGTATCAAGATGTCTAAGGAGCTCCCGGAAACGAAAACCAGGTGGCTTTGGTTTAATAGAGGTGTTCCTATAACGCACGTCCATGAAGGTATTAAAGATCAGCGTAAACGATGGATGTGGGGGCATGCAATTAAGTCCACAGCCATAATTGGCTAATAACATGTTGCGCCTAAACTGCAGAGGAGGTTCTGCAGACTCAGCATACAGGCTTATAACTCGGCTCGTTGGAAATGCCCTAACTGCTATACGTATGCCACAATTATGGACTGTGTCTAATCTCTTCAGCACAGATAGTCGTGCTGAGCCATAAACGATACTACCATAATCTAATTTGGAATGGGTGAGTGCCCGATAAATTCGCAATAACACTGTACGATCCGCTCCCCATGATTTTCCACTTAGTACCCGCAAGATATTTAAAGAGCGGTCACATCGTGCTTTCAGTTGTGCTATATGCGATGACCAACTAAGTTTTCTATCAAATATCAATCCAAGGAACCTCGTCTCATCTGCTAGTAGATCAGCACCTAGCCGGAGCCTTGGAGGTAGTCGACTCTGCTGATGCCAGAAGTTAACACAGATGGTTTTCTCAGCGGAGAATCGGAAGCCGTTTTTTAAATTCCAACTCTTAAGGTTGTCCAAGGTGGTCTGAAGACGGCGCTCTAAAAACGGAGTGCGCTGAGATGTACAGTAGACGGCAAAGTCATCTACAATTAGGCATGACGAGACACCCGGAGGTACTCATTTCAAGATAGAATTAATCGCAATAGCAAACAACGTAACACTTAGTACCGATCCCTGTGGTACACCGTTCTCTTGAACAAAAAGGTTTGAAAAAACCGAGCCAACCCTTACTCGGAATACGCGGTCTTTCAGGAATTCCTGAAGGAAGAGTGGTAGGCATCCACATATGTTCCAGGTGTGCAGAGTACGTAGCAACCCTGCCCACCAACACGTATCATAAGCCTTTTCGAGGTCAAAAAATATTCCGACTGACAGTTCTTAAGAAATCCGTTCATAATCTGTGTCGACATGGACACAAGATGATCCACTGTTGAACGGCGTCGTCGAAAACCGCACTGGATGTTATTCAGTAGGTTGTGCGTTTCCAGCCACCATACCAACCGCCCATTTATCATGAGTTCAATCACCTTGCATACGCAACTGGTGAGGGAAATAGGACGGTAGTTAGAAGGGAGGTGACGGTCCTTGCCAGCTTTCCAGATAGGTATAATGGTGGCTTCTCGCCACTTGTCCGGAAACGTGGCATCAACCCAAACACGGTTATAGACCTCGAGCAGGTATGCCTTACCTTCAGGTGAGAGATGTTGTAACATTTGAACGTGGATTCCGTCCGGTCCTGGTGCTGTCAGTCGCGATGATGAAAGAGCGTGTTCTAACTCTGCCAAGGTGAAGAGGCGGTTATAATCTTCAAGGTTTCTGGAACTAAACACGAAACCTTGAGATTCTACCTGAGTCTTAATGGAGATAAACTCAGGAGCATAATTGCTTGAGCTAGAAACCTGAGCAAAAGCACAGCCGAAGGTGTTAGCCACAACAAACTGATCAACAACAACTCCTGCAGTTGTTTTCAGATCAGCGATTGGCAGGTGGGTTGATTTTCCGGCCACGCGCCTTAATTTATCCCATACAACAGATGAAGGTGTACATCTGTTAAAAGATGATACAAAGTTGTTCCATGAGGTCTTTTTGCTATCCTTAATTATTTGCCTAGACTTTGCACGCGCTTTCTTGTACTCAATTAGATTACTTAGGGTAGGGTGTCGTTGGAATACCCTCAGAGCACGTCTATGAGCACGAATAGCATTCCGGCAGTCGCTGGTCCACCATGGGACAGGAAATCGACCGGGTTGGGTAGCCGAACGTGGAATAAGTATGAGTATGAGTATGTTGGGTTTTAGGGCCCGTCGACAGCAAGGTCATTTGGGCCCCAAGTCAATAATAAAACCTAAAACCTACACAAATTTAGCTAAAAACCTACAATAAAATAAAACATCCAACCATTAAAAGCACATAAAACCATCTAAAAACTAATAATTTAAAATCTCTAAAATTAATAAATATAAAATACAAGTTAGACTTGTTTATTAAAACCTATTTCTAAAACAAACCGCAGTGCCTTATCCACGGCCACTGGGTCGTCACCTAAAACACCGGGTAAGTTAGCTCCCAAGCCCAAAGACTGGCGAACGCGGGCGTACTGTGGGCAATCGAGTAAGATATGCCGCACAGTGAGGCGTACGGCACACGGAGCACACACTGGGGCCGGTTCCCCTTTCAACAAATGACCATGAGTAGCTCGTGTGTGCCCTATTCTCAGCCGGGTGAGTATCACCTCGGCTCGCCGGTTATCCCTGCAGGAAGTTAGCCAGGGTCGTACGCTCTCTTTAATTGCCCGGAGTTGTGTGCCTTGTAAAGCTGTCCAGGAGTGCTGCCAAGCAGAGAAGAGTTGGCGACGAAAAAAACGTTGCACATCCTGGTATGGCACAGTAGTTGTTAAACTCCGGGGCAAACGGCAAGCTGACTTTGCAGCCGCGTCCGCCTCCTCGTTCCCGGTAATCCCCACATGGCCTGGGGTCCAAGTAAAAACAAAATTGTACCCGCGCCTGAGCATTTGCGAGATCTGGGCCTGTATTTTTAAAACGAGGGTCTGAGCGGCAGTGTGCTGTTGCAAGGCCTGAAGCGCACTCAGAGAATCAGTGCAGACAATAAAAGAGCTGGGAGCTAACTTGCAAATAAAAAGGAGCAAATAGAAGATGGCATACAGTTCTGCGGAAAAAACTGAAGTGGAGTCCAGAAGGCGAAATTTATGAGCCTCACCGTTAATAAAGAATGCGCAACCCGTAGCGCCACCTAACTGAGAACCGTCTGTAAAGACCGGAACATAGTTAGGGTAACGGCCCAGCAATTTGGCAAAAAGTTGTTGGAACACCGAATGTGGAGTAGCGAGTCTAGGGGTGCTTGAAAGAGTGAGATCGAACACCGCACGATCGAGCTGCCATGCAGGATAAGGGCAGATGGACGACCTCTCCACGCGAGGCATTCGGAGGCCATGGGAATGTAGTAGATCCCGAAATCTTATTCCCACGGGGCGAGTCCGAGAACCAGGGCGCATATAACGGTGGACTAAATCTGGACACAGAACTGGTTTAAAACAAGGATGATTGGGATAACTTGCCAACTTCGAGACGTACGAGCAGAGTAACAGCGAGCGACGAATATGGAGTGGAGGTTCGCCTGAGTCTGCATACAGGCAGTCGACTCGACTGGTGCGGAAAGCTCCTGTGGCAAGGCGGATGCCAGTATGATGCACGGTGTCTAAAAGGCGAAGTTTAGAGGCGGTCGCTGCGCCATAAATAAAACTGCCATAGTCCAGCTTGGACCGAACCAGAGAGCGGTACAGCCTCAACATTACCGTGCGATCGCCCCCCCAAGATGCTCCAGATAATACCTTCAGCACCCGAAGAGAACGATCGCAAGAGGCTCGAAGGTGACGAATGTGGTGCTCCCAATTGAGTTGTCGGTCCAAGTAGAGGCCCAAGAACTTCAGGTGCGAGACAAATGGCAGGGGTGTGCCGTTCAAATGAAGATCAGGAGGCGGGTGAATACCTCGTAGGCGATGAAAGTGGATACACTGCGTCTTCGCAGCTGAAAAACGGAAGCCGGTTTGAAGCGCCCAAGCTGCTAGCTGGGTAATGGTCAGCTGCAGTTGGCGCTCAATGTGATCTATGTTGGCAGACCTATAATAAATTGCGAAGTCGTCAACATAGAGGGATGATGGTATTCCACTTTGAACGGCACTAGTGATGCCGTTAATCGCTACGGCAAAAAGGGTGACGCTCAAAATCGACCCTTGAGGTACTCCGTTCTCCTGTATCCGCTCCTGGGATATCGTTTTTCCTATGCGCACACGAAAACGGCGAAGTTTTAAAAAATTGCATAAAAACTCGGGTAGATGACCACGCATGCCGTAACCATGTAGGTTACGGAGTATGCCGTACCGCCAAGTTGTGTCATAGGCCTTCTCCAGGTCGAGGAACACGCCCACGGCATGTTGCTTCAGTAGAAAGGCATCGGAAATATACCCCTCAAGGCGTGTTAGATTATCGAAACTTGAGCGATGGCGACGAAAACCGCATTGCAAGTTGGACAGATGGTTATGTTTTTCTAGCCACCAATTTAACCGAGCGTTTACCATTCGCTCGAAGGTCTTACAGATGACACTCGTCAGGCAAATGGGGCGGTAGCTAGATGGAAGCGTGCGGTCCTTTCCGGGGCGAGGGATGGGGATGACAATACCCTCTCGCCAGGAGGAAGGGAAAACTCGATCATGCCAAATGCGGTTATAGATGTTTAATAGGAAACCTAGCGCCTCAGATGGAAGATGTAGCAGCATCTGTCGGTGTACGTCATCGGGACCTGGAGAAGAATCCTTTGCTAACGCTAGAGAATGGGCGAGTTCGGCAGCGGTAAACGGTTGGTTGTACGGCTCGGTGCAGTCACTATTAAAATTTAGTTGTACCCGCTCCGCCTTTTCCTTAATAGGCAGGAAGAGAGCGTCATAGCGGGCAGTTTGGCTAGTAGCAGCAAATGTTGTTGCTAGGGTTTCTGCTATGTCCTGCTCGGTGGTGCACATGGAACCGTTGATGGCAAGGCCCGGAATTACCGTCCGGCGATACTTGCCATACATCCGCCGAACAGCTGACCATACTTGTTGGGTAGAGCTGCGCCGGGAAAGCGAAGACACATAGGCTTCCCAAGATGTACGCTTTGCGTTGCGCAGTATAAAGCGTGCCCTAGCGCGAGAACGTTTGAAGGCGACAAAGTTCCCTTCAGTCGGGTGCCGCTGAAAAACGCGCAAAGCACGTTTGCGTGCTTTGACTGCCAAACTGCATTCCTCAGACCACCACGGTACAGGGATACGCCGTGGTGTAGATGAACCTCGAGGAATGCTGGATTCTGCTGCGAGCAGGATCGAGCAAGTAAAATATTCGACCATTTCGTCGATGGTGTCGAAACCGTCATCGATAAGGTTTATCAGGGAATGGAATTTTCCCCAATTAGCTTTGGAAATAATCCAGCGAGGATGTCGAGAAGGTACACATTGGCGGCCAGAAAAATGAATGTTAATGGGGTAATGATCACTGCCGAAGAGGTCGGAAAGTACTGACCACTCAAGTAGTGGTACTAATGACGGACTGCAGAAAGAAAGGTCTAGTACGGAATGTGTACCATAAGCGGATGATAGGAATGTCGGGTCACCAGTATTTAGCAGAAGCAGGTCAGACTTATCGAAGACGTCTACGAGGAGGCATCCACGAGCGTCATCAGTGTCTGATCCCCAGAGCGTGTGCTTGGCATTCAAATCTCCCACAAGGAGTAGTGGTGAGGGGAGCTGAGCCAATAGAGCTTGAAGATCACGCTCTGGCACTATACTGAGCGGCGGCAGGTACATGTTGCATATGGTAAAACTGATGCTCTCCAGCTGTAGCCGAACGGCCACAGCTTGCAATGGTGTGGTGAGAGGAACGTTGGCGGCTGAGATGTTAGGCGCCACTAAGGTAGCAACGCCACTGCTTGCACGCATACCTGCAAGAGAGTCGCTTCTAAAGGCAGAGAAAGAGTGAAGGTGTAACGAGTGATTGGGATGTAAGTGGGTTTCCTGGAGACAAATAATTGATGGTGACCGTTGAGAAACTAAATGTTGTAGGTCTTGAGCACGAGCTCGAAAACCATTGACATTCCACTGGATTATTTCCATGAAGAGTTTTTAATGGGCCGTTTTAACCTTTTTCTTGACCTTGGCTGACCTGGGCCCTACGATTCGAAAATCGTTAGCCTCCTGTGACTCCGCTGATGATCGGGAGTCAGAACTCCTACGGCTCGTAGAACGAGACCGGGATCTAACAGAAGGTGAGCGACTTCGCGATCTATGTTGTGGTCAGGATTGGTTTTTCGCATTTACTATGGGATGGTTGTTACCCGCTGATGGCTTGGTGGCTGGAGTCTGTACGGCTGAAGCGGAGGCTGTGCTGGTGGATACACAAACAGTCTGAGACGTGGGCTTAACAGCTAGAAAGTCAGTCTGCGTGGATGCGTGGGCGACAGGGACGTGTTGAACAGCAACAGTGGTATTAGGAGTACGGCGAGCTGCTGATGCATATCCAGTAGTAGTGGTAGCAGGCTTCAGTTGTTCGAAGCGCCGTCGTGCCTCTGGAAAAGTCAGGCGTTCTTTGACACGTAGCTCCTGAATGCTTTTTTCGTCCATGAATCTAGGACACTGTCGCGAGCTGGAGGGATGACTACCGCCACAGTTCACGCAGCAAGGTGTTCGGCTGCAGTTTGGGTCGTCGTGTTTGGCTAGGCCACATTGCTCACAAAGAGCAGGATTGGTACACGCGACCTTAGTATGTCCGAACCGCTGACATTGGAAACAGCGCATGGGGTTCGGGACATACTGGCGGACACTCGCACGCTTATAGCCGCAATAGATGTACTCGGGTAACTTAGTCCCAGCAAAAGTTAGAAAAACCGTACGTAGTGGGTACTCCTTGCCATCTTGCTTTCGTGTTAGCCGGTACGCCTGACAAACGAGTTGGTCGGAGAGGCAACTTACTATTTCTTCATTTGCTAGACCATCTAAACTGGAGGTGGTGACTACTCCTCTGCAGGTATTGAGCGTTTTGTGTGGGGCTACCCGGATAGGGTAGGAGCCCAACAAAGACGCTTTCTGCAGTTTTTTAGATTGGTCCGCTGTTGTGGTCTCTAATAGTAAGCTGCCGTCTCGGAGACGGGTAGCGTTTTTCACAGGGCCACTGATCTTATCGAGCTCACGTTTAATATAAAATGGACTAATATCCTTAAAGGTTTTGCCATCACATGCCAAGGTCATCAACAAATAAGGGTCAGTGAGGGAGGTTTTGCGCGGAGACATGATGATATAGACCCCCATCCGGAACCGTCGGCGTCAGCCTGCCATCCGGGGGTTAAAGAAAGAAAGACGCCGAATCTTCACGGTCTGTGCCGTCATGGGGACCTCACCCATGACCGATCTCATTTGTACCTCAGAAAAGCTACCCTTCAATCTCCACTGCTTGTCCGTATGGGTAAACCGTTCACCACGCACACCCCGGCTTTATGCCCCTACCACAGGAATAACCGCCTGTGGCTCCCCACTTTAGGCCGCGCTGCGTATAATAGGCACACGCGGATTCAGGGGACTTGTGGTTGATTACACCGGGGCTCCGTCAGCGGTAACACGTCCGGTCCGTGATACTAACCCAACGGCAAAACGCGGCCGTCGGGAGATTACCACAGACCGGGCCCTCAAGGAGCTACGTGGGTGTACTTGACGGTGTGGACGGGCTCCGCACCTAAGGCTACACATAGGGGCAGTGCGAAGGGTCCGCTCAACCTTCACTTTTGAGACCTCCGGAGAGCACACATGTCGGAAGCCGCGCTGAAAACCGTGGGACAGAACCACGGAGATAGGAGAGATCCCTGCTGGTGAGACAGGAGTTATAAACCTAAGACCTTAAGTACTAATAATCATAATAAAAAACTAGAAGGGGAAGAAGGTGATGCATACTGATCAGCAGTAGCACAGCGTGGCACAGTTGATGGAGGTGAGGGGGATGAAATGAGGGTGAGTGGCTAGGGACCCCGGGTTCGCCAATCCCGTACCTACCGTAGTAGGTCCCTGGGGGAGAATACCAGAGCCTCTTCTGCCAGTTTTCGGGGTTACTGATGGGCCTTCTCGGCAGCCGTAGCGGTCGTGGGTACACTAAGTCCCCACCGTACATCACCCCATCAGTCAGTCCCCTACTTCCTGTTGCCCACCCCTCGGGACGAGGACCGCAGAGGTTGGATTTTGAGGGGCCCGAACGTGGAATAGACTGATCTGCAGCGGAAAGAATTTTCTCTGTGAGATGATCAACTAAATCATTCACAGAATCGTGCTCGTTGTATTCAAAGACAGACAACTGGGTGTAAAGGTTCCAGTTGGCATGATCAAAGCGCCATCTAGGGATACGTGAGGGAGACACATCTTGTGCTAAGAGACTAAGACGACATGGAAAGTGGTCGCTGGAATGTAAATCAGAGATGACATTCCACTGTAATGAAACAGCTAATTGGGATGTACACACTGCCAAATCGATGTGCGAATAGGTGTTAAACGCGTCTGAGAGGAATGTTGGCTCTCCGGTGTTCAGGAGAACGAAGTTATTGCTCTCCAGGAATTTTGCAATGAGGTTGCCTCTCGAACATGCCCGATTTGAGCCCCAAAGTGGGTGATGGGCATTAAAGTCTCCCACTATTAGAAATGGTGTTGAGAGTTGGGAAACCAGATCTTCAAGGTCAATTAGCGAGAGGTCATCTGATGGCGGTATATATACATGCAAATGCAAAATTCGATTGATGGCAGCTTAATCCTTACAGCTACAGATTGTATGTCAGATTGTAGCTGTAACGGATCTACAAATATGTCATCCCTGAGGAGCATCATAGTGCCCACGTGAGCAGGAATGCCCTCTTCTGTTTCAATATCACACCTCAGTGGTGTGTAGCGTCTGATTTTAAAGTCGTCTTGTGGTCGTAGCTTAGTCTCTTGTAAGCATACCAACAAGGGGTTATGCTTACTGAGCAGAAGTTCCAGTTCTGGTGGATGTGCTCTTAAGCCTCGTATGTTCCATTGAATGATAGCCATGGCGATAGTAATGGGATATGTCAAATAAGTATGCACATTACGTAGGTTTCAGCGGTGGTCGGATCAATTTGCCCTTTTTCTTTGGTGTAGGGCTAGTTTCTGCAGGTTTATCCTGCCTCTTCTTTGCTGCAGATGCAGCAGCGTGGTCAGATGTTTCCTGCTCCATATCCTCTATGGAAGAGGATGGTTTTCCTTCTACAACTTTCTCTTCGAGGGGCTCGAAGCGATTGAAAATTCCGACCGACGTAGATGACGGTCGCCGGTCGGAGTCCTCCCCAAAAGATGGCTCCGACGATGATCTCGGAGACGCTCTAGGGCTACGTTTCTTGGACTTTTCTGGAGCAGACTTTGTGCTTTCTTTCAGGAAGGCAGTTCTATCATACTGAGTCTTGAACTTGATCTCTGGTGCTTGGTACACAATGGGCAATTTCGTCCTGTTGTTAGACGTCGATGCTTTGTCAGGCGACTTCACTGACTTGTTATTTTCAGTAGTCTTAAGTGTTGTTCTCAGAGTTTTAGATGGTGTTACTGATGCTCTTGGTTGCGATCTAGGCACTAGAACTTTCTCTGATATTGTTGCCCCGTTTATATCAGATGTTTGGGTACCAGCCTCCCGTTTCGGTGATGGAGTAGCCGCCACAGAGCTATAGGTACGGGAGGTGGTTGAAGAGGGCTTGAGGATACAAAGAAGTTTCCGGGCTTCCGAAAAGGATACCTTTTCTTTTACCCGGATCTCCTGAATAGCTCGCTCTTCAATATAATGGGGGCATTCTCGTGAACTTGATGGATGTTCACCACTACAATTTACGCATGCTGGAGGTGATGTACATGCATTTTCATGCATGCTGGCTCCACAGCTGACACATGTAGGTGCGCCTTTACAGAATGCACTAGTGTGACCGAACCGCTGACATTGGTAGCATCTCAGAGGGTTAGGTATGTATGGTCTAACCTCAATCACTTCATATCCTGCCCTGATCCTTTGAGGGAGATCTACCCGATCAAAGGTCAGGAACAGGGTACGAGTAGGAACCATATCCCTTCGTTCTCTCCTTTGGACACGATAGACTGCAGTTACGCCTTGTTCCTGGAGGTTCTCTTGAATATCCTCGTTGGACATTCCATCCAACGCGCTAGTGTTTACAACACCGCGCGAGGAATTCAGGGTCCTATGCATCTCCACTTTGACTGGATAACTGCCCAGCATGTTGGCTTTCAGTATCTTAGCTGCCTGGGATGCTGTAGTTGCTTCCACCAGCAGCGTGCAATTTCTAGATTTTGTACATGATTTAACAGCACCAGCTATTTTGTCAAGACCTTTCTATATAATAAACGGATTAACCGTTGAAAAAGTTCTACCTTCCTCTGTTCGTTTAATAACTAAGTAGCGAGGACCACACTCAACTACTTGTTTAACACTGTTTTCAAACAAATCTTTTCCACGTTTAATGTTTTTTGGGGGGTGTAGGTTAACCATAATAGTTGGTCTAAATTTCATCCCCCAGTGCTCCCCACCCACCGCGGAGTCCAACAAGGGGTCATCCCACTGGGATGACAGGGCTACACAGGGGATATAGCGAGCTCGCCATCCCACTCACCTTGGAGGTCGGTACAATACCTAGTCCTGGCCGATTGATTAGGGGTGGGTTAGTCCCTAACCTCCCGTTCAGGTGAAGCAGAAGCCAAAGTACTGTATTAGAAATGCGCACCCTCCCCGAATTCAGAAAAGCACTGTTACGAGCTCAGATACGCATCCCTCAACCACCAGGACTAACCTTTCCACCGACACGGGTCTCCACGCACGGCCTACACGTGGGTGGGCCTGTTGACCGTCTCCCTCAACCACGAAGAGGAGCCCACACGAGGGAGACTGTGGAGAACTTGGTGGACCATCTCCACGACATGCACGAGATGGCTCGCCAGAACATCCAGAAGGCGAGCGACCGCATGAAGACCAGGTATGACAGGCAAGCCAACAGCCAAGGGTTCCAGCAAGGTGACTTGGTCTGGTTGTACCGTCCTACCCGGACCAAGGGACGCTCCAGCAGCAATGGCAAGGACCGTACCAGGTGGTGAAGAGGATTAACGACGTGGTCTACTGTATCCAGAAGGTACCGCGAGGGAAGATGTTGGTGGTACACCTGGATCACCTGGCACGCTACGATGGTGCTGTTCGGGACGACCAGCTTTGAGGAGGGAGCAGTGTCACCCAAACGTCGGAACTCCCTATAGAACTGACTGGCAGCAGCAGGAGACGGTAGGCTTTCGCCACGCCCAGTCATTTGTCCTATAGCGGTAACGAGGGTTGGCTGGAAAAACATCACTGTGTCGTCTTTTTTCGCTCCACCTGAGTTCTCGAACTTACGGGATATTTCATCTAATCCAGAACCTTCTAGATTGGCCAGTAGACCCTATATAAGCAACACGTCGGGCTGGAGGAGAGTCAGTTCTTGGCGAGCAGCGTAAGAGTGCAGTGCTAGTGTACGGACGAGAGGACTGTGTACGTGCATCGGAGGATTGTACGTAATTGCGAGAGCAAAGTGGAATTGTAACGGACGAACTGGTGAATCGTAATTGTGTGCATTACGTAATTCTGTGTAATTGGCAAGTGTTTAACTGTAAGTCGGTGGAAATAAAGAACATTTTTGAGTGGTGCAATCGGACTTTAAATTTCACGAACCCACAAAGTCACAAAGGGTGAGGGATGCACTTCACGTTGATTTTTGCAAGATATTCAGCAACAACATTGGCAATATGCGGCCACACATTATTGTGGTGCAGCATCCAGCCTGCTTCACGGAAATGTGGTCTTTTGCGCCTGATATGGACTTGCAATGTTTTCAGGACATCCCTGTAGTATTGTCCAGTTACTGATGTGTGTGCAGGTACAACATGCTGATAAACCATTCCATGAATATCAAAGAATGAGATGACCGTAAATTTCCCAGCAGAAGCAACCACTTTTGCTCTTTTGGGGGTTGGTGATGAAGGAGATTTCCACGCTGAGCTTTGCTGTTTGTTCTCAGGATCAAAATGATGTAGCCAAGTTTCATCAGCAGTGATTACGTTTGAAAGAAACTCCGGATCTTCCTCTAACATCAATTTAACTGCATGCAAACCTGCATGTGAATGCCTTTTGTTCAGGAATCAACAGTCTTGGAACCCTTCGCGCACAAACCTGTCTCATGTGTAATGTTTCTGTCACCAACGTGTGGGTGGCACCCAATGAAATGTTCAGTATTTCAGAAAGTGATCTTAAGGTAATTTGTTAATCCTCTCTCACAATGGCAGCTGCAATGTTGATGTTTTTTTCCATAAGAGCAGTAACTGGAGCACCAGGTTCACCTTCCTTTGAGATTGATTGTCTCCCCTCTTTAAACATTTTAAGCCACCTTCGAGCTGTGCTGTAGGGAAGAACAGACTCTCCATAGGCCTCCTGTAACATTGTTTATGCCTCAACTGAAGATTTGTTGAGACAAAAGCAGAATTTCAAAGCCGCATATTGTTCCTTGCGTGTTACCTCCATTGCAGCGGTAGGCGATACTGAACATGTCTGAACTTCCTTTCTTGGAAGTGTTGAAAACAGTGTTGTTATGAGGCAAAGCCTCTGAAACATGTTCCGGAAAAATTTAAAAAGTAAGTGTTGTCTAGTGTCTTTAATCGACTCTCTTTAAAGTTAATGTCTGAACTTGCTTGGTTCTCACAGGTGGGAACCAGGAGTACCAACAATGAAACTACTACGGCGTGTTTGTTTCACATTAAGCTAACAGAATATAATAAGATTAAATATTAGTGCGAAAAAATGATGACCGTAAAACAATTATCATAATTCTTTATTGAACAGCCCTTGTAAATATGGCTTATGTACTAACTTGGGGTTAATAAACTTTTCTCGCTCTGGTGGCAGTTACATTCCCTACCCTCTCTAAGTAACTTACCTCTGGAAGCTACACCCCTAGTATTGGACTTCTTTCCAAGATTCGCTACAATATGATAGATGAGAGGGTGTATAGAATGAAATAAGTCAGATAAAAGTAGCCCATAAAAAGATGTAAAAGCCAATTTGCTAAAACATGAAATGTAATTAAACAGTACGCAAAAGGCCTGGTTCATTAAAAGAAACTTCATCTAAAGGGAAAGATACATAAGGAACTGCATACTAACTCTAATCATATCATTTAGCAAACTCAGTGCGTTACATCACATCTTTATGAACAAGCAGAAGGAGAAAAAATGTCTAGACACGTATGAGGGCAAATCCAACAACATTTACAATAACCAACATGTAAATTAAATTTTGACACGGAACAAATTTTTGGATACTCCACATTTCACTTACTTTACAAAGGAGTTGAGTACTTGCAAATTGCTGCGATTGCTAATATATTCACCAATCATTTTCTTGTCTAATCGTGGATTTTCTCGAAGGAAATTCACAACTTCTTGTGGATCTAATGGCGTAGACAGTAGATTGTGCTCCTGCAAAAATTGGATGCCTTTTTTTGGCTTTGTATTGAAATGCTCTGTTCCTGTAGCTAGAAGCTGCAACACACAAACATAATGCCATAGAACAAAAGTTATTTATTTCTTTGAACTATTTATGAATTTGAAAGTGGAAAATGAAGTTCAAAAATACACTAGAGAAATTCTATCAATGATGAAGCACTTAGCACTTGTCGTTTATTTCATGGTTTCAAGTCCAGAGGTATGCTGTAACAATTTATTGAATTTGATGTGACATATGTTCTTTAAAGTGGCTGCTTATGTAAACCTTCTCACAATTTTTACATTATAATCAGGTAGGATCCTGACATTTTCCTGTGGGGTATGGGATCAGATTCTTTTGACTTGATGAGGTCTATGATGCTGAAAAATCCAAAGAATTTTAGATACAGAAGAACATCTACATGAAGGAATGTGAAAACCAGATAATGAACTTCAATTGGCAACAGCAAACAATGCCTTATTTAGGTTAATCATCAGGCTACCAGAGCACACCCTAGGTTTTTAAACAAACAAATGGCTCGAGCTGACACAGCTGATGATAGCTCACAATAAATGTTCTGCATATTATGTAGATGAGTGAAGCTATTAAGTGTTGAAGTTGACCCTAAGCTTTCATTAAGTGTATTATATGCTTTCTAATGTTTATATCTGAATTACTAAGCAGCTCATTCATAAAACTAAGGTATACACTATTTACTACTTGCTCCGAAATTATTTATAAAGATCACTCTACTTACTTTCTTCTTGTGTTTGATAGCTAAAAGTTCTTCATGAGTGGGAATGTTCTCTGAAATTCGCTGTCTACTAGACTGAGGATGCGAGATGATTTGTAATGATACTCCATCGGAACCAGAATCAGATGGCGACACTTCTGCAAGTAACAGATAGTTAACTCAAACAATTGAACACATTATGAAACTGGTTTGAATATTACTGATGTATACAGTGACATGAAACTTCCTTTATATTGAAAGTTGATAGGATAACATCCAAAATGAGGCTCAAAACATGTTTAAACTTTTATAAAGGCTGATTCACAAAAACTAGGAATGGAAACTAGAACAACAAAGTTAAAATACACCTATTTCAATTAATGGGGTGCTTTACTGGCTCCCAGAAAAGTAAAATAAGACTTGGTCAACTTTTAACCATTTTTTTCTCCTATTCCCAGAAATGAACATACGTATTAGTTCCATATTGCATATATCAGATCCTGTACTGTGGAGATCACCAAGATATTGTGACTTGAACAATCACTAGAGCTCTCTCTAGCTGCAAACTGGGAAAATAAAATCAGAAAGAACTCTGGCAACTCTGCCTTCTATAATTTCTCAGATTTATTAAATTGATGCTGAAGATGATGTATATTTAACCCCTTCAGCGACGGTCATTTAAACCCTTTATGAGCCGGAAACGGATACCCAATAAACAGAACAGGATATTTAAACTGTTAAATACTGTAAAAATGCTTCATAAATACACATTCGTATCTTCCATATTCATCAAGTTATTTAAACAAAACAAAAATTGGTGTAGAACCCATTAAAGGCAGTATCCATCTACAGTATCAATGAAGAAGAGAAATATTAAGTCAGTGAAATTATTTTAGTTAATTGATGGAAATTAATAATTTCCTCATACTAGCTGTATATAGGCTAAGGTTTTTGATAGATTGATTCAACACAAAAAATTCAATGCCATGGCCGGGATTTGAACTACGCTCCTGGTTGGAGCGGCTGGACGGAAACCAGGAGATCCGTTGTTCAAATCCCGGCCATGGCATTCAATTTTTCATGTTGCCTCAATCTATCAAGTCACTGAAATTTCACTGTAGCAAAAACCATTCTTTGCGTCAAACGCATCTAATATTTGAATGATTTTGTTTTTTGTGTGCATACGAACGAATGATACATGTATAGCTGCGTAAGCGACTTCTCCGGTTCAAGATTTTAGGGGTTATTTATCCTACCAAGCGATAATCATTATATATATATATTGTGTTACACACACAAAAACAAACCTCTCTGTCAACATCTGTATGTACCTTTTATTACAGTATTTCACAACCAAAGTTTCTGGTAGCCTTATGCAGCTATTTTCACCCAGTATTTTAGTTATTTATACTCTCTGAGTGTTCAGAGTGATTTCTTATAGCTATCCAGAGTTAAAGGAATGGCACATTTGAAATTGTTAAATTTCAGTGTTAACCATGGCTTATTCTAATAATGTAGCAAATAAATTAGCTTGCGTAGGATGTGTACGGGATTCTGACATCATTATAGAAAATGTGGAAGACCCTTTACTTTTTGACATGATTTGGATATTGATGGCGAGTTTTCAGACATTAAGGGAGGTGTTTAGGATATAAGTAGCAGTGAGGAAGAAAATGACCTGCTTCCTTCAGGTGTTTGTGAAGAACCAACATTGTGAAGTGGTCAAAATAACTCAAACACAAATAGACATACTGACAAATAGACATATTTCCTGGTGTACAGCTAACTTCTGACATCCAACCAAATGACATTTTCACAAATTTTTTTATTGCTGACTTAGTGTCTCTCATTGTTAAGGAAAAAAGCGGAGGATGAAGGAAGCCCTAATCTCTAAAAGCAATTTAAGGCCTAACAGGAGAATTTAGAAGTGGTCAGTGTACATGTTATTTGTAAGCCTACGATAGACAAGTACTGGTCTACAGATTGCATGTTAGCTGCACCATTTTCAGGAGAAATAACGGGTCAAATATAGGTGGTGTGGATCAGATATTACTAGCTATCCCTCTTTATGAAAAACAGTTAAATGGTAAAAAAAAAGTATTTTTATACTGGCTGTATGTAACCATAGGCAATTGTTAAGTAATTTGCGGAGCTCTAAATTCAAGCAAGACAATGATCTACCTGGACTTACGCGTATCAATAGCTTGTAACCTAATTGAGTAATATAATATTTAGAGGCTTCTTCATTCTGGGGATAAATCCACCACTACAGCACCCTTCATACTTGAGAGAAAACACTTTCCTAAAAGGATACCACCCACAACCGAAAAAGTCGCAACCATTTTGAAAATGTCTAATTTTGCAAGGAAACCAATATTATTTGCTGTGAATCTGAAGATGTGCCCTATATGTTTAGCCAGGTTTTAAGGTGCGCCAATTAAAAATAAACCTTTAAGGATAAGCTTTCATGCCTTTATACAACTAATTTAAATTTATTATAAAATAAAAGATTAAAGTAATTGGCATTAAATGATGTATGCACAGAACGTCTATACACATCCATATTGGTTTGGGGCTTAACTTGGATGTCATATGACGTCCCTATTGGTGAAAGGGTTAAAGACATTCAACTGCTGAGCAACAACAAATAACAATAAAGAACAATAAATAATTTAAATGCACACTATTAGGGGAAAACAAAAAGAAATGCTTTGACAAGAAATACTATTGGATCTGCACTGTTTCAGTATATTAAATTTTGACATTGCTTAACCTGCACTGTTTGTTGAATTGAAAGCATCACTTGTCAGTTACAAACAAATCACATCCTATTGTGCAAACCTTACTTCCCATTTTCTATCAATATGGCCACTGATATGGATTTTTGTTTTTGTTCATGTTGCATTAAGAACCAAAACTTTGCACATTGTTTCACTTTCTAATCTGTTCTCCTTTCTCATTTGTGTTATCAGGTTACTGCCTATCAGATTTTAACAGAAAACATTTCATTTAATGAGTCCTTTCAGAATAAATGGCAAAACAGCTTAACCATAAACTAAGAAATTATTCTCTTTAAAAGCATCCACTCAACAATTGGCAATGTCAGAAACTGCTTTGCAGTCTATTGACAAATAAATAATAATAATAATAATAATAATAATAATAATAATAATAATAATAATAATAATAATAATAATAATAATAATAATAATAATAATAATAATAATAATAATAATAATACCAATACCAATACCAATACCAATACCAATACCAATACCAATACCAATACCAATACCAATAATAATAATAATAATAATAATAATAATAATAATAATAATAATAATAATAATAATAATAATAATAATAATAATAATAATAATAATAATAATAATAATAATAATAATAATAATAATAATAATAATAATAATAATAATAATAATAATAATAATAATAATAATAATAATAATAATAATAATAATAATAATAATAATAATAATAATAATAATAATAATAATAATAATAATAATAATAATAATAATAATAATAATAATAATAATAATAATAATAATAATAATAATAATAATAATAATAATAATAATAATAATAATAATAATAATAATAATATATGGCAAGCATGCAGTGTTGAGATGTTTTGGTACATCCATGCACTTATTATCTGTTCTTCTTGGGTGTTGTGCCCAATTTATCTGCTTGTGTCCATATCCATTGGCCTGTAGTGTTAACCTTAGGTGCTTGAGCTCCTGCCCCAGGGCAGTCAGTTCACAAAGACGTTTTGCTCGTTCTGTCAAGGTCTTTATAATACCCCTCTTCTATCGTGGATGATGGTTGGAGGTTTTCTGTAGGTACAGCCTGTATGCATAGGTTTTCTGTACACTGTATGACCTAATGTCAGATCTGCTTTTCAAAAGCTTGAAATTTAGCTTCCCCCCCTCCCATCTACAATGTATGTGTTGCAATGATGTTAAACAATTATGTGCAATTGTTGAGCATTTCTACTTAGCAAATACTATAGGTGCTCAACTATTTTGTCCCACACTGTATATATTCATTTGGTATGTCACCCTGAACGAATGAAACATGTACTTTTAAAATTATGGTATGTCAGATTATTTATACTGCAAGCTTCCAACTAAAGGTATATGAGAAGCTCATGCCAAAAGTCATGCTTTAATTTTGAAAAATTTTGTTTTAGGAAAACAAAGTAGTTTATAAATGACATTTTAAAGCAAAATCAAGTTAGCTGACGATATTACCTCTGGCTTGTTTCTCTCCCTTCTGCTCATTTAGGGCACGAATGTGACAGTGTCTTTCAATGGAATCAATAACTGTGAGAAGAGCATCAAGTGATAGTAAATGTGTGTTATAAAGGCCAGACACTGGAAATGCATTCTGGGGAAGAAAAGAAAAAAAAAACCATTATTTTAATCTTTCATATCTCACTTAAAATTAAAGTGTTACACAATGTATATTTTCACTTAAAGTCAACAAAAATAGATATATTAAACAGAATGTAATGACTGCTTAAAATCACTGTCCTGCACCTAACAGAGTGAGAACTTCCAGTTTCCAACAGGTACAATCCATTTAATTCCTCCTGGAAAAGGGGGGGGGGGGGGGGCGAACCACCTTATAAATGTGTAAGTCAAACACCTTTCTAGTAGCGTATCATAAGGAGCTTATTTCTAATTTACAGCTAGGGACTACCTCATTTTCCTTGAAGTTTATCTACTAGTGATAAAAGTCATAGCTGTAATAAAAGGCAAAATGCAGAAAATATATGAGGGTGGTCTGAAAAGTTTCCGACCTAATAAAGATACAAGATACTTTTTCAGAATTTTTTTTAATTATTAATTTTTCAACATAGCCTCCTTGTAACTCTATGCACTTCTCCTAGCGATGCTCCCATCTCTCTAACTGGTCCAAATAGTACTTTGCATTTTTCTCTGCAAAATAATCATTCACGAAGGCGATTGCCTTTTCATTTGACAAAAACCTCTGTCCTCCAAGCACAATTTTCAGATGAGGGAACAAAAAGAAGTCGCTTGGGGCTAGATCTGGCAAGGTGGATGGTCAAGCAGTCCAAACCGTAATTTGTGGATTTTCACCACTGCAACCGCTTAGGTGTGAGACAGTGCATTGTCTTGACGAAAAAGGATTTTCTTTTTCTGCAAATGTGGCTGTTTTCACGCAAGTTCTGCCTTCAGCTTGTCAAGTAATTATGCGTAGTATGCTTCTGTAATTGTTTTTCCTTTTTGAAGATAATCAATTAAAGTAACTCCATGACTATTCCAAAAAACAGTCGCCATCACTTTCCCAGCTGAAAAACACAGTTTTTGCTTTCTTTGGAGCTGGTTCCCCCTTTGCAGTCCACTGTTTGGACTGTATTTTTGTTTTGGGTGCATAATGGTGTATCCAAGTTTCATCTACGGTAATTAATTGGCACCAAAACTCAGATTTATTGCGCCTAAACTGCACCAACAGAGCATTGGAAATGTTCATTCAAACACGTTTTTGGTCTAACATGAGCAAACGAGGCAACCAACACGTGGACAGCTTTCTCATGTCTAAATGTTGATTTAATATGTGACAAACACGTTCTTTTGAGATGCTCATAGCCTCTACTATCTCTCTCACTTTAATTCGGCAGTCCTCTGGCACCATTTGGTGAACATTCAATGTTTTCGTCGATAGTTGCAGTTTTTGGACGTCCCGAACGTTTGCCTCCTAAGCTCTTACGGCCACGTTTAAATCCAGCTGCCCAAAATTTAAATGTGGTAAATGATGGTGCAGAGTCCGCATACACAGAATTCAACCCATATTTGATTTGCATAGGCATATTGCCTTTCAAAAACAAATATTTAATGACAGCTCGATACTCGATTTTGTCCATTTTCATAAAAACACTCACATCAACTCACTCAAATGGCTCTTACATAACAACTGAGCATCCAAAATGTTTGAAACTTTGGTTTGTAACTATCAAGAGATGAACAGTGAAATTCACTAGCTTTTATTTACGAGTGCTGCCATCTTCAAGTTGAGGTCAACAACTTTTCAGACCACCCTCGTATTAGGATGAAAATGGAACAAAATTTCATTGTAATAGAAGCATGATTAGGATAAATCTGGTTTGTTTGCTATCTAAAGAATGAGAACACTACAAATAAGAGTTATTAATTGACAATTATTCTAAAATAAAAATGTAAAAATATAATTTTAATTATAGAATAAGCAGTGTTACACAAGGATTCATTCTGAACCTGTCATTTCCTTGGTATGAAACATACCAATGGAAGTCATTCTGGAACAAGAAATAACATTTCTGATACATGAAGAAGGCACCAACATTTGAATGGAAATGTACCTCAAAGAAAAAAGCAATTAAAAAGGGTTAATTATTTATTTGTCAACTATACTAAAATATGTCACTGATTCTTCTAAGTTTTCCAAAACAATCTACAAATGTTTGATATTCAAAGTATGCTAAAGATTTCTGACAATCCAGCACAACAACACTTTACAATGTGAAGTGCTGATATAGCAATAAAGTAGAAGTCTGCTGGAAATATGTTTTTGCTGTTTGACTACAGGAATATACTCAAATTTAAGTAAAGGGAAGTAAAGACAAAAGTAAAAAAGACAAAGGGAGGTAAAGACAAAACTGGACTGAGTCTATGTCCGGTTGACAATGGAGGAAAATAGCTTCCGAAACATGTTCCCGTAAATTTAAAAGTGTTGTTTAGTGTCATTAATCGACTCCCTTTAAATTCAAGTTAGCTTAGCTTCTTGAAAGGCCTTCATTGTACATATGACTTAATCATGTAAAAAGTTTAAAAATGTTGTAGTTTACAAAATTGTTTTACCTTAGACAGAAGTTTAGTAATATCTTCAAATAGATTGGGACAGTACAGATCACAATCATAATTGAGATAAAGCTCAGTAACTAACCCTGGAATTCTCCAAAGTTGAACAATTGTTTCTGAAATAAAACAGAAAAAGAAATTAATAATGGAAATTGTATGATCCTGCAAAAATAGATTACAACAATGGTTGTCAAACTGTTAGATGCAGATCACAACAATAGGTGAACTGTATATTTAAAATTGCTGTATTTAATTTCTTCGGGGAAAAAAAAGTTCAAAGAACCTTACCTAAAGCAATTTCCTTATGCTCATAGGTGACTTTTGGTGAATCGGAAACAATGATGTCAATCAATCTTGTGAGATACAGTTCCAGTTGGAATTTAAGATGTGTCCTGAGTGACTCAAAGACAAGAAATAACACTTGTAAATCTGCTGCAAATATTGCAAGCCGCTCCGAGTTCAGCAGCTGTAACAAAAATATCAATTTACTGCTTTATGTTCCCTTAATCATCATTTAATATGAATTACATTTCTTACAAATACTTCTTCACATAATCATGTTCTGCAGACTTATATGTGTGAGAGTGGCTTCAATGTCATGAATATTAGACGTCTACTAACTTTGTATTAAATTACAGAAGAAAAGCTTTTCTCTTTTGTTTTTATTCATTTGAGTCATTTTGCAATGAAAATTAACTCAGACGAACACTAACGATAACTGCTGAACAACAGAATAGTACATAGGGTTGCCAGGTACCCTGAGTTTTGCAAGATTTGCTATATTTTGTTACAAATTTGTATCCCGTTTTACATGCTTTTGTCTCATAAAATTAGATAAGGTCAAGATTTATATAAAACATAAGATTTAGAAAAATGGTACTATCAACTGGAAAATCACAGTATTTTTTTTAATATTATTGCAAGCTTGGAAGTTTTGGAACAAAAGAAAATTGTCTCCTTTGTAGTGTTTGTGGTCAAAACATCAATATTGTCTGTTGTATATATGTTCAAAACCTCTGATTTAGACGAAAATGAAAGATGCACTTTTTAGCTGAATAAAGTCAATGCATGGCAATAAGTTCAAAGCCACATTTATGGTATTCAATAGAATTATATTTGTCTTTAATGGAGATTAATTAGATCTGAAGCAACATGATAGGAGAGAAAGAGAAAGACACAAATTATATTCACAACTTTAATTTAAGGAGATGGCCAATTTTTTCTCACTTGCCTGTAAACTTATTTCTGCCACAGAATTAGTCTTCATACTCATACTGTCAAACATAATTTGGGTTATTCAAGCACAGATTGTAAAAATAAGTTAGTAGCCGATACATGCAATGATTGAAAAATTACAAAACTAGTTTCATGTGGAAGAATCAAAGCACAAAGTCTGATTATGAATGTGCTAGCCACCAGAAAATAATGTGAAAGTACCCAAACATTAAGGGCTCTATTCTTTGGATGCAATTGATGTCAGGAATAAAGATAATCAAAAAGTGCTTCTGCTGTGTTTAAGATATTTTTCAGTAGAAAATGGAATACAAAGCAAATTATTTGATTTGTATGAAAATACAGATATACTAAAACTACACTCCATGGCACAACAACCCATGCAGGGCCAAGCTCTACGACCCGACAACCGCAACCACCACCTTTGGTGCAGTAGTGGAGGATGTTATAGATAATGCCCCAAGTTCCTCCAGGCCAAAGAATGCAGTCTTTGCAGCATTCATAAATAAAAACTCAATTTCAATTTTGTTCCAATTTTCCAATGCTAAATGTGTCCCATAGTTTGAAGCCTCTTATATTCATTCCCAATCTCTTCATTAATACTGCAATTCCTTTTTGCTGTTCCATCTCAGAAATTATTAGGTTGTATCTGCTATGTTATCTTTCATACTTTGCATTCTTCTTTTCAATTTTATCAACTTTGTTTCTACCACCTTCAACTCTTTAGTTTTCATCTCTAGCTCCATATTCTTCCACTTCCTCTATTGTTGTTTAAATCTAATGCTCAGCCATAATTTCTTGTCATAACTTCTTATTCCATCTGGTTTGCAGTTGCCATGTCATTTAGCTCCTTTTTTCTCACTTCTGCAGGAGCAACTCTAGTGCATGTCCTTACTTCTTCGTTGGCAATTTAGTACCTTGCCTTTCTACACAGTAATGATATTCAAATGTCTCTAAGTGCTGCTTCTAATGTTGTTCTTAAACGTGATTTCATAAAATATTATGACTAATTGATTCACATTCAGTAAGTTCACCAGTAGCCATTAGATGCTGGTACTACTCATTATTTTATGTTAGATTTGTATGGGACATAGAATTACTTCATAGGAGGCAAACTCAATTTCATTAAATTTTACTTTACAGATTTAAATACGTAAGAGTTTTGTGTGACATACAATGAAATGAAACAAATGTTAGATCAGTTCTACAGTTAAACTAATTAAACTCAATAATAACTGGCAGTTTTTGAACAGTTAGGTAAGAGTGAACATCAGTTATGTTTACACTATCTCACTTTTGTAAGTCTGAACATATTTCAGACATTTGCTTCCATCATCAGCTGACAATTGATAGTGGATATCTCTGGTGGTCTGATGGCAGGAATCCATGCTGAGAGTTCAGTTGAATATCTTCCCGTCCTAAGGAGGTTCATGGTTCTTAGAGGTCAAGTCTCTTGCTTGAGACTTAAGTACTTATGAAATTTAAGTCACCATTGCTGTATGTGATTTCAAACTTGAGATTTGGTCTACTAGGAAAAAGGTAAGTCAGTTGGGGAATTTAATAACATACCGGCATACTGCCACGATAGCTCAGTGATAGAGCAGCTGCTCATAGAGCAGTAGATCAGTGGTTCAAATCCCAGCTTAGCACAGAATTTTTCAGTTTTGATTCTACCTTTCAAATATAAATCAACTTACAAACAAATTTAATACACAAAAATTACTATTCATAAACCTGGAAGAACCATTCCCCAAAACCAATCAGTCTGGTATATACAAGATACAAGGTCTGTTCCGGAACTTCGTCCACAAAAGTTTTCTACTCTTACCTTATACTTATTGTGCATGGTCTCCTTTGAAATATTCACCTCCACAATTGATACACTTTTCACCATGCAATTTCCACTTCCAGAAACAGTCTTGGTACACCTCTTTTTGGATTACACCAAGCACCATCTGTGAATTTTCTTTTAACACATCTATCATTCAAATCTTTGTTCTTTCAACAGGGTTTTCAACCTTAGAAATAGAAAAAAGGCCACAGGGGCAAAGTCTGGAGACTACAAAGGAAGAGGAAGCACAGCGATTTTGATTTTTGTGCAATAGTCATTCATTAACAGGGATGAATGTGACGGTGCATAATCGTGATACAAGAGCTATGAATCACTTCAGGCCGTTTCCTTCTTACATTTTCTTGTAGGTGTTGCAACATATCCTGATAGTGCCATTGATTAACAGTTTGGCCCTGTGGCACAAATTTATGATGAGCCAATCCTTCAAAGTCAAAGAAAACTATCAGCATGTCTTTGACATTTAACCTGAACTGACGAGGTTTTGTCTGTTGGAGAACCTTTCTCAGCCCATTGTGAAGATTGAACCTTGCCTCAACATCATAAACGTAGACTCACGTCTCATCACCAGTTACGATTCTCTTAAAGAACATCTTGTTCTCATTTGTGTGATAGGCCACGTCGTGGCTGAGTGGTTAGATTGCTTGACTCTCCAAGGCAACCCAGATTCGATCCCAGGTGAACGCAAAGTGTGATTTGTGGTGGATAACATGGCGCTGTGGCAGGTTTTCTCTGGAATCTCTGGTTTCCTCCGCCATCTCATTGCACCAGTGCTCCATCTTCATCTCACGTATCATCAGTGTCACTGCATGTAGTAAAAGCAGGCATTAAACACTACACATTTCACTATTCTTTTGTGCAGTCTAAAAGCTCTTCACAGATTGCAAGGTGATGGTCTTTCTGCTCTTGACTCATGAGCCGTGGGAAAAATTTGGCGGCAACACAATACATTCTAAGATGTTGTATCAAGATATCATGAAATGATCCAACTGAAATGTTACATTCTTCTGCAATCTCTTTGACAGCCAGTCTTCGATTGGCATATTTAGTTTCGCTGATGTTCCTGACAGGAGTATCATCAGTAGACGTCAAAGGACATCCTGAATGAGGGTCACCTTTAACTTCCATCCGGCCATTTTTGAACCATTGTAATACTGAGTATGCAATAATATTTAATATTAATAAATTACTATTAATAGTAATATTTGTAAGCAACCATCATCATAGGCTTTCTGCATTTATTTGTTATTTCTGAAAAGGTTTTCATGAATGTCAAAATTTAATGCAAACACGTTGCTCCTCTAACTGTGCCATTTCAAAATTTGCAAACTGTGTGACACAACATCCTACACAATAGAGCACTGATCAATAACTAACAGACATACAATAATGAAACTTATGGCAGTTACACATTAACACTTGTGTGTACAGGGATGCCAATCGCATTTCACTCTAATATTCCATTGGCATGAAATTACAAATGTTTTGGATGTTTTTAAACAGACTTCATAAAAACTCAAATCTACAAATCTACATTGAGCAAACAAAAAGAGACGTGAATGCAAGACTTAAAGAACACATAAGACCAAAAAAATACAAACAAATAGACAAAGTCACTGGAGCAATAATTTCTGATGATAAGGTCACATTCCACATAACTCTCATAAAGGCCAGTTGAATTAGATACATTGAAAAAAAAATACAAATGATAAGCAACAGGGATTCATAATTCAATTATGTTTATTGCTGCCAAAATACTTCTGGAAGTTCATCACATCCATGGATTTTGGATAACTCTACAACAACATTTTTAACAGGAGCCAGACAGACAGGATGGGTATAAGCAGCCTCAAAGTACGTTCAAAGTATTTACATTAAATGACGATCAGTGTTGCAAATTTCTGGCTCACCGGTCCCACATATACATCAGGAACCCTTGATGATTTTAGCTGACTTCAGCTGATAGACCACGTCGTTAATCCGCTTCACCACCTGGTATGGTCCTTGCCATGGCTGCTGAAGCTTGGGGCAGCGTCCCTTGGTCCGGATAGGGCAGTACAACAAGACCAGGTCACCTTGCTGGAACCCTTGGCTGTTGGCTTGCCTGTCATATCGGGTCTTCATGCGGTCGCTCGCCTTCTGGATATTCTGCCGAGCCACCTCGTGTATGTCGTGGAGGTGGTCCACCAGGTTCTCCAAATACTCAGTTGCTGGCTGTTTCGCTTCCAGAGGGCTTCCAAAAGCCAGATCACATTGGAGGCCTAACTCTCGGCCGAACATTAAGCTGACTGGCATCATCCCAGTTGTGTGTAGACAAGCGGTAGACCAGCAGGAACAGTGGCACCTTGACGTCCCAGTCTCGCTGATGGCTCGCCACGACCTTCCTCAGATGTTCTTCTAAGGTCTTGATGTACCTTTCGACCATGCCATCCGACTGGGGATGTAGAGGTGTTGTGTGGGTCTTGTTAACCCCAAGTCTTTCTAGTGCCTCCCTCATCAGGTTGGACTCAAAATTGGTGCCTGGTCACTGTGCAGCTCCAAGGGAACCCCGAATCGGCAGAACACTTGCCCCACGAGGCAGTCTGTGATTGTCTTTGCCTCTTGGTTTGGGATGGCATACATTTCCGGCCACTTAGTGAAGTAGTCCAGGTACTTGTTGCCTCGGCCGGACACTGGGAACGGTCCAGCTATGTCAATGGCGATCCGTTCAAATGGCGCTCCAACGTTGTACTGCTGCATGCGACCCCGGCTCCTAGTCTGGGGGCCACGACTCGCCGTGCACACGTGACACTGACGGCACCATCTTTCAGCGTCTGCTCCGAGCCTCAGCCAGTAGTAGCACTGCCGTAGTTTGCCAATCGTTCTGTTCGCTCCCAGGTGTCCTCCTGAAGTACCGGCGTGCACTTCCTCCATGACTTCCGGGATCTTATTCCAGGGAAGTATCAACTGTTCTCTCTGCATCTTCCCATTGGGTGATTCCCATACCCAGAAAAGCATGCCCTCTCTGGTCTTCAAAGAGTCCCATTGGGCCCAGTACGACTTGTAGGTGGTGCCCCTCGGTGCGATGTCCTCCCAGGTTGGTCTTGTCCCTGCCTCCACTTCCCTCAAGGGTGGCCCCCGGTCTGCATCCGCCAGCTGCTCCCTCCTCAGGCCTGCGCTATCCCAGCCATCTGCAGCCACTGCCGTGACTACTCGGACTGCTGCAGCACGCTCCTACTGTTCCACTCTTGTGCACTGTCCGCACTCTTCTGGACAGGGTCTTCGGGACATAGCATCTGCGTTACTGTGGCTTTTCCCTCTACGACGTTCCGAGGTGAAGTCGTACTCCTGCAGCCTCTGGACCCAACGTGCTGTCTGGCCTTCCAGGTTGTTAAAGCTCAATAGCCAGGTTAGGGCGGAATGGTCAGTCCTCAGGTGAAATGGCTGACCGTACAGGTACTTGTGGAAGTGCTTCAAGGTCTTTACTACCGCCAACAATTCTTGCCGGGTGACGCAGTAGTTCTTCTCTGCCTTGGATAGCGTCTTGCTGTAGTAGGCTATCACCCGCTCGTGGCCGTCCTGGACTTGGGATAGGACGGTTCCAATACAGTGGTCTCTGGCGTTGGTGTCTACAATGAAGGCACCACCTGGTTGTGGAAATCACAAAATTGGAGCACTGCACACGGTCTTATTCATGTGCTGGAAAGCGTCTCGGCATCCCCGTCCACACATAAGGCCGGTGTTCCTTTTCAGGCAGGTGAGGGGTTTGGCGATATTGGAGAACCTCTTTATGAAGCGTCGGTAACAACTGCACAGCCCCAGGAAACTGCGCAACTCTTTCTTATCCTTTGGCCGGGGACAATCTCTTACAGTCTGTGTCTTCTCCGGGTCTGTGGCCACTGCGGTTGCTGTTACTATGTGGCCCAAGTAGTTGACTTCCTTGCTGAAGAGCTGGCACTTCTTCGCGTTCAGCTTCAAGTTGGTCGCCTGCAGTCTCTGTAGCACCTTACTCAGATTCTCGAGATGGTCTTCAAAAGTCTTACAGACGATGATGAAGTCATCCAGGTATAGCAGGCAGGCGTTGTAAGTCAGTCCTCTCATCACAGACTCCATGAAGCGTTGGAAGGTAGCTGGTGAGTTGCAGAGGCCAGAGAGCATAACTGTGAACTACCAGAGGCCTTGGCCTGTCGAGAATGTGGTCTTCTCCTTGTCTCTCGGGTCTACAGCTACCTGCCAGTAGCCCGACTTCAGGTCCAGGGTCGAGAACCACTGTGCACCAGCTAGCATGTTCAGGGTATTGTCAGTCCGGGATAAGGGGAAACAGTCCTTCCTGGTGACAGTGTTCAGCCTCCTGTAGTACATGCAGAAGTGTAGCTCGCCATTCTTCTTCGTCACCAAGACTACAGGGGAACACCAAGGGCTGTCAGACTCTTCAATCACTCCCTTGGATCTCATGTCCTCCAGCATGTCTCATACCGCCCCTTGCTTTGCCAGCAGAACGCATCTAGGTGGTTGTCGAATAGGCCGGGCATCCCCGGTGTCGATGCGGTGAAGCACTTTGTCCATGCGGCCGTAGTCACTGCTACCTTGGCTGAAGACACGCTGGTATCGTCTAAGCAGTTGTCGAACTTACTCACGCTGCTCTGCGGTCAGGTGGTCGGCCGCCCTCTCCAGTAGGCTTTCTAGATGGGGCCCCAGATGTTGCGTCAGCACCAGCTCCTGTGTCTTGTCAATTGCTGTTATGCTTACCACGGGCTCACACGTTTCCAACTCCGTCCCGGCCTGGACATTGTGATCGGTGTCCGTTGGATTTAGCAGTCTCATTGGCACCTCCTCTCGGCACAGCAGCAATGCCCTGGCTACACATAGTCCATGTACAGGCGTCTACTGGTCCAGCATCATGTTCCTGGTTCTCTGGCCTTCTAGTCGCGCCGTCACCACCACCTCGCTCATCGCGGGGACAACCACATCTTCGTTCAAGGTGACCCTGCAGATTCCAAGGCGCTCTTCGGGTTGACGGAGTATGACCTCTTCTCCGTTGAGCCGCAGGAAATTCCCGCCGATGTCGACCGTCGCCTCGTGGCTCCTGAGGACATCCAATCCCAGAATCACCTCCTCAGCCACCTTCACGACAAACACCCACAGACGTACAGCACTCCTGCGCAAGGTCAACTTTAGCAGGGCCTCCTTCTCCACAGGCAAGGTGTCGCCTGATGCCATCATCAGCTGGTATGGTTGGCTCGGCTTCCTGGATGTCAGGTCTGATGACGGTCACGGCTGCCCCGGTGTCTACCAGCACGCGGCACGTCTTACCTCTCACCCAACCGTCCGCAGTTTCACTCGAGGGGATGGTGATGTCGCCGCCGACGTGCCGCTCTCCATGCCGGGCCTTACTGTCTTCCGGCTTCTCTTCTTGGTGTCGGCAATCTCTCTAGGTGTCCCGGCTGTCCACACCCCCAACACAGGCCACTAGGTCTTCGCCGGCGTCCCTCGGCTGGCCTTCGGTCTCCCGTGTAGCGAATACTCCTCGTTCTCGACGTCGTGGTAACCGTCATCTTGGCCGCCTCCTGCCTCAATGCTGCCGTCAGCGCCTCGTGGATGGTTTTGTAGTCGCCGAGCATTAGGCGCTGACGTATCTCGGTGTCTCGTACCCTGTCGACAAAGGCGTAGGCGGCTTCATGTGATACGAACTCCGGTGAGGTCAAATAAGGCCTTGCTAGCCATGTGCTCAATCGCCAGGGCGAACTCCTGCAGCGTCTCTCCTGGCTGTTGCGGCCTTGTCTTCAGCTGACTGCAGTAGGCTGCGGCTAGGCGGTGGTTCCCGAACCGGTTCTCCAGGGCCTCCCAGATATCCTTGGGAGCCGCCGCTGTCTGGACCGCGTTTAGGGCTTCCGCGGCCCGTCCCTGGAGGCTGACTATTAGCTGTGCGGCCTCTTTCTTCGGTGACCACTTGTTATGCCTGACCACCGTGTCAAACTGGCGGCGGAAGACGTATTGACGCGCCGTCGTATTTTGGAGGTTTGACGCGGGCCGATGTGTCGTGTCCCGGCACGTCGGCCTTCAGATCCTTCAACCTCTTGCCGACGACGTCTTCCACCATGGTGTTCAAGGACTTGACGCTGCTGTCGGCCTTTCCTTCCAGGTTGTTAACGCGGTTTGCCAGGTCTCCGAGGCATTTGATGTTATTGTCGGCCTTTCCCTCTAGTTCGTTAATGCGCTCGTCCACTTGACCCATCCGCTTGCCCAGCTCCGTGACGTCATCCCTCACGCCGGTCAATTGCTCTTCAAATTTGTCGGCGAGGGCCTCGTTCGCAGCCTTCAATTCCGTGGTCAGTTCGGCCATCTTTGCAGTCAGATTGTGATTTGTCGTCTTCAACTTTGTGGTCAGGTCGCTATTTGCCACTTCTGTTTTCGCAGCGAGGTTGTCATTCACCGTCTTCATTTCTTCCATTTTCTGTAGAATCTTTTCTAATGCGGCTTCCATGGTGGTAGTATCCCGCTTCCTGACACCAGTTGTGATTTTGTGGGTTCGTGAAATTAAAAGTCCAGTTGCACAAACTCAAAATGTTCTTTATTTCCACCAAATTACAGTTGGAACACTTGCAGATTACATAGAATTACGTAGCGCACACAATTACAATCCACCAGTTCGTCTGTCATAGGTCCACTCCACACTCACTATTACACAGCACTCACAATTACGCACAACTCTCTCTAGAGCTAACTAAGAACTCCTCTGATACACGTACGCAGTCTTTCAGTCCGTTTGCTAGCACTGCGCTCCTCACGGCTGCTCGCCAAGAACTGAACTGGCTTCCTTATATAGGAAGATCGCTGTTTCTGGAAGCTTGGCAGCTCGGAACATCATCCCTATTGTTCCAGACATCAGGGGGAGGGGAAAGAGATGGTACAATGGCTAGTGATGCTCTTCTAACCATCTCCTCCGTGAGCGCTACACAGATAAATGGTAGGGGTGGCCTGAATGCTTCCCATCTGGCCCCTACCTGCCAGCTGGTTCTCTCGGGAATTCCGATGTTCGGGTGACATTATGCACGATTGTTGTACAGAAAATTCACTGAAAGTGATATGCAACATCATTAATAGTGGTAACTACTTCTTCTATGTATTTGAAATGAACTAAAGGCATGTTACATGTAGATTTTATATATGAATTTTACAATAATGCCAAATAAATGTTTATATAATCTGTTCTTTAAAATTAGAGAATTACTCACCTATTTCATTATTATCTTCTTACTTTGCTGCTAATGGGCAACATGATGCTTTCTGGAGAACTATTTTATAATCAATTACACTAATGAATAAGCATTAATATAATACCACTTACTGCAAAGAGGTTACGACACAATTCATCCTTTACAAGACTCAATAAGGAATTAAATTTTCCAATGCTATCTGCTCCAATCTCAAATGCTACCAGTAACAGTGTTAATCCCATATGTATCATCATCTCAGTGTTTTGCTTGTCCAGGGGATTGCAAAGAGAAATTAGAAATCTGAATAATTCTCGTATGCAAACAACACCATATGGAATTAAGGGCTGTGGTTCTTGGTTACCAGATGAAGAATCCATACCTGGTGAACAAATAAATTAATTAATGGAATGTGATAAAGCTGTAAAGCAAGAATAAATTAACCAAAGAAGCACATAAATTGTGTAAATCTCATATACTTTACTGCTATGAATTACTTTTGAAGAAATTCATACTGTCTTCATTTCAAACCTTTCCAGAAAGTAAGTAAATGAATATATGGTTTATTTCAGAAAATTCCTACCTTTCCAGCTGTCAATATACAAATACAGTCTTCTGACATGGGAAAAAGGTATAATCATATAAGACACTCATATACATACAGAAAACAAATATTTAATTTACACATTATCAAATTTATATCAACATTTTCTAATTAAGAAGACTTTTAATTTGCCCTGGAATAGTTTTACATCTCTTGTGTTAATTCTGTACATAAAATTTGCACAATTTGTTACTCCTTCTTGGAGTTACAGATTCCTATTTCTTCCCCTTTATTTAACATTTCAGTTGTAAATATTGTCGAGCTAATGGGCATTGAAGTTTCGGCGCAAATAGATAATAGATGGTTAGGTTTCACATGGATAATAAACTTGTGTAAACAGATAGTGCCGGCAAGCAAGATAACTGAGGCAAAGGCCTCACCAGCGTAGATTCAGTTATGTTTCTCGAAGGTGACAGAATGTTCGAATTATATAATTAGATGCCTTGTTTTCCAGAAACTTCTAGTGATTGACAGAACAGTCTGGTAATCTTGAATGGAGATATAAAAGGGATTGTCACACGCCAGCAGACAGTTGTAGTTGTGAAACAGTTGTTGTAAAACCAGACAGCTGGAAGTGTTATTGTAACGAGAGCTAATGTAATCAGCTGAAAGTGTTTGTTATTGTCCTCAACCTTGGAAGATTGTGTGATGTTATGCTGTTACGTGAGTATTGAACAGTGTATTGCTAAGGAAATAAGAGATTTTTAATTTCTGCAACTCGGCCTCTTAATTCTACGAACCCACAAAGTTACCGTGGGTGTCAGGAGTGGGATATGGAGGCTACATTGGAAAAGATTTTGGAGATGGCGGAAATGAAAGCAGCGAATGACAACCTCGCTGCAAAAACAGAAGCGGCAAATAACAACCTGGCCGCAGAGTTGAAATAAATGAAGACGGCTAACGAAAACATCGCCGAGAAGATGGAAGAAATAAAGGCCGAATTAACAGCGAAGACGGAAGCGGCAAACAACAGCCTGATCGCGAAGATGACCGAATTGACCACGTAGATGAAAGCGGCAAACGAGGCCCTCACCGTAAAGTTCGAGGCGTGAGAGATGACGACACAGAGCTCGACAAGTGGATGGTTCAAGTGGACGAGCGCGTCGAAGATCTGGCGAGCCGCGTTGACGAGCTGGAGGGAAAGGCTGACAGCAACGCAAAGTCCCTGAACGCCATGGTGGAGGACGTCGTCGGCAGGAGGTTAAAGGATTTAAAGGGCGACGCGTCGGGACGCGACACAGCATCTGCGCGCGTCAAAATTCCTAAATACGACGGCGCGACAACTTTCGAAGTCTTCCGCCGTCAATTCGACACGGTGGCCAAACACAACAAGTTGTCACCAGAGGAAGAGGCCCTACATCTAATAACTAGTCTCCAGGGATGGGCCGCGGAAGTCCTGAACGCGGTACAGACAACGGCGGCGCCCAAGGACATCTGGGAGGCCCTGGAGAATCGTTTTGGAAACCACCGTCTAGCCGCAGCGTACCGTAACCAGCTAAAGGCAAGGTCACAGCAGCCAAGGGAGAAGCTGCAGGAGTTCGCCCTGGCAGTTGAGCAACTGGCTAGCAAGGCCCTAGTCAACCTCCCGCCAGAGTTCGTATCCCGGGAAGCTGCCTACACATTCGTTGATGGGGTACGAGACACGGAGATTCGTCAGCGCCTAATGCTCGGCGATTATAAAACAATCCACGAGGCGCTAACAGCAGCATTAAGGATGGAGGCGGCCAAGGTAACAGCTATCCCGACGTCGAGAACGAGGAGCATCCGCTACACCGGGGAGAGAAGACCAGCCGAGGGACGCCGGCGAAGACCTAGTGGCGTGTGCTGAGGGTGCGACCAGCCGGACACACGGAGAGAGACAGCCGATACCAGGAAGAGGAGCCGGAAGAACGAGTCAGGCCCGTCGTGGAGAGGGGCACGTTGGCGCCATCACCATCATCCCCTCGAGTGACACTGCGCGCCGTCAGCCGGCGTATGGATGACAGCCTCATCGCGGACGGTTGGGTGAGAGGGAAGCCGTGCCGCGTGCTGGTGGGCACCGGGGCAGCCGTGACCATCATCAGACCTGACGTGGCGAAGGGTTTGCCGGTAAGCCTGCCGAGCCGACCAAAGCAGCTTGTGACGGCATCGGGTGACACCTTGCCTGTGGAGGAGGCCCTGCTAAAGTTGACCTTGGGCAGGAGTGCCGTACGTCTGTGGGTGCTTGTCGCGAAGGTGGCTGAGGAGGTGATACTGGGATTGGATGCCCTCAGGTGCCACGAGGCGACGGTCGACGTCGGCAGGAAGGTCCTGCGGCTCAATGGAGAAGAGGTGACACTCCGGCAACCCGATGAGCGCCTTGGAATCTGCAGGGTCATCTTGAAGGAAGACGTGGTGGTCCCCGCGAGAAGTGAGGTGGTGGTGACGGCGCGACTAGAAGGCCAGAGAACCAGGAACATAATGTTGGACCAGAAGACGCCTGTACACGGACTATGTGTAGCCAGGGCATTATTGCCGTGCGAATAGGAGGTGCCAGTGAGGCTGCTCCACCTGGCAGACAACGACCATGACGTCCAGGCAGGAACGGAGCTGGGGACGTGCGAGCCCGTGGTCAGCGTGACAGCTATCGACAAGACACAGGAGCCGGTGGCGACGCAACACCTGGGGCCCCGGCTGGAAGGCTTATTGGAGAGAGCAGCCGACCATCTGACCACAGAACTGGAGAAAGTTCGACAACTACTGAGGCGATAATAGCGCATCTTCAGCCAAGGCGATAGTGACTACGGCAGCACGGATAAAGTGCTGCACCGCATCGACACCGGAGACGCCCGGCCTATTCGGCAACCACCAAGACGCGTTCCGTTGGCGAAACAAGCGGCGGTACGGGATATGGTAGACGACATGAAATCCAGGGAAGTGATTGAAGAGTCTGACAGACCTTGGTGTTCCCCTGTAGTTCTGGTGACGAAGAAGAACGGCGAGCTACGCTTCTGCGTGGACTACAGGAGGCTGAACGCTGTCACCTGGAAGGACTGTTTTCCCTTACCCCGGATTGACGACACCCTGGACAAGCTAGCTGGTGCACAATGGTTCTCGACCCTGGACCTGAAGTCGGGTTACTGGCAGGTAGCTCTAGACCCGAGAGACAAGGAGAAGACTGCATTCTCGACAGGCCAAGGGCTTTGGCAGTTCACAGTTATGCCCTTTGACCTCTGCAATGCACCAGCCACATTTCAACGCCTCATGAGAGGATTGACATATGACGCATGCCTGCTATACCTGGACATCATCGTCGGCAAGACGTTCGAACACCATCTTGACAACTTGAGCAAGGTGTTACAGAGACTGCAGGCAACCAACTTGAAACTGAACGCAAAGAAGTGCCAGCTCTTCTGCAAAGAAGTTAACTACTTGGGCCACATAGTCTCACCAACCGGAGTGGCCACAGACTCGGAGAAAACCCAGGCTGTGAGAGATTGGCCTCGCCCAAAGGATAAGAAAGAGTTGTGCAGTTTCCTGGGGCTGTGCAGTTATTACCGCCGTTTATAAAGGGGTTCTCCAACATCGCCAAACCCCTTAACCACCTGACAGAGGAACGAGCCTATGTGTGGACGGAGGTCGCTGAACACGCTTTCCAGCACCTGAAGAAGACACTAGGCAGTGCCCCTATTTTGGGATTTCCACAACCAGTGTGCGGGCCAACCCAGGGTCATGAAATTAATTAAAACCATAAAGCTTTTATCAAGCCTTAATTTGAATTTATTTTCTTGCTACACTTTGCGCTCACCAGTACATAAACATACAATAACAATAACGTTCTGTGCTATCTTCATATAGTATTTACTTCCAGGTACATTTTGTATTGATCAACCCAGACACAAAGTAACAATTAACTTCTGGTCCCGAACTGAGAGGAAAGAGCCCCATAAAACAACACGGCTCACCAAAAGGCAACACATGAAAATCCAAAGAGAGTATAAGGAAACCCGAACATGAAGGACTTACCCAGAGACACAGACGCGACGCAAGCCAGGCACACACTACACCTGCCGGCTTGAGGGAGCCACCCAAGGAGCCTCGGGCACCGCAGAGCCCCCAAAGAGGAACGGCGGAAAACTAAAGCAACGTGACAGCAGCGCCTCGAACCGGAAGGACAAGTAAAAAGGTGCCGGAGAGAAAACAAAACGGCACACCAGGCGGCGCTTTCATTGTGGATACTGATGCCAGCGATCATTGCATTGGAGGCGTCCTATCGCAAATTCAGGACGGCCACGAGCGGGTGATAGTCTACTACAGCAAGACGCTATCCAAGGCAGAGAAGAACTACTGCGTCACCCGGCAAGAATTACTGGCGGTAGTAAAGACCTTGGAGCACTTCCACAAGTACCTGTACGGTCAGCCATTCCACCTGAGGACTGACCATTCCGCCCTAACTTGGCTATTGAGCTTTAAGAACCTGGAAGGCCAGACAGCACGTTGGGTCCAGAGGCTGCAGGAGTACGACTTCACCTCTGAACATCGTAGAGGGAAGAGCCACGGTAACGCAGACAGCATGTCTCGAAGACCCTGCCCACAAGGGTGCGGCCAATTCACAAGAGTAGAAGAAAAGGAGCGTGCCGCAGCAGTCCGAGTAGTCATTGCAGTACCTGCGGGTGTCTGGGATGGCGCAGGCCTGAAGAGGGAGCAGCTGGCGGACGCAGACTTGGGGCCACTCTTGAGAGAAGTGGAGGCAGGGACAAGAACAACCTGGGAGGACATCGCACCAAGGAGCGCCACCTACAGGTCATACTAGGCCCAATGGGATTCATTGAAGACAAGAGAGGATGGGAATCGCCTGATGGGAAAACGCAGAGGGAGCAGTTGGTACTTCCCCGAAGTAAGGTCCCGGAAGTCTTGGAGGAAGTGCACGCCGGTACTTCCGGAGGACCCCTGGGAGCAAACCGGACGATCGACAAACTCCGACAGCGCTACTACTGGCTGAGGCTCCGAGCAGATGCTGAGAGATGGTACCATCAATGTCACGCGTGCGCAGCGAGTCGCGGCCCCCAGACTAGGAGCCGGGGTCGCATGCAGCAGTACAACGTTGGAGCGCCATTCGAAAGGATTTCCGTCGACATAGCTGGACCATTTCCCGTGTCCGACCGAGGCAACAAGTACCTGATGGTGGTCGTGGACTACTTCAACAAGTGGCCGGAAGTGTATGCCATTCCGAACCAGGAGGAGAAGACAATCATGGACTGCCTTGTGGAGCAAGTGTTCTGCCGATTTGGGGTGCCGTTAGAGCTCCACAGCAACCAGGGCACTAATTTTGAATCCAACCTGATGAAGGAGGAACTACTGAGGCTTGGGGTAAACAAGACCCGCACCACACCCCTACATCCACAGTCGGACGGCATGGTAGTGAGATACATCAAGACCTTAGAGGAACACCTGAGGAAGGTCGTGGCCAGCCATCAGCAATAGTGGGACATTAAGGTGCCCCTGTGCTTACTAGCCTACTGCTCGTCAACACACGATACCACTGGGATGACGCCAGTCAGTTTAATGCTCGGCCGAGAGTTACGCCTTCCCTGTGATCTGACTTTTGGAAGCCCCCCGAACGGAAAACAGCCAGCAACCGAGTATGTGGAGAACCTAGTGGACCATCTCCACGACATGCATGAGATGGCTCGTCAGAACATCCAGAAGGCAAGCGACCACATGAAGACCCGTTTTGACAGGCAAGCCAACAGCCAAGGGTTCCAGCAGGGTGACCTAGTCTGGTTGTACCGCCCTACTCGGACCAAGGGACGCTGCCCGAAGCTCCAGCAACCATGGCAAGGACCGTACCGGGTGGTGAAGAGGATTAACGACGTGGTGTACCGTATCCAGAAGGTTTCCTTAGGCAAGATGCTGGTGGTACGCCTGGATCGTCAGGCCCGCTACGATGGTGCTGTTTGGGACGATCAGCCTTGAGGAAGGAGCAGTGTTGCGGTAACAGGCATTGAAGTTTCGGGGCAAATAGATAATAGATGGTTAGGTTTCACATGGATAACAAACTTGTGTAAACAGATAAAGCCGGCAAGCAAGATAACTGAGGCAAAGGCCTCACCAGCGTAGATTCAGTTATGTTTCTCGAAGGTGACAGAATGTTCGAATTATATAATTAGATGCCTTGTTTTCCAGAAACTTCTAGTGATTGACAGAACAGTCTGGTAATCTTGAATGGAGATATAAAAGGGATTGTCACACGCCAGCAGACAGTTGTAGTTGTGAAACAGTTGTTGTAAAACCAGATAGCTGGAAGTGTTATTGTAACGAGAGCTAATGTAATCAGCTGAAAGTGTTTGTTATTGTCCTCAACCTTGGAAGATTGTGTGATGTAATGCTGTTACGTGAGTATTGAACAGTGTATTGCTAAGGAAATAAGAGATTTTTAATTTCTGCAACTCGGCCTTTTAATTCTACGAACCCACAAAGTTACCGTGGGTGTCAGGAGTGGGATATGGAGGCTACATTGGAAAAGATTTTGGAGATGGCGGAAATGAAAGCAGCGAATGACAACCTCGCTGCAAAAACAGAAGCGGCAAATAACAACCTGGCCGCAGAGTTGAAATAAATGAAGACGGCTAACGAAAACATCGCCGAGAAGATAGAAGAAATAAAGGCCGAATTAACAGCGAAGACGGAAGCGGCAAACAACAGCCTGATCGCGAAGATGACCGAATTGACCACGTAGATGAAAGCGGCAAACGAGGCCCTCACCGTAAAGTTCGAGGCGCAGCTGACCGGCGTGAGAGATGACGTCACAGAGCTCGACAAGTGGATGGTTCAAGTGGACGAGCGCGTCGAAGATCTGGCGAGCCGCGTTGACGAGCTGGAGGGAAAGGCTGACAGCAACGCAAAGTCCCTGAACGCCATGGTGGAGGACGTCGTCGGCAGGAGGTTAAAGGATTTAAAGGGCGACGCGTCGGGACGCGACACAACATCTGCGCGTGTCAAAATTCCTAAATACGACGGCGCGACAACTTTCGAAGTCTTCCGCCGTCAATTCGACACGGTGGCCAAACACAACAAGTTGTCACCAGAGGAAGAGGCCCTACAGCTAATAGCTAGTCTCCAGGGATGGGCCGCGGAATAGTCTCCAGGGATGGGCCGCGGAAGTCCTGAACGCGGTACAGACAACGGCGGCGCCCAAGGACATCTGGGAGGCCCTGGAGAATCGTTTTGGAAACCACCGTATAGCCGCAGCGTACCGCAACCAGCTAAAGGCAAGGTCACAGCAGCCAAGGGAGAAGCTGCAGGAGTTCGCCCTGGCAGTTGAGCAACTGGCTAGCAAGGCCCTAGTCAACCTCCCGCCAGAGTTCGTATCCCGGGAAGCTGCCTACACATTCGTTGATGGGGTACGAGACACGGAGATTCGTCAGCGCCTAATGCTCGGCGATTATAAAACAATCCACGAGGCGCTAACAGCAGCATTAAGGATGGAGGCGGCCAAGGTAACAGCTATCCCGACATCGAGAACGAGGAGCGTCCGCTACACCGGGGACAGAAGACCAGCCGAGGGACGCCGGCGAAGACCTAGTGGCGTGTGCTGAGGGTGCGACCAGCCGGACACACGGAGAGAGACAGCCGATACCAGGAAGAGGAGCCGGAAGAACGAGTCAGGCCCGTCGTGGAGAGGGGCACGTTGGCGCCATCACCATCATCCCCTCGAGTGACACTGCGCGCCGTCAGCCGGCGTATGGATGACAGCCTCATCGCGGACGGTTGGGTGAGAGGGAAGCCGTGCCGCGTGCTGGTGGGCACCGGGGCAGCCGTGACCATCATCAGACCTGACGTGGCGAAGGGTTTGCCGGTAAGCCTGCCGAGCCGACCAAAGCAGCTTGTGACGGCATCGGGTGACACCTTGCCTGTGGAGGAGGCCCTGCTAAAGTTGACCTTGGGCAGGAGTGCCGTACGTCTGTGGGCGTTCGTCGCGAAGGTGGCTGAGGAGGTGATACTGGGATTGGATGCCCTCAGGAGCCACGAGGCGACGGTCGACGTCGGCAGGAAGGTCCTGCGGCTCAATGAGAAGAGGTGACACTCCGGCAACCCGATGAGCGCCTTGGAATCTGCAGGGTCATCTTGAAGGAAGACGTGGTGGTCCCCGCGAGAAGTGAGGTGGTGGTGACGGCGCGACTAGAAGGCCAGAGAACCAGGAACACAATGTTGGACCAGAAGACGCCTGTACACGGACTATGTGTAGCCAGGGCATTATTGCCGTGCGAATAGGAGGTGCCAGTGAGGCTGCTCCACCTGGCAGACAACGACCATGACGTCCAGGCAGGAACGGAGCTGGGGACGTGCGAGCCCGTGGTCAGCGTGATAGCTATCGCCAAGACACAGGAGCCGGTGGCGACGCAACACCTGGGGCCCCGGCTGGAAGGCTCATTGGAGAGAGCAGCCGACCATCTGACCACAGAACTGGAGAAAGTTCGACAACTACTGAGGCGATAATAGCGCATCTTCAGCCAAGGCGATAGTGACTACGGCAGCACGGATAAAGTGCTGCACCGCATCGACACCGGAGACGCCCGGCCTATTCGGCAACCACCAAGACGCGTTCCGTTGGCGAAACAAGCGGCGGTACGGGATATGGTAGACGACATGAAATCCAGGGAAGTGATTGAAGAGTCTGACAGACCTTGGTGTTCCCCTGTAGTTCTGGTGACGAAGAAGAATGGCGAGCTACGCTTCTGCGTGGACTACAGGAGGCTGAACGCTGTCACCTGGAAGGACTGTTTTCCCTTACCCCGGATTGACGACACCCTGGACAAGCTAGCTGGTGCACAATGGTTCTGGACCCTGGACCTGAAGTCGGGTTACTGGCAGGTAGCTCTAGACCCGAGAGACAAGGAGAAGACTGCATTCTCGACAGGCCAAGGGCTTTGGCAGTTCACAGTTATGCCCTTTGACCTCTGCAATGCACCAGCCACATTTCAACGCCTCATGAGAGGATTGACATATGACGCATGCCTGCTATACCTGGACATCATCGTCGGCAAGACGTTCGAACACCATCTTGACAACTTGAGCAAGGTGTTACAGAGACTGCAGGCAACCAACTTGAAACTGAACGCAAAGAAGTGCCAGCTCTTCTGCAAAGAAGTTAACTACTTGGGCCACATAGTCTCACCAACCGGAGTGGCCACAGACTCGGAGAAAACCCAGGCTGTGAGAGATTGGCCTCGCCCAAAGGATAAGAAAGAGTTGTGCAGTTTCCTGGGGCTGTGCAGTTATTACCGCCGTTTATAAAGGGGTTCTCCAACATCGCCAAACCCCTTAACCACCTGACAGAGGAACGAGCCTATGTGTGGACGGAGGTCGCTGAACACGCTTTCCAGCACCTGAAGAAGACACTAGGCAGTGCCCCTATTTTGGGATTTCCACAACCAGTGTGCGGGCCAACCCAGGGTCATGAAATTAATTAAAACCATAAAGCTTTTATCAAGCCTTAATTTGAATTTATTTTCTTGCTACACTTTGCGCTCACCAGTACATAAACATACAATAACAATAACGTTCTGTGCTATCTTCATATAGTATTTACTTCCAGGTACATTTTGTATTGATCAACCCAGACACAAAGTAACAATTAACTTCTGGTCCCGAACTGAGAGGAAAGAGCCCCATAAAACAACACGGCTCACCAAAAGGCAACACATGAAAATCCAAAGAGAGTATAAGGAAACCCGAACATGAAGGACTTACCCAGAGACACAGACGCGACGCAAGCCAGGCACACACTACACCTGCCGGCTTGAGGGAGCCACCCAAGGAGCCTCGGGCACCGCAGAGCCCCCAAAGAGGAACGGCGGAAAACTAAAGCAACGTGACAGCAGCGCCTCGAACCGGAAGGACAAGTAAAAAGGTGCCGGAGAGAAAACAAAACGGCACACCAGGCGGCGCTTTCATTGTGGATACTGATGCCAGCGATCATTGCATTGGAGGCGTCCTATCGCAAATTCAGGACGGCCACGAGCGGGTGATAATCTACTACAGCAAGACGCTATCCAAGGCAGAGAAGAACTACTGCGTCACCCGGCAAGAATTACTGGCGGTAGTAAAGACCTTGGAGCACTTCCACAAGTACCTGTACGGTCAGCCATTCCACCTGAGGACTGACCATTCCGCCCTAACTTGGCTATTGAGCTTTAAGAACCTGGAAGGCCAGACAGCACGTTGGGTCCAGAGGCTGCAGGAGTACGACTTCACCTCTGAACATCGTAGAGGGAAGAGCCACGGTAACGCAGACAGCATGTCTCGAAGACCCTGCCCACAAGGGTGCGGCCAATTCACAAGAGTAGAAGAAAAGGAGCGTGCCGCAGCAGTCCGAGTAGTCACTGCAGTACCTGCGGGTGTCTGGGATGGCGCAGGCCTGAAGAGGGAGCAGCTGGCGGACGCAGACTTGGGGCCACTCTTGAGAGAAGTGGAGGCAGGGACAAGAACAACCTGGGAGGACATCGCACCAAGGAGCGCCACCTACAGGTCATACTAGGCCCAATGGGATTCATTGAAGACAAGAGAGGGCGTGCTGTTCAGGGTATGGGAATCGCCTGATGGGAAGACGCAGAGGGAGCAGTTGGTACTTCCCCGAAGTAAGGTCCCGGAAGTCTTGGAGGAAGTGCATGCCGGTACTTCCGGAGGACCCCTGGGAGCAAACCGGACGATCGACAAACTCCAACAGCGCTACTACTGGCTGAGGCTCCGAGCAGATGCTGAGAAATGGTACCTTCAATGTCACGCGTGCGCAGCGAGTCGCGGCCCCCAGACTAGGAGCCGGGGTTGCATGCAGCAGTACAACGTTGGAGCGCCATTCGAAAGGATTTCCGTCGACATAGCTGGACCATTTCCCGTGTCCAACCGAGGCAACAAGAACCTGATGGTGGTCGTGGACTACTTCAACAAGTGGCCGGAAGTGTATGCCATTCCGAACCAGGAGGAGAAGACAATCATGGACTGCCTTGTGGAGCAAGTGTTCTGCCGATTTGGGGTGCCGTTAGAGCTCCACAGCAACCAGGGCACTAATTTTGAATCCAACCTGATGAAGGAGGAACTACTGAGGCTTGGGGTAAACAAGACCCGCACTACACCCCTACATCCACAGTCGGACGGCATGGTAGTGAGATACATCAAGACCTTAGAGGAACACCTGAGGAAGGTCGTGGCCAGCCATCAGCAATAGTGGGACATTAAGGTGCCCCTGTTCTTACTAGCCTACTGCTCGTGAACACACGATACCACTGGGATGACGCCAGTCAGTTTAATGTTCGGCCGAGAGTTACGCCTTCCCTGTGATCTGACTTTTGGAAGCCCCCCGAACGGAAAACAGCCAGCAACCGAGTATGTGGAGAACCTAGTGGACCATCTCCACGACATGCATGAGATGGCTCGTCAGAACATCCAGAAGGCGAGCGACCACATGAAGACCCGTTTTGACAGGCAAGCCAACAGCCAAGGGTTCCAGCAGGGTGACCTAGTCTGGTTGTACCGCCCTACTCGAACCAAGGGACGCTGCCCGAAGCTCCAGCAACCATGGCAAGGACCGTACCGGGTGGTGAAGAGGATTAACGACGTGGTGTACCGTATCCTGAAGGTTTCCTTAGGCAAGATGCTGGTGGTACGCCTGGATCGTCAGGCCCGCTACGATGGTGCTGTTTGGGACGACCAGCCTTGAGGAAGGAGCAGTGTTGCGGTAACAGGCATTGAAGTTTCGGCGCAAATAGATAATAGATGGTTAGGTTTCACATGGATAACAAACTTGTGTAAACAGATAAAGCCGGCAAGCAAGATAACTGAGGCAAAGGCCTCACCAGCGTAGATTAAGTTACATTTCTCGAAAATGATAGAATGTTCGAATTATGTAATTAAATGCCTTGTTTTCCAGAAACTTCTAGTGATTGACAGAACAGTCTGGTAATCATAAATGGAGATATAAAAGGGATTGTGACACGCCAGCAGACAGTTGTAGTTGTGAAACAGTTGTTGTGAAACCAGACAGCTGGAAGTGTTATTGTAACAAGAGTGAATGTAATCAGCTGCAAGTGTTTGTTATTGTCCTAAACCTTGGAAGATTGTGTGATGTAATGCTGTTACGCGAGAATTGGACAGTGTATTGCTACGGAAATAAAGGAGATTTTTAATTTCTGCAACTCTGCCTTTTAAATCTACGAACCCACAAAGTTACAATATATAATGGAAAGATTATTACTCTTTATATCTATCTCGACATATTTTAGTTTTAATATCTCTTTACCCTTTTTTTTTTTTTTTTTGCATTTCTTTTAACCATTTCAACCCTATTTTTCCTGAATATTTCCTGTTGTCTGTGTATAAACATCTCATCTTAATTCCAATGTGTAAGGACTATGATACAATGAAGCACAAAATCAATATAATTTTGAGTTGAACTAATACTCAATGTTCCACTTATTGCTAGTATTTACCTAGAATGAGTTTCGTTAGGATCTTCCTAACATCATCAGCTGTTGTCGACTAATGGATGTTGGTTTGGTGAACTCATTGGAGGCGATAGGTGCGTCTCTGTCAGTATCTTGATGAACTTGAAGTTTGGGTTTTCTTCTGAACATTAAGCTTAAAGAGCATTTTAGGAACACCAGGAACAAAGAAATAGATAAATTGGCGGTAGTGTATCATTTTTGGAAGGAGAATCATGATATAGAATGAGCAATCTACTTATTAAAAAGTTTCCAAGGTCCAGTTGCATTATCCACGTAGGAAAAAAATCTTCATAAAGAAATAAGAAAATTGTTTAATTTCGACACTACCTTTGATGATGTTAGGAAGATCCTAACAAAATGCATTCTAGGTAAATACTAGCAATAAGTGGAGCATTGAGTATTAGTTCAACTCAAAATTATATTAATCTCATCTTAAGTTAAAATCATCCTAACTTTTAGTTCTATTGGAAAACCTTTGCATTTCTCCGATTTTAAGTTCTCTCTGCCTTTTTCAATATCTGGAGAGGTAGAGTCATACTGAAAAATTCATTGTCATAGCCAGGATCTATACCATGTATCTCCCAGACTCTCAGGGCTATTCTGTAACGTATGGCTGAAGCTGAACCACTTGTTAAAGCCGCTAACCACTGGCTACGCGCCATTTGGTATTCTGTAGCATCGTAACCATAACAACATCTGGCTGAGAGGAAGAGATTTATGGTAAAGGATAACAAGAGGCGAGAACGTGTTGTTAGCGTTAGCAGTACTGCTTTAACCAGGCTGAAAAATGGATGAACTTTTAGCGATTGCTGATGAACACGCACAAAGGAATGAAGAATGCTGCAGGAGGTAGGTAACCTTATGTTATTTGATATAAAGTGACACCTTAAAATATGCGTGTGAAAGTGATGACAGGTATGTATGCTTACACGAGAAATACGTAAGTTCCCTAACCTAACTTTTGATGGTAGGTAAGAGCATCTCGAAAAAATTTACTGTGAGATACATTTGTCCCTCAGAAATACTCAAGCTTGTACATTTAGTTTTCTGCCGTGCAACCTCTGAAATACTAAAGTAAGCAAAACCAGTTTCTTTCATGTAAATGCTAGGAGATATAACATGTATTTTACGAAAGGACCATAGCTCGTATTTAATTTCAGTACTGATTATTAGTATTAGTAAGAAAGTATTGTATGCAAAGCATTTCAACTATTTAGTTGTTTAAGTTTGAATTTATGAGTCACTATGTTTACACTCAGTCTTCACTTACTTGTTGTTGTATAATTGAAACGTTTTCAAGATCGTTCGATCTCATCATCAGCTGTTTGGTGACTAGATGAACCTTCCTCTTCTTCCACTACTACGGAGCTCCGATCACTCTGCCATCTGGTGTTAGGGGCACTAAGTTTTAATACTTCATTTAATGCCGGGATTTCAAAATTTATAACTTTATCACGGTTTTTGTTTATGAAAATTTTTTCCCAAATATCCAATTCTATGGGTGTACTTAAAGATTTTAACAGTTTAATGTTGTGGCCAATGTTGTGGTTTTCTGTCCAAAAATGGTGTGAAACTGCAGATTTTTCTGTTTGTTTCAACTTAATGTTCCTCTGGTGTTCTTTTTGCCTGGTTAACATGTTTCTCTTAGTTTTTCCTATGTAGCTTTTTTCACAGGTTTCACAATTAATCTGATAAATTCCTGATTTCAAATTGTTGGGGATTGTATTTTTCAGTGGTTTATTTAGCAGGTTCCTCAGAGTGAATTTGTTTTGGGGTGCTAGTTTTAAGTTTAGTCTTTTGAAGATTCGTTCAAATTTTCTAAAAGCCCATGGATGGTAGGTGAATTTTCTATATTGCCAATTTGTGTTATTAAGTGGTGTGAGAGTGGTATTTTTTGATCTTATCTTCAGTTTTTCTTTCCTCTTCATCATATTCCTTATGATGGCTGGGTTGAATCCATTTAATACCGCTATGTCTTTTATGTGTTGTTGTTCTTTCAAAAATTCATCCTTACTCAGTGGGACGTTGTATAGCCGGTGAATTAGACTTCTAAAGGCAGCTAGTTGATGTGAAACTGGGTTGTATTCATTTTTCTTTATGTAATTATCTATGTGTGTGGGTTTCCTGTATATTCCAAAATCTACACCATGATGATTTCTAGTTATCTTGAGGTCCAGAAAGGGTAGGGTGTTGTCTCTTTCTACTTCCATAGTAAATTGGATGTGATTATCTTGCAGGTTTAGTAATTTTAGAGAATCTTCTCTAAGTTTTTCTGGAATGATAGCAAAAATATCATCAACATATCTCTGCCAAAATTTATAAATCTGTGGGAAGGCCTTTACTATGTGTGTTTCAAAATAGCTCATGTATAGGTCTGCTAAAATAGGCGAAAGTGGGCACAGAATACAAAAACTGGTGGAAAAATACGTGATAAAACTGGAAATTTCAAAACATTACAGTTACATAAATAAAATAGACCTGGAATTATACAACCTACATTTAGAACTAACCAAACAATTAGGAATTCACATTTGGCAAAATTTCGAAATGCAGGTTCACGAAAAATTAAACACATTAATGATTAAGAAAAACAAAAGACTTAAAAATAAATTCAAACTGTTAAAAGAACGGCAACTGGAACACCCTCATCAGCCAAAACACCGGGACTTCAAAGAGCAAGTTAACGTATTAAACCTTTCGCAACAAAAGTTTACAACCGATGAAATTAGATTACTCCAGAAAGGTTTTAATACGTGTGTGAACTTCTCAAGTAATAAAGACGATTTTATCGCCGACATAGAAATAGCCACACATAACCTAAAAAACGAAAACTTAACCAAAGCCAAAATTGAATGTCTGGATATAATAAAGCAGTTATCCCCAACATACAATAATACTAACAACAAAACAATAAGAAATTTAAATAAGAAGCCTGTGGTATACCAAAAAGCCGACAAAGGTAGTTCTCTAGTAATTATGGAGACAGAAGACTATACTCAGAGAGTAAACCTTATGTTAGAAAGTCCAGAATATGAAAAAATTCCAAAAAATCCATTATCCAAAAGTATCACCTCTGTTAATAAAGCCTTATCAATTACAAAAACATTAAGTACATCTGAAAAATACAACTTAAAATCGTCCAACCCCACACTACCAAGGTTGTACTGTCTGCCAAAAATCCACAAACAAGACAACAGCATGAGGCCCATCATCAATGGCATCAATTCACCTACATACCACATAGCAAAATGGTTAGTAAGAAAATTAAAATCATATGACAAATTTCAAAGTTTGGGAATAAAAAACTCCTTGGAATTGATAAACCACCTACAGAAATACAACATCCCGGAAAATCACATACTTGTTTCTTTTGACGTTAAGGCACTTTTTACAAGCATTCCAGTAGAAGAAATACCTACATTCCTCAAAAAATGGCTAACCCAGACTACAACGGACCCCAGAGAAATAGATGATATTATCAATCTTACAGATTTATGCATAAGGAATAATTACTTCATGTTTAACCAAAAATTCTACAGACAATCAAAAGGTTTAGCAATGGGGAGCCCACTTTCGCCTATTTTAGCAGACCTATACATGAGCTATTTTGAAACACACATAGTAAAGGCCTTCCCACAGATTTATAAATTTTGGCAGAGATATGTAGATGATATTTTTGCTATCATTCCAGAAAAACTTAGAGAAGATTCTCTAAAATTACTAAACCTGCAAGATAATCACATCCAATTTACTATGGAAGTAGAAAGAGACAACACCCTACCCTTTCTGGACCTCAAGATAACTAGAAATCATCATGGTGTAGATTTTGGAATATACAGGAAACCCACACACATAGATAATTACATAAAGAAAAATGAATACAACCCAGTTTCACATCAACTAGCTGCCTTTAGAAGTCTAATTCACCGGCTATACAACGTCCCACTGAGTAAGGATGAATTTTTGAAAGAACAACAACACATAAAAGACATAGCGGTATTAAATGGATTCAACCCAGCCATCATAAGGAATATGATGAAGAGGAAAGAAAAACTGAAGATAAGATCAAAAAATACCACTCTCACACCACTTAATAACACAAATTGGCAATATAGAAAATTCACCTACCATCCATGGGCTTTTAGAAAATTTGAACGAATCTTCAAAAGACTAAACTTAAAACTAGCACCCCAAAACAAATTCACTCTGAGGAACCTGCTAAATAAACCACTGAAAAATACAATCCCCAACAATTTGAAATCAGGAATTTATCAGATTAATTGTGAAACCTGTGAAAAAAGCTACATAGGAAAAACTAAGAGAAACATGTTAACCAGGCAAAAAGAACACCAGAGGAACATTAAGTTGAAACAAACAGAAAAATCTGCAGTTTCACACCATTTTTGGACAGAAAACCACAACATTGGCCACAACATTAAACTGTTAAAATCTTTAAGTACACCCATAGAATTGGATATTTGGGAAAAAATTTTCATAAACAAAAACCGTGATAAAGTTATAAATTTTGAAATCCCGGCATTAAATGAAGTATTAAAACTTAGTGCCCCTAACACCAGATGGCAGAGTGATCGGAGCTCCGTAGTAGTGGAAGAAGAGGAAGGTTCATCTAGTCACCAAACAGCTGATGATGAGATCGAACGATCTTGAAAACGTTTCAATTATACAACAACAAGTAAGTGAAGACTGAGTGTAAACATAGTGACTCATAAATTCAAACTTAAATATGAAGAATACTTCACTGTTAATAATGCTTCTGCTTTTAATATTTATTTAGTTGTTACTTCGTGTTTGCATAACTTTGAAACAGGTTAAACATTTAATTCGGGTAAAAAGAACAGGCAGTAACTTTTTGGATATAAGACCATAAAATGAAACCACATATGTATGTGCTAAGTGTCCATATAATGTCCTATCACTGTTTGCTTGCGCGAAAACATTTCCTAACCTAAATCTGAGGAATTTCCTAACGGAGAAGTTCTTCTACATGCCGCACAGTTATCGAAATGTTGGTGAAATGGTATGCTTCTCAGCTCAATAATAAAGGATACAAAAAGTACTAACTTCATATTTATGACACACTAGAGCTTAAACAAAATTCGAAATTCAGTTTTAACTATGCTATTGGTACTTCCAAGAAATACCTACTAAGAAAATATTTGTTGTATTGCTTTACAGTAAGTCATTGATACACCAAACAAATAAAAGTTTAAAGTGCGTAGTTCATAAAAGAGTCATTTACTCATTTACTTATACATAAAATGACTAAAGGATGGTCCTGTTGTGGTAAATGTACACTGAAGTAACCCATCTTCAATTCATTTTGCAGGCAAACCAAGGGAAGGATACAAAGGAGTTTAAGGGACAGAAGTGATCCCTTTACGCTGCCTAATGTATCCTTCATTCGATTATTTCGTTTTCCTAAAGCAGCAGCTTTGGATTTAATTGCAGAGTTACAAGTAGTTATGCAACAACCTGTGCGGAGTACTGGTATCAGCATTGTGTTGAGAGTAAGTGGATTACCTTATTTCAGCTATGAAAATATTTACAGTAATTTAAACAGTTGTACTAACACTAGCTGAACTCCTGTAAAGTGACAGTAAAAACCAGTAAGGTCTTGATTTTCACTGAAAAGCAATATTCAGGGGCTGTATTGTTGCAATAATGTAAATTCTTTACACTACAGGTTTTGTCAGCTCTGCTATTTTATGGCCAAGGGAACTACCAACTTTCTGTTGGCAACAACTATTCCCTTGGCATGAGTCAGCCCTCAACCAGCAGAGCACTGAGGGAAGTAACAGATGCACTGAATAGGCATCTGATGAAGCACTATATCAAGTTTCCTGTTAATGATCAACAGATAAACAGGATCAAACAGAGGTATACTTACTGTGACTTATAGTGTCTAATTTTCTCTTAATTTGTGTGATGACGATATATTAATTTCAGTTTTTGAAATGTTGCTGAAATGATGAAAATATTTCAGATTTGCAGACAAATTTGGTTTCCCTGGAGTTGTGGGAGTAATTGATGGTACATTGGTTACCATCACAACTCCTCCCATACATGATGCTGTACTTCCTGCGCATTTATTTATTGACAGGAAAGGACATCATAGTTTGAATGTGCAAATTGTGAGTGAAGAACTGTATGTTCTGTTGTATCCAATGTGTGTGTTGTTACTCAGTTTTAATGACACAAGACTAATTTTTGTTTTTTTTTGTTTTAGATATGTGATGCTGACTTGCACATTTTGTCAGTAAATGCCAGATATCCTGGATCTGTACATGATGCAGCAATTTGGATGATATCTCCTCCAAGAGGTCATATGAAGGAGATGTACAATAGGCAGAAACGGAGTTTGTGGCTAATAGGTAAGTCCCAGTACAGGACACACACTTGAAAGAAAGTAATTAAATTGTAGACATTTGCCTTCATGTAGCTCTTTTATTAAATGTTAATATATACTTGGAAGTGTGCATCTGATATGAAATTAATTATCTACATGTACATCTGTAACTGTTGAAACACAATTGTATACTAATGAGTAAATTGATATTCTTGTGTGTTAGCAACAGTAATGATTCATAACATGACAGAAGTGAAGTTTATGCTTTCCTGAATGTTATCAGGTGACTCTGGATATCCCAACGAACCATGGCTTTTAACTCCAGTGTTGAATGCACAACCAGGTTCACCAGAGGATCGTTACAGTACCTCTCTGCGAAGTGTGAGGAACTCCGTAGAGAGATGCATTGGGGTACTAAAAGGGTGCTTCAGGTGTCTCCAAAAAGACAGAGTGCTACACTACCCTCCTCCTGTGGCAGCACAAATAGTTAATGCCTGTGCTGTGCTACACAATTTCTTGGCTGCAAGGAACATCCAATGGGATGAACCATCGGAGGAGCTTGAAATAAATGAACAAGATGCAGGTATGTAAAGTGGCCATTTCATTTACGAGCTAGTAAAGTAGGCATAAAAGTTAAAAGGCGTAGTAAGGCAGGCAATGCTCAACACTTTTGCAAGTCATATATTTCTCATTGCTACCGCATCATGCTGAATGTGATGCATACATTTTTTAAAAGAGTTGTCACTGGTATAATTAGAATATCATTTGATTGGTCTGTAACAATATTTTTCACTGCAATATTTTGAATGTGAGGTATACATCTTTTATCCTCACAATGTAACTCAATATTCATTCATCATTGAAAAGAATGAAAAACAAGCATTCCTTTCTCAAATGCTTAATCTTAAATAATGATGTACAAAAATATTAACATGCACTCAAAAAAGGAATGTGTTGCAATCCAATTCTTCAAATTGGTGGTGTGTTATTTTATTATTTGAATGACCACACATATGCTAAGTCATGTTTCAAATGCAAGCTGAAAAGGTGTTAAATAAAATGATATTGCTATTTCTCTTTTTCATGCCAACATGTCCATTGAAAGTGTGACTAGTGATTAACAAATGAAGTGATTCATGCTCAAAGGACAAATAATACATTTAACGTATACAGCTTTTTTATGACAACTCTCCAATCCAACTTGAATCACACAGTAAGACCATAAAAATAAGATTTTTATGTTCCACAGATATTTGTCTTCTAATGTACAGAGTTATTGCTGGTACATGCCTACTACTTTAGCAACAGGGCTGTGCATTGTTATTGGCAAGTATTGCCATGCATTTAATTTTTGCACTTTTGTATCATAAAACTTTGCAAATGCAAGTAATGGTTTAATTCGTTACTGTATTTAGTTATGATAAGAAGTGGAGCATGTCAGATGAAAATACACAGTGTGTATTATACTGAAGTGTGTAAACGAGTTTTCTCACTATTCATTTATTTTCACTATTACGATGAAAAGCTACATAGTGAATCAATTCAGTTGTGCCTCACTTAATAGAATGTTTGCTCTTTCCAAATAAAGATGGCAAAGTTTGCAAAATCAGTGTTGCCAATAATGGGATTTTTATTCCTTTATGTATTGGTTTGCTTTGCGGCTTAGGATGTATTTCATGTTTTTGGTATGCAAAAGTTGGCAACAGGTCAACAACTGGGGGACTGTTCAGATGATGCCTTGGGCGAGATGCATGTGCCAGTTGCAGTTTTTAATGTTCAACAATTTAACTTTAAACTCAACTACTGTTATGCACAGGTTATCAGAAACCAAATGTTGTTCAGTACATATTCAGTCGTTATTCATTAAAGGAAGGATGTAAAACATGTTTTGTAAATTTTGGTAATTTTAAAAAAACATAACCTTAATCATACATTTATAGTCCTAAATATTTGCATAGGTAATGTACTCAAACATATTAAGAAACAGTAATCACTATCAGCAAGTAAGGACTTTGCTCATTGGCATTTTAAAGTAGCGCTATTTTCAGACTGTTCGCTCCTTTGATAGTGATGATTGAATTAGAAGCATTAATTTTGCTATGTGGAACACTTTAGGAATACAGCATTCCATAGTACATGCAAGTCTTTCTGCTTTGTTTCATAGCTAACCTAACAAAAGAATGTTAATTTAATAAACATATGGCACCTAAATGTGCACTTTTTCCTGTGGTGAGCGTCCCTCAAAAGTAATACTTTTGTTTTCAGGTGCAAATCATGAATATCAAGGGGCACATGAAGGTTCAACTGTAGAAGGAAGAAGAGTAAGGGCCAGAGTCATCAGGCAATACTTCACATAAATCAAAACCATATAATGCCAATGAAGTGGGAGATACTCAATGAAAATAACCTATAACCTGTCACATTTTACTGCAGTGAAGCACAAATTTTACTGTTGTCAATGCATCAGAAATGAAAAACTATTGCAATAAAGTCAATGTTTTACTACAGCAAAGTGTTGATTGAGAATGATTCATACATGTAGTACATCTAGTACCTGTTCTCATCCATGTCATAATCTCCCTGCTTTTCCCTTGGTCTATGTATATATTTCTCCCTATCCCAATCCCTTTCAATTTCTCCTGTTGTAATGCAACACAATAAAAACACAAAAGTCTTTTGAAATACTCTTTATTTGTTTTTACTCAAAATTTCACACAATTTTCCCAGTGTCTCATTAATGGTGAGTAAGCTTGTGTGAATATTATCTAATTTTTTATTCACATTTTCTGAGGCACTCTTTTGTTGCTGCTGCTGCTCCCTAAATGCCTGCAGAAGCGTGGCATCGTATGGCTCATAGCGTGTTCTTCTGTAACAAAACAAAACTTGATATAAAATTATTTGTGGTTGGTTTATTGACACTCGTCACTTACTTTTTCATATATTTATGAGAGACTAGTTTCAAAGGCCCTGGCCTCCATTTTCAATCTCTTCCCAACTTCCCAAGTTGGGAAGAGATTGAAAATGGAGGCCAGGGCCTTTGAAACTAGTCTCTCATAAATATATGAAAAAGTAAGTGACGAGTGTCAATAAACCAACCACAAATAATTTTATATTAATTTTGACGTCACTGTTACTAAATTCCTCCAAACACACATAAAACAAAACTTATTTGTTAAAATTTAAATACTGCAAATAAAGTAGCATTAGCACGTTCTAAGGCATGGGCAAGTACAAGCAGAGGGGTCTAGGAATGTCTAGCTATACTGCATCATCCTAAGAAACACACTTTTTGTATTACTCTGCGCCCACGTGCACAAGAATGACAGATGACGTGACACTTCCGCCCCATGTGTTACATCATATTGCATTCACAAGTTGTATGCACAAGAGTGGCTTACCAGTAGGTAAAAGATAAAGGGAGCTGTTCGTGGAATTGCTCACAGGAAAGTGTGCTTCTTAGGATAGCAGGAGTGTACATTAGTTCCAGTGATGGAATTTCGTAGTTTGCTTCAGTGAAAAGTTATGTTACTCATTCATCTGTGGGAGTTGAATAATAATCTCATGGTTGACCTGGGTCAGAACTTCATTGACGATTTCAAAGTTACAATACCTTATCAAAAAAAAAAAAAGTTGTGATTTCAAAATGAAAAGGTTGAGTTTTAATTTGCAAATATTTTCGTACCAAATGAAAATATGTCAACTGGTAATCATTCAGGGGAATAATGATCTGCTAAGGAAAGCATTCCCTCAGTTGTCTTTCTTTCTAATTAAAATGCTGCAGAATCCTTAAAATGTTTGGAACAGACAATTTAATTGATATCAAGCATTACATGAAAAGAATCAATTGGCATTAAATTTAAGGCAAATAACATAGTTGAGACATCTTTCTCCTTCAACAATCATTGTATTTCAATGTTAACCTTGCTTAGCAGCAGTCTTTTTAAGTTTATGCTGTCCATAACTATGGGGGTTTGACTTTTACAGTATACAAATAAGGGAGGCTGGCTCGACACACAGTATCCTGTACTTTAGCTGAAACACATACTTTTAGCACAACCTGTTCTTTCCTTACCTCCTAGAGCCACACGGTGTTGCATGCTGTGGTGCTGGTGTTGGCGGTTCCTTTAGCAGTGGTGTTGGCGGTTCCTGTTGTGGTGATGGTGGTCCTTGTAGTGGTGCTGGCACTTCTTGTTTTTCAACTTGTTCAGCCACTTGGCTGTAAGAAGTTGTTGCATAAGCCTGAGAAGAGAAAAAATACGTAATTTATAACAGTGGTGAATTATTTTGCTGTAAGTGATTGAATATGCTTACAATGCTGTGCATTACATTCATTTCAATGTTGGTAGTTATCTAGATTTACAGAATTGAATTTGCACTTAAAACAATAAGATATCAAACTACTGAATATTTTTAAATTTGATATCCCTGACACTGAAGAAACCTTTACCTTAGAACCCAGAACTGTGTCAATTGCAAGCAAGTGATCTAATTGTGTGGTGAATGCTCCTCCAAAATTTAAGTACTATATGCTATAGAAACAGTAATTATTCTAGAAATTCCCAAAGATTATTGTAAAATGTACTAGCTTAAAGAAGTATAAATGTGTAAATAAAGCATTTGAATTTTTTTCTTCAAAAAGATGTGTGACTTAAGTTATATAATGACTACATCTGCAAGCTGCAATTCCTAATTTAAATTGTTTCCCCGCACTTAAAAAATGGCTGGAGTGCTGCTTCAGGAAAAGTTTTGAGGAGTTACAATTGCCTTTAATGCATATAAAGGTATAACATATTCAAAAATTGATGTGTCCAAAACATGTTTACTTCAAGCACTTGAATAATATTAAAAAAACAAAACAAACAAAAAATGTAAATCAATACTCACAGTTAAATCAAAGCTGTCTGCAACACCTTCAAGACCTACAATGACAACTTCTCCAATTAGTGTAATTAATTGTTGTTCCAAATCTGTAAGGGGCTTAACACTAGATGTGCCACCACCAGTCTTCTGACGCTCTGCGAACAAGAGCCTCGCCTTACGTTTAACGTTGCTTTTCCATTCTGTGAAAACCTGAAACAAATATTGGTTTACTAGAACCTTGTACAGTATCTTATTTTTCTATTTACAGTCAGCAAAATAAACACAAGCAATTCAAAGTAGTCATGATGAACCACATTTAAAACATAATTGCAAAATTTTATAGAAATGTGACCAGGGTGCTTTAGCCAAGAGCAGATTGGGAAAACATATTAAAATACGTTCACGTATGTTTTAAAACCGGCTCTAATTAATTATGTATCGAAACTATGCTTGGTTATTGAGCTACATTTAATTAACCTTGCAAATCCACATCAAATACAACCACGTGGTGTTTTACGGTAAGCAGATGATTACCACGTGTTAAAATATGTTCACTTATGCTTTAAAAATTGCTGTGCTAATTAATAATTATGTATCGAAACCATGCTTGGTTTTTGAGCAACATTTTTTTTACACTACTTCTCAACTTCTCTTATGTATAGTACAAACACGCGAATGTTGGAAATGGATGGTCACCATGCGGTACAGTTTTGTGTCAAGAATTGTTATTTAGGAAAGCATTACACTTGCTGAGAATAATTATAGTGGATCAGCTTTAAAAATCCTAATACTAACATTCTAGAAAGTACAGTAAAGCATTTGCAACTTACCGTTTTCCATCCCTTTACATCTTTGTGCAGACCACTGCCGCAGCTATTTAATTGCTGCACAAGTTCACTCCACTTAGCATCCAGCTCTTTTGGGTTATCCGAAGGAGTAAGCCTGCCGTGTCGCATTATGGGATTGTTTAGGCAGAAGTCAATATAAATTTTATATTGCTCCTCGGATGTTTTCACTGCCCGCTTGCGTTCCATCTTCTGGTTCTTGAAGGTTCAGATGTCCGGAATAAAGTGATCGCAATTCCACTATTTGTAACAGGCGCGATGAGAGTGGTAGAAAAACAAAACATTGGCGCGACGAGCGCTGGAAAAACAAAACACGCCTGCAAAGCGTATGAATTTGCGGTGAGTCGCTCCAGGTGCTTAACAACATGGATGGGAAGCTCCTTCGCCATAACAAGCATAGTTACAGAATGTGAAAACCCGCCATACTTGTTAAGCGCTCAGTTGTTAGCCGTAACAACTATTGATAGCAGAAGCTACAGAATAGCCCTGTCTGTCCTGTTGCTCTTAACCACTGAGCTACCATGGCCAACATGCCATTAAACTGACTCATATTTTCCCAGTAAACCACTAGGGGCTCTCATTCTCTCTCTCTCTCTCTCTCTCTCTCTCTCTCTCTCTCTCTCTCTCTCTCTCTCTCTCTCTCTCTCTCTCTCTCTCTCTCTCTCTCTCTCTCTCTCTCTCTGCATTCTATCAGCAAGAATTTCTGTATATACCTTATCTATACACTGATTTTTGAATTAAAAAGTTTTCTTTATTTTTTTGATCTCCTGCCTGTGCCCATTTCTCTCTCTCTCTCTGCCCATCTCTGCATTCTATCAGCAAGAATTTCTGTATATACCTTATCTATACAATGATTTTTTAATTAAAAAGTTTTCTTTTTTTTATCTCCTGTCTGTGCCTATTTCTTTAGTTCTCTTACCCCTATTTTCTTTCTCTCATAACATTTGTCATCATACCTCACTTTTCTGTTTTGCTTATTAGTATCTATCTTCATTTTCTGTCCTGTCTTTGTTATTACCTGCTCCATTCCCAATATTGCTTCCTCTAACTCACCCTCTAGTATCACATTTTCTAAGTGTGTTAACCCTAGTAATTCCACCCCCTTCACCAATTATTTAATAAAGATTTCTCTTTCTTTATCCCTCTATCTAAATGTTCTGAATTTCTTACTGCTTCTCCCTAATCCTTCACTTTTCTTCTCACTTTCAATTTTAAAATTTACTTTTAATGGAAAGTGATAGTAAAAACACTATTCATAACTTCCAAACATGTACAGTACACATTTAACCCTATTAAATATTATACTTATTTATCCTTCTTTTTACCTCATCCCTAGTACACCAATTATCGATGTGTTAGGGGATCCTTGTTTCTCTATCCCTTAAGGTTGGTTCTGAGGAACCACAGCTTTGGATCTGATAGAGAACCAGGATGGGTTATCAGCCCGATGCCTCGTGTGAGGGTAAGAGAAGTGGACATTAGTATGAGGGTGAGATGAATGATAGGAAAGGTGATGATGGAGCAATTGGTGGAATGATGGTGGGGGAAACTGAAGATTCCTTAAAAAACCCACCCCAGCGCTGTGTTGTCCACGACAAATCTCATTTTGCAGTCGACTGGGATCGAACCTGGACCGCCATGGTGAGAGTTGAGCAGTCTAACCACTTGACCAAGGCATACTTATTATTCCATTGGATATAATCGTATTTTTCACTTAAGGGTTAATTACATTTTATCAATTAATTTGGGTATCATTGTTACTAAATTCCTCCAAACATGTGTAACTTGAGCTTGCATTTGGGATATTTTGACTACAAAATGTGATAATCACACTAAAACTTACATTACTTAACACCATTTACCTTAAAATATACAGTCTATTATTTTAGTTAATTGATGGAAATTAATCTTTTCTTCATACTAGCCTTATATAGGCTAAGGTTTTTTGATAGTCAACATAAAAAATTCAATGCCATGGCCGGGATTTGAACCACGGATCTCCTGGTTTCCGTAGTCTTCCGTTACCCCAATGGGTTAGAGCAACTGGATGGAAACCAGGAGATCCGTGGTTCAAATCCCGGCCATGACATTGAATTTTTCATGTTGACTCTACCTATGCAGTCTATGTTTGCTGTTCCAATCATAATGCTGAACATCGCTGTTATCTTTATCACCATCCTAAAACTAGACTCAGAATTTATAATATTACTGCAAAATAGGTTTTGCTGTTACTGCTCCAATAGTCCACGGATGCTAGCAAAGCCTTCAAGTCCTTTTTAGCCTCCTAAAACAATAAGAGGCCTAATTAATGGAAATTAATTGTTCTTCTACACCAGTTGAATTGTAGGCTAAGGTTTGAAAGGCTACAGTCAGACTGAAAAATTCAATGCCATAACTGGGATTTCAACCACAGATCTCCCAGTCTCTGTCCAGTTGCTCTTACCCATTGAGCTACTATGGCCAACATGCCAGCATGACATTAAATTCTTGAAATGACTTGTATTTCCCCAGTAAACGACTCGAGGTTCTCATATATAATGAAATTTGCACTGTTTGTGGTGATTTACTGTTATAAGTAATTAAGTCCCAGGCTTCATGAGTCAATTGGAGAATTTAATGTCATGACGGCATGTTGGCCATGGTAGCTCAATGGGTAAGAGCGACTAGATAGAAACCAGGAGATCCATGGTGTAAATCCCGGCCATGGCGCTGAATTTTTCATATTGACTCTATCTATCTAAAACCTTAGCCTATATACGGTTAGTGTGAAGAAATGATTAATTTCCATCAATTAACTAAAATAAAAAGAGTTAAATGATGAAGCCTGGGACTCAAGTACTTACGATAGTAAGTCGCCACAAACAGTGTATCTCGAATGTGAGAGCCCCTAGTGGTTTACCATGGAAATATACAAGTCAATTGGGTCTATTAGGTTAATTAATGGAAATTAATTGTTCTTCTACACTAGCCAAACTGTAGGCTTAGATTTGGATGACCATTCTGGCTTTGGCATTGAATTTTTCAGTCTGACTCTACCCATCCAAATAAGAGGTCTTCTGAATGGAAACTACATAACTGATTGTTGTTCATATTAGCACTTAAATAATACAGCATTATGAATGGACATTTGATTTTGAGTTCTGCTTTCCTATTACATGCTCTCTCAATGAGAAGAAAGTTGATGAAATAATTACAATGTTGAAGCAAGCACACGAGAAATAAGAGATTCAAGCAACAATAGTGACATAAAAGAATATTTCCCAAGATTTGTGTTATTTGGAATGACTACTCACCAGCTTGTTGTAGCTCCTGACTAGTAAATCTTACACCCTTTGGGTTGATATAGTCCTTTGGAATTGACTTAACCTTTTTGCCTTCATCCTCTTCACTGAGACAAACAGATGGCGAGTTGTCCAAAGTTCTGTTATCATCTGCTTCACTTACTGAATTACTTTCTAATGAACTTTCAGATTTCAATGTTCCAATATTACACACACTATTACCCGAGAATAGCAATCCCCTCTCACAACCTTCCAATTCTTTATTACTACCACCTTCACTATTATTATAGTCATTCACTGCTGCTAATGTACTATGGTGTGAATCATTATCTATTCCATCTTCTAATCCTGTAACATCTATAATACACGAATTTTGTCCATCTTTACTTGCTGTAAATATATGATTCAATTCTGTTGCATGTAGTTCCATACACTCCATTTGTGTTGTACTCGAATGTTTAGCTACTTCATCAAGTGCACCTTGATGTACAGCACCCTGCATGTCGAGGATAGTGCCACCTGATGGAGATGAAGAAGGTGTTACCGCTGATACTTCAGCAGGAGCTGAAATAAAAGCAAATGTACACATGACATTGATGTGTGCATATATTTCTACATAGCCCTAAAGGATGCAAACACTTATCTCCAGACTATCGTGGCGTTTAATGTGATGTCCTTATTAATATAAGATAAAAATTGTCTTCTGTAATTCTTCAATACTAGGAAAAAGGAAAGAAATTAAAGGTATGTTTCCTGCATGTTTAAAAAAATCTGTAGTTAGGCCAGTGTTTAAAAAAGGCGACAAACATGATAAGAATAATTATAGGCCTATAACATTCACCTCAGTACTTGCTAAATTGTATGAAAAGATTATAGTTAAGCAGTTACTATGTTTCCTGGATAAGCATAATATATTAAGTACTTTTCAGCATGGGTTTAGAAATAAATTTTCAACAGTGACTGCAATGGTAGATATTCTCCATCACATACTAACACACCTCGAGAAAAATGACAATATAGTAGGATTGTTCTTAGATCTGTCAAAAGCTTTCGATAGAATGTGCCATTAAACATTACTTCTGAAACTACAGCATTATGGGATAAGGGGAAAAACATTAGGATTATTAACAACCTATCTTACTGGGCGTAAGCAATGTACAGAAATATCATACAAACTTGGTAGTACTACAAAAAAAAGTTTCATCTAATTATGACCATGTAAGGTTGGGAATACAGCAAGGATCAGTACTTGGCCTACTACTATACATACTTTATGTAAGAAATAGCAAAACAATAGCATATGCAGATGACACATCCTTGATCTTTTGGGATAAATCAGAAATTAGTTTACAAAATAAAATAAAAGAACAAGACAAATTCACTGGTTGAATACTTTAGGAAAAATAACCTAAATGTTAATGCATGGAAAAGTAGTTGTTATTTGACTTAGAAACAGTGATAACATTATTAATGTAACTACCAATGAAAAAGCAACAGAGCAGGTAAAAGTTATAAATTTTTTTGGCTCTACAGCTAGATAGTAATTTAAAGTTCCATCATCAGATAGATAAGATATGTAAAAAAATTAGTAAAGCTATATACGTTATAAGGAAATTATCCAGATATTCTAAAACTTGCTTATTATGGGATGATACATAGCCACATCAATTATGGAATAGAAATTAGGGGCAGCGCTGGTATCTCAAAGCTGAATAGAATACTCACACTTCAAAAAATGAGCCTAAGAATTATTTACAAGATAGGAAGGAAGGTATCATGTAGAAGCACTTTTAAAACTCAAAATATATTAACAGTTACTCCTTCTATGTGTATTAAGGTTATACTACTGGTCTTAGATGGTAGATATGATCTAACTAGAAATAGAGACAACCATAGTTATAATTAGGGCTAGGATTTCAATGACTTTGCATCTTTTTTTTTTTTTTTTTTTTTTTGATAAGCTTAAATTAAAAGTGGGTTACATATAAAAGTGTTTCATAGTAAAATGCGTCAATTTAATCATATTTGCTAGGGCATTTTTTTGCATTTTTTTAGAATGTTTCTGGGATAGGGCATTTTTTAGGTTTTTTATTGCATTTTTGCGCATTTTTAATACTATTGGATATTTTTTGTTATAATTAAGCATGTTAAAATATACCTTAGATACAATTTACTTTTTTATGTTTTCAAGAGCGAAGCTTTACATTTAATTATTTAGCAAACTGTTTTACTTTGCCCCAAATAGTACTAGAGGTAAAATTACCTTGGGTTCCAGGAAACGGGACAAAGACTACATTCCTCCCCTTCTAAGGATCGCTAATGAATTTGCGCAATACAAACTGTTCCACTTACTTCGCAAGTGTCAGGTGGCTGCATTCCTAAGCACAAGAATCAGGTGGTTGCATTCCTAAGCACAAGTATCAGGTGGTTGCATTCCTAAGCACAAGTATCAGGTGGCTGCATTCCTAAGCACAAGTATCAGGTGGCTGCATTCCTAAGTATCAGGTGGTTGCATTCCTAAGTATCAGGTGGTTGCATTCCTAAGCACAAGTATCAGGTGGTTGCATTCCTAAGCACAAGTATCAGGTGGTTGCATTCCTAAGCACAAGTATCAGGTGGCTGCATTCCTAAGTATCAGGTGGTTGCATTCCTAAGCACAAGTATCAGGTGGTTGCATTCCTAAGTATCAGGTGGTTGCATTCCTAAGCACAAGTATCAGGTGGTTGCATTCCTAAGCACAAGTATCAGGTGGTTGCATTCCTAAGTATCAGGTGGTTGCATTCCTAAGCACAAGTATCAAGTGGCTGCATTCCTAAGTATCAGGTGGTTGCATTCCTAAGCACAAGTATCAAGTGGCTGCATTCCTAAGCACAAGTATCAGGTGGTTGCATTCCTAAGCACAAGTATCAAGTGGTTGCATTCCTAAGCACAAGTATCAGGTGGTTGCATTCCTAAGCACAAGTATCAGGTAGCTGCATTCCTAAGCACAAGTATCAGGTGGTTGCATTCCTAAGCACAAGTATCAGGTAGCTGCATTCCTAAGCACAAGTATCAGGTGGTTGCATTCCTAAGTATCAGGTGGTTGCATTCCTAAGCACAAGTATCAGGTGGCTGCATTACTAAGTATCAGGTGGTTGCATTCCTAAGCACAAGTATCAGGTGGTTGCATTCCTAAGTATCAGGTGGTTGCATTCCTAAGTATCAGGTGGCTGCATTCCTAAGTATCAGGTGGTTGCATTCCTAAGCACAAGTATCAGGTGGCTGCATTCCTAAGTATCAGGTGGTTGCATTCCTAAGCACAAGTATCAGGTGGTTGCATTCCTAAGCACAAGTATCAGGTGGCTGCATTCCTAAGTATCAGGTGGTTGCATTCCTAAGCACAAGTATCAGGTGGTTGCATTCCTAAGCACAAGTATCAGGTGGCTGCATTCCTAAGTATCAGGTGGTTGCATTCCTAAGCACAAGTATCAGGTGGTTGCATTCCTAAGCACAAGTATCAGGTGGCTGCATTCCTAAGCACAAGTATCAGGTGGTTGCATTCCTAAGCACAAGTATCAAGTGGTTGCATTCCTAAGCACAAGTATCAGGTAGCTGCATTCCTAAGCACAAGTATCAGGTGATTGCATTTCTAAGCACAAGTATCAGGTGGCTGCATTCCTAAGCACAAGTATCAGGTGGTTGCATTCCTAAGCACAAGTATCAGGTAGCTGCATTCCTAAGCACAAGTATCAGGTGGCTGCATTCCTAAGCACAAGTATCAGGTGGCTGCATTCCTAAGCACAAGTATCAGGTAGCTGCATTCCTAAGCACAAGTATCAGGTGGCTGCATTCCTAAGCACAAGTATCAGGTGGCTGCATTCCTAAGCACAAGTATCAGGTAGCTGCATTCCTAAGCACAAGTATCAGGTAGCTGCATTCTTAAGCACAAGTATCAGGTGGCTGCATTCCTAAGCACAAGTATCAGGTGGCTGCATTCCTAAGCACAAGTATCAGGTGGCTGCATTCCTAAGCACAAGTATCAAGTGGTTGCATTCCTAAGCACAAGTATCAGGTGGTTGCATTCCTAAGCACAAGTATCAGGTAGCTGCATTCCTAAGCACAAGTATCAGGTGGCTGCATTCCTAAGCACAAGTATCAGGTGGCTGCATTCCTAAGCACAAGTATCAGGTAGCTGCATTCCTAAGCACAAGTATCAGGTGGTTGCATTCCTAAGTATCAGGTGGTTGCATTCCTAAGCAGAAGTATCAGGTGGCTGCATTCCTAAGCACAAGTATCAGGTGGCTGCATTCCTAAGCACAAGTATCAGGTAGCTGCATTCCTAAGCACAAGTATCAGGTGGCTGCATTCCTAAGTATCAGGTGGTTGCATTCCTAAGCACAAGTATCAGGTGGTTGCATTCCTAAGCACAAGTATCAGGTGGTTGCATTCCTAAGTATCAGGTGGTTGCATTCCTATGCACAAGTATCAGGTGGCTGCATTCCTAAGCACAAGTATCAGGTGGCTGCATTCCTAAGTATCAGGTGGCTGCATTCCTAAGCACAAGTATCAGGTGGTTGCATTCCTAAGCACAAGTATCAGGTGGTTCCATTCCTAAGCACAAGTATCAGGTGGCTGCATTCCTAAGTATCAGGTGGCTGCATTCCTAAGCACAAGTATCAGGTAGCTGCATTCCTAAGCACAAGTATCAGGTGGTTGCATTCCTAAGTATCAGGTGGTTGCATTCCTAAGCACAAGTATCAGGTGGCTGCATTCCTAAGCACAAGTATCAGGTGGCTGTATTCCTAAGTATCAGGTGGCTGCATTCCTAAGTATCAGGTGGCTGCATTCCTAAGCACAAGTATCAAGTGGTTGCATTCCTAAGTATCAGGTGGCTGCATTCCTAAGTATCAGGTGGTTGCATTCCTAAGTATCAGGTGGCTGCATTCCTAAGTATCAGGTGGCTGCATTCCTAAGCACAAGTATCAGGTGGTTGCATTCCTAAGCACAAGTATCAGGTGGCTGCATTCGTAAGTATCAGGTGGCTGCATTCCTAAGCACAAGTATCAGGTGGTTGCATTCCTAAGCACAAGTATCAGGTGGCTGCATTCCTAAGTATCAGGTGGCTGCATTCCTAAGTATCAGGTGGCTGCATTCCTAAGCACAAGTATCAGGTGGTTGCATTCCTAAGCACAAGTAACAGGTGGCTGCATTCGTAAGCAGAAGGGTCAAAGCTCATTGTGTCTGCAAATCTTTTCTAAATAGCAGTGCAGAGAGGTGTCTTTTAAACAGTGTAAAGAACTGTGGTGTGAAGTTGACAAATCATCATGCCTAAACTAAAGCAAAACATTGCAAATAAATTAAATAATTTTGTTAGACTTTGTGGTGAAAAAGTTTTCTCCACAGATGGGAATATACTTTTCTGCAAGTTATGTGAAGTACGAGTGGCAGCTGAAAAGAAGTTTACTATAGACCAACATGTGGAGAGAAAAACACATTCGAGGACCACGGCTGCTTGAAGCTAAAAGAACACGCCAAATGTTACTTGGTGAAGCTTGCTCTTCTTCAGGTTCACCTTTCTTTGAAGAACTCTGTGAAGCACTCATTTGTGCTGATATTCCTTTAAACAAACTGAGTAATCCAAAGCTACGCGCTTTTCTAGAAAAGCATGCTGGAAAGCCTATACCAGACTCTTCAACATTAGGAAGAATTATGTGAGTAAATGCTACCAGAAAACAATACAGGAAATCAGACAAAAAGTGTCAGGGACAAAAATTTGGGTAAGCATAGATGAATGTACAGACTCGCTAGGCCGTTATGTGGCAAATGTTGTGGTGGGCACAATGGCAGAGGATGGTCCAGGAGAACAATCCCTAATAAATTGTGAACAGTTGGAAAAAGTTAATTTTTCAACAACTAGCAAAGTGTTTGACAGGTCTTTGGGTTTAATATACCCCAATGGCATTCAACATGACAACGTACTCCTGTTGTTGACCGATGCTGCATCATATATGGTAAAAGCTGCTAATTCTCTTCAAGCTCTATCGAAGTAGTGAAAAGGATCATTGACATGTTTGATAGCAGTGATGCGACCTCCATCAAACTCATGCAGGAACGTCTTTCAGACTGAGAACTTGCAGGGAAACTTTTGCATATAAAGTCAAATTTTGGATTCCTACCTGGTGCTATTACATGCTTACAGAAGTCAGGAGTTAAGTTAGTGGAACAAAGAGACTTGATAAAAAAAGTGGCAAGTGACTTAGAAAATATGATCAGGAAAGTGGGGAAGGATGTAGCGAAAGAATTAATGCTTGTTTTGAACAAAAATAAAGGGTTTACTACATTGTCTTCAATTGCAGATGTTCTGTCAGGTGAGAAATTTTCTCTGGTAGATTTACCAGGAGACTTACAAGCAAGTGACCTAATTTACTTTAAGTATGCTCATCTCATCTCAGTGCAAGTGGAAAGGAGCTTCTCAAAGTACAAAGCATAGTTAGCAGATAATCGGCAGTCATTGTGCTTTGAAAAACTACAGTTGATATTTATTGTGCATTGTAATTCAGGACTCATGAACTGACCGCTAACATATGTGCTAATAAAATAAAATTGAAAACCTTAAATAGTTGTGTACCTGTATAAATGTTAATGTTGTATAATGTTTGTTCTTTGATATTTTATATTATTTTCTTTTGAGTTTATCTTCCAAAAAACATAAATATTTGTAATTTAAAGGGCATTTTTTTTTACATTTTATAGGGCATTTTTTGTTGAGATTTTTAGGGCATTATTGCATTTTTTAAAGTGTATTTTTAAGTATTTTTGGGGCATTAAAATCCTAGCCCTAGTTATGATATAAGAAATCACGATAATTTTTTTAGAATAGCGTTACAAAGAAAGGCGTTGAAAAAGATCCTTTTATAATTGGCAGTATGCTATACAATAAGCTCCCTATACAATTCAAACAGTTAAATAAGAATAACTTTAAGCCAGCATTAACGACATATCTAACTGAAAGATGTCTGTATAGATTAGACGAATTATAAGTGTACCTGTACTACCTACAATTACCTTTGATACAATTGTGTATTAAATTGATGATAGTTTCTCGGGCTAACAGCCAGGTCAGATTAGGGTAACTACCCAAGCTTTCAGCGACTAACTCTGCCGCCATCCTCAGGGGAACTGAATCTAGGCTACTAATGTTGCGGTATTTATACCTAGCGTGCGGCCGATAAAAACCGCCTACTTTCTTCCCATTGGCCGAGCTTCGGCCGATGGGGAAACGTGCGGAACCAATCAGATGATTGCCGATGGTTCTTTGCACTGTGGAGGAGAGATATGCTGAATGACTGGTGTCCATGCTTTGCTGATTTGAAGGCCTTCTTCCCTGTTGAAGTTGTTTTTATTTGCTTTAATGTATAGGGCTTCTTTAACCACTCTATTGTAGTACCTAGAGGACTTTTCAAGTATTTTTGTAGAGTCGAATTTGATTTTATGATCTGTATTATATCTGTGCTCAGCCACTGCAGATTTTTCTGGGTATCCTAGTCTAATACAACGTTGATGTTCTTTGATGAGATCTTCTACAGTTCTACCCGTTTGTCCTATGTAAACTTTGCCGCAACTACATGGGATTTCATAAATGCCTGGTGCATACCTAAATTATCTTTAGCAGAACCTAGATACTGTTTTATTTTGGTTGGGGGTTTGAATAAGGTTTTTATTTGTTATTTCATGAGCAAACTGCCAATTTTTCCCGACAGGGCGCCACAGTAAGAGATGACTGCTAAGCCTCCGTGTTCTTTCTTTTGTTGGGTTCACGGTTGTGTTTGGAGTGCATTTTCTTAAAAGTTCTGTTTATTTCCTGGTTAGTGTATTGGTTCTGCCTGAAAACTGTACGCAGGTATTGTATTTCTTGAGGTAGATTTTCAAGATCAAGAGATAGCAATCGCTCGATGTATGAGTGTTGAGAGAACTGTCTGCTTTTGTGCCGGGTGATGACAGCTGGTGCTATTAAGGTAAAGATCAGTGTGAGTTGGTTTCCTATACACCTTTTGACCCAGGTGACCATCGTTTTTTCTATAAATAAGTAAATCCAAGAAAGGTAAGCCGTCCGGGTGTTCAATTTCCATGGTAAACTAAATGTTGGGATGGATGCTGTTGAGAAATTTGTGGAAAGCTGTCAGGGCATCTTTTCCATGTGGCCATACCACAAAAGTATCGTCTACATAGCGGAAGAAATGTGTAGGAGCTAGGGGTGCAGTCTTGAGTGCCACATGTTCAAATTCCTGCATGTAGAAATTGGCTATAGCCGGAGATAATGGAGAACCCATAGCAACACCATCCACTTGTTCGTAATAGGTGCCATTAAACAGGAAGTACGTTGAAGTTAAAGCATGGTGGAATAAGTTGATCATCTTGTCATCAAAGTGGGGTTGCAACAGTTCTAATGTCTCTTGGAGGGGCACTTTAGTGAAGAGAGATTCTACATCGAAACTAACCAGTATGTCTGACGTAGTTACCTGGATTTCCTGTATGACTTTGGTAAATTCTGATGAATTTTTCACATGGTGACTGCAATTTCCAATCAATGGTTGCATTAGCTCAGTTAGATATTTAGCCAGAGCGTATGTCGGAGAGCCTATAGCGTCAACAATGGGCCTGAATGGGATGTTTGGTTTGTGTATTTTTGGCAAGCCATAAAGTCTGGGAGGAGTCGAGTGATGCGGCGTTATCTTTTTGATGACTTCTAGAGAAAGACCAGAGGATTTTAACAGAGCGGCTGTTTTTCTTTCCACTTTGTTGGTTGGATCTTTAGGAATCTCTTTGTAGGCTTTATCAGAAAGCAAATACAATAGTTTCGACTGATATTGGGTTCTTGATATCACAACAGCTGCATTTCCCTTGTCTGCGGAAAGTACCAAAAGCTCTTTGTTCATTTTAATGTCACGTAGCACTTGTCGTTCAGCTCTAGTGATGCTCTGTTTTGGAAGAGTTGCCTTTTTTAATGTATTGCCTATTTCCTGTCTAATCTCTTCAGCCACTTCTTTAGGGATGTTAAACATAGCACTCTACTCCACATTATGTCTTTATATGGAACCGACTTGGGAGTTGGGGCGAAGTTGAGCCCTTTTGACAAAATGGAGACCATATCCTTGCTCAGCACTGTATCTGATAGGTTGATGACCAAGCGTTTTTCATCCAGAGGAGTAATGGGTCCCTCAGGGACGTAAGATAGTCTCGTGAATTTGCTCACCTGTCTGTCGCTTTGCGTGAATGGATGTATATCTGTGCTGCAACGGATTGTTGAAACCAATGCCAATCACGTGGATTGAATTTTGAAGCAAGTTCGAGATGTAATGACAGAAGGCTATGGCTTACCTTACTTAGTAGCATCGTGTGTGATGGATCCTCTCTCTAACCAGAATAAACCGGTACGTCTCAGAATCTTGTTCACTTCCGGTGAATTCACCGCGTGTCTTAGTCTACAGAACTTAGGTACAATACCTGCGTCACGACATCTTAACAAGAATGCAAGCGAACACAGTAGACTAGTCCTTTTCTTTTGCAGACGTTCGAATTCCCATAGCCTGCGGTGGATAACCTCCCCGTAAAGGTTAGTGATTAATGACTTGAAGCTTTCCCGGCGTTGATTATCGATGATAGTTTCTCGGGCTAACAGCCAGGTCAGATTAGGGTAACTACCCAAGCTTTCAGCGACTAATTCTGCCGCCATCCTCAGGGGAACTGAATCTAGGCTACTGATGTTGCGATTGGTTCCGCACGTTTCTCCATCGGCCGGAGCTCGGCCAATGGGAAGAAAGTAGACGGTTCTCATCAGCCGCACGCTAGGTATAAATATTGCAACATCAGCAGCCTAGATTCAGTTCCCCTTGAGGATGGCGGCAGAGTTAGTCGCTGAAAGCTTGGGTAGTTACCCTAATCTGACCTGGCTGTTAGCCCGAGAAACTATCATCAATAATCAACACCGGGAAAGCTTCAAGTCATTAAGTGTATTGAATTTTATATGTAAAAATTGTAAACACCAATATAAATGTATTAGAATTGACAAAGCTTGAAACATTCGTAATGATGTCTATAAGTGAATAAATAATATTATTACTATTATTACTATTGTTATTACTGTTATTATTATTGTTATTATTATTATTATTATTATTATTATTATTATTATTATTATTATTATTATTATTATTATTATTATTATTATTATTATTATTATTATTATTATTGAAACAAGAAGACAAGTCAGCAGTAGCATTTCATTTTTGGAATGAAAACCATGACATTGATCCAAATCCAAAATTATTAAAAGGAGTGATAAACCAAAATAGATTGACAACATGGGAGAACATATTCATCTGGAAAAATAAGGACCGCGTAATGAACTTTGAAATCCCGCCAGCAGATAATTTGACAAAAAAGTTCATAGTTCCACCACCAGAGAGAGCAGATAACAACAGTTGCCAGTTGGGAAGAGATTGAAAATGGAGGCCAGGGCCTTTGAAACTAGTCTCTCATAAATATATGAAAAAGTAAGTGACGAGTGTCAATAAACCAACCACAAATAATTTTATATTATTATTATTATTATTATTATTATTATTATTATTATTATTATTATTATTATTATTATTATTATTATTATTATTATTATTATTATTATTATTATTATTATTATTATTATTATTATTATTATTATTATTATTATTATTATTATTATTATTATTATTATTATTATTATTATTATTATTATTATTATTATTATTATTATTATTATTATTATTATTATTATTATTATTATTATTATTATTATTATTATTATTATTATTATTATTATTATTATTATTATTATTATTATTATTATTATTATTATTATTATTATTATTATTATTATTATTATTATTATTATTATTATTATTATTATTATTATTATTATTATTATTATTATTATTATTATTATTATTATTATTATTATTATTATTATTATTATTATTATTATTATTATTATTATTATTATTATTATAAGGAGCTCATTCATGTGGAGCTTGGTGCAAGAAATGAACTTTATCTTGGCTGCTCTCTTTGAAATGACTGCTCTGAATGGGCAAATGAGCAATTATTACACCCCCACCCTTAATACCAGGAAAACAAAAACAACCCAAATTCTAAACATATGTTTTATACTTAACCCTTAGAACATTATATCCATCTTGCAAGTGGATATACTTTCATTTTCTGCTACCGATGGCACATTTATGAAATTTGTGTGCAAATCTCTTCAGGGAATCTCCATTCAGGCTTTACCTGCAGTGTGAGCATATAGACCATGATTGTTGCAGCAAGCAGAAGTCAATGTTTACCGAACATGTCACCTGACAGATGGATATTCCTCAAAGGGTAAGTAAAAATACCCGTCTCTTAGATGGATGTTCCTTGTAATGTAAAAAGCATTTTTTCCTGATTGTAAACATGCTTATTATGATTACACACAAATATAACTATTTGCAACACAAACTTATCTTAAGAAAATGATCTAAATTTTTCTTATTAATTGATGAGATTGATTTCATAAACCCTTGTTTACACCCTCAGCCATCAGGATGACACAACCCCCGCTGAGAGGATGATGATGATGATGATGTGTATAAGGGCGCTCAACTACAGAGGTTATCAGTGCCCTTTGAAGAATTAATCATGGCAAAAGCCAGATATATGTATTTCTAAAACTGAATAAAAGTGTAAATAATCTTATAAAAAATACATGCACATAACAAACAACAAAAACAAAAAGAAATATAGATCTAAACTGCCAAAAATTCTCTTCATTAAATCATAAAGTCTAACCTAGAAAAGAATCTAAATACCTTCTCCACTACTGAGTTATCATTCGCTAGCATTTCTGCAAAGCTGGCCAGCAGCTGCAGAGACGTCCTAAGGTGTGCTACGGAAAAACACTCTAGCAGCACATGTCGTACAGATAACGTTTCATTGCAAAACGGACACAGTGGAGTAGGCTCCTTTTTAAAAAGAAAACTATGAGTAAAAAAGCAGTGCCCAATACGCAACGGAGCCAAACTCACCTCTTTGCAATGAGATGAACGACAGGAGGTAACCCAGGGAATCGGAAGTTATTTCACAGATCTAAGTTTATTATTGCGGAGAGCGGACCACTCTTCCTGCCAGCAGGTTTGCACAGCTCTCCGCAATACGGCCCTAAAATCTTCTGATGTCACAGATGGTACTAGAACCCTGGGCTTCATGGTAGCCATCTTGGCTGCAGAATCTGCCATTTCATTCCCCCACAAGCCTACGTGACCAGGGATCCATGCACACACCACGCTAACGCCAGAAGCGTGTAAAACGTGGAGGGCATCCTGGATACGCTGCACAATAGGGCCCCTGAGAGGAGGGAGCAAGGTTTCAGTAGCAGCAAATATCTATCGTGAAGGAATAGAGTGTCACCCCATTTCACCTTTTTTATTTTGTTTGACATTCAAGGATAGCCACTGGTTGATGTTGCAAATTGGAAGTATATGCTTCACTGCTGTACCATTCTTATGTTTTCCAGACCATTTGATTTCGACAATGCTCCATTCCTTCAATTCAGGAGATTTCCATTTCCACGACATTTCTTCAGTGTTTGACAGGATATAAAAAGGAGTGCAAAAGCTAGCCTCGAGTAGTTGCTAGTTATAAGTTGACCAGTGAGTATCAGGTTAGTTGTGAATGAGTCTCCCAGCCAGTGCAATAGTCAGATGACAAAGAGTTGGCAAGCAGTGAGTGTCAAAGTAAATGTGTGCAACAGAGGTATAAAGAAACAATAGCACTGATGTATTTGCTCTGTGAATTTGTAAAAACCGAAAGTGGTTGTAACAATTCTAGTAACAAATGAAGCGAGTTTAGTACAAATTTAAGTTTTAATTTTGTTACAATATTATAAGATCATAAACAATGGCAGAAAACAAAATTAAACAAACTTGGATTGATCTTTAAAACAATGCAATATAAAAAGAGTTTACTTACACTGTGTACCCTCTTCACTTGGTGAATGATCTTGCTTTTCTGTATGAAGATGAAGTGAAATTCCCTCTGTTTTTGATGAAGACTTGTACCTGTGAAACATTTTCTGTTTTCGTTTTCCTTTTGCAGAATCCATACTTCCTGTTCTCATTTTCAATTTCTAAAAGAAAAGTAGTCACCATAAAAATGAGTGAGTGAATATATTTGTATTGTGTTGTGTATCAATATGATACAGTATAAGAGGAGTTACAGCATGTTGTTAAATTTTGGCATTAGAAATTTTTGCAAGATTATATTACATTTCAGTATGACAGTACATATTTTTCTATAAGTCTGTAGCAGAGAATATATCCAAACTAACAATGTCTGAAACCTGTGTATAAGTATATGGACTAACAATGAGATGATCACTTCTTCTCCTTTTCCTAATCATCACCACCATCTCGCTGATCATCCAACAGTATTATTAGTTCTTATACTAATTATTATCACTATTTTACCTGGTAAACACAATTTCACTTTTTTAAGCTTTAGGCCATACTTTTTTTGTGAGGTATTTTATAGCAATTCTATCAATGTTACACTTAAAATTTTAAGGTCCACTAATCGAAAGGTTGTTATTAAAACTAGTCAGTTGTACAAAAGTCACCCACTGAATATGGGTTACAGTGATCATAATGCTCAGTTAATATCAATAAATATGGAAAACAGTATAAATCCAAACCTTATAAAAACAAAATTTACCAGACAATTCAATGATTCAAATATAGACTACTTCTTGCATCTACTAAAAAGCAAAATGTGGCATGAAGTGTATGATACATCTGATACTAATGAAAAATTCGAAACTGTTCAAAAAATATTTAGGCATTATTTTGATATAGCTTTCCCACTTGTACAAATAAAAGAATTATTCTCTGGAAAATAAAATTTGTGGATTACTAAAGGAATTATAACATCTTGCGTGCACAAACGAAAATTACATAAAATTCTGCAAACAGTGACTGTCACTCCACAATTCAGTGACTATGTTAAAAAATATAAAGTCACATTGAATAAAGTTATAAAACAAGCAAAAAAGATGGCAAACGATAAATTCATCAAAAGTGCCCAGAACAAAATGAAAGCCTCGTGGAAAGTAATACACAAGGAAATAAAGCCCAATAAGAATGTAGATAATTTAGTACTGCAGAAGCATTCAAAATTAATAACAAACCCAAAGTTAATAGCAGAGACTTTTAATGATCAGTTCATAAATCTTGCTGAAAATATTGTTTCACAAAGGAACTCCACAATGGGTACTTCAGTTAAAACAAATAGAGTAAATATATGTAAAACAACAATGTTCTTGTGCCCTACTGATATTGAGCAAATCGTTTCAGTAATATCCAAATTTAAATCCAAGAACTCTTCAGGTATTGATAACATTTCTGATTTTTTGCTAAAGAAATGTTCTATTCTTATTGCACACCCGTTAGCAGACGTATGCAATAGCTCACTTGAACATGCAGTGTTTCCAGAAGCTTTAAAAACTGCTAAAGTAAAGCCACTATACAAAAAAGGAGATAAACCGATTTACTAAATTACAGGCCAACTTCACTCTTATCCAGCTTCTCTAAAGTACTGGAAAAGATATTCTATAAAAGACTTATAACATTTATAGAGATGAATGATTTAAAATCTAAAACTAAGCATGGGTTATGTAAACAAAAGTCAACAGAAACTGAACTTTTTGATTTTGTAAACAGTGTAATAAATTATTAAATTTTAGATGAGTCGTATTTATTACACATCTGCTTCACTTTCGTACCTATTTTGAGGACATGTTTCGCAAACCATCGTTTGCATCTACGGCTCTTATGCGACTGAAGCTTGATCCAGCGGTGTAGGTAATTCTGGGGTTGCTGCTGCCATCTGTTGATTTAGTGATGAACTTAAATGTGGGATTCTCTTCTGGTGGGATTTCAAAGTTCATTAGTTGGTTTTTATGTTTTTCTATGTATATCCTCTCCCATATGACGAGTTCACTATGTTTTTGTACGTATTTTAGTAATTCTGTGCTATCTTCAATTTCATGATTTTCAGACCAGAAATAAGCTGCTATTGCGGACTTATCAATATTTTTGTATCTTAAGTGCCTGAAGTGTTCTGTCTTTCTAGTGCCTATGTTTCTTTTTGTCCTCCCTATGTAAATTTTTTCACAGTCTTTATACTTAATCTTGTAAATGCCTGACTTTTCCTCTGGTTTTATCTTATCAGTATTATTACTGTGAAGTAGGTTTTTAATGTTGTAATTGTTTTTTGGTGCCAATGTTATATTGTATTTCTTGAATATTTTTTGGAACTTTTTTGTGGCCCAGGGGTGGTAAGTAAATTTAGCAAATCTAATTTCTTGTTTTATTGGTGTGAGAGCTGTGATCTGTTTTAATCTCTTTTGAAGTTTGAATGATTTTAGTTTTTTATCTACAAGGTTTTTTCCATATCCATTTTTAATTACAGTTTTTAAGATTTGATGGTATTCATTTTGATATTCTTGCTGGCTGAGAGGTAGATTTACTAATCTGTGTGTGAGACTGTTGATGGTGGCATGTTTGTGTGGAATTGGGTTGAAACTATTTGCTTTGATGTAATTATCTGTGTGTGTTGCTTTTCTATGGATGCCAAATTCTAGTTTTTCATTGCTTTTTTTGATTTTAAGGTCTAAAAAAGGTAGAGTACAGTCCTCTTCAGTTTCCACTGTGAATTGTATGCTGGGTTCTTGCAGGTTGAGTAGTTTCAAAGCATCATCTATTAGTTTGTAGGGCACTATTGCAAAGATGTCGTCTACGTATCTGTACCATGTTTTAAACATATGAGGGAAGGCTTTAGTTATATGTGTTTCGAAAAAGCTCATGTATAGATTGGCCAAAAATGGTGATAGCGGGCTTCCCATAGCTAGTCCTGAAATTTGTTTATAATATTTTCCATCGAAGACAAAATAATTTTGATGTATACATAATTCAGTCATTGCCAAATATTCTTCTATTGCATTGGCATCTAGGTTTATAGAATTTAGCCATTTTTTCAGTTGAATCAAAAGTTTGTCTAATGGAATGCTAGGGAAGAGGGAGCGGACATCAAAGGATACTAAAGTGTCATGAGGTTTTAGTTTAAGATTTTGAATTTTTTCTACCAGGTCTAAAGAGTTTTTTATACTCAGAGTATGGAATTGTGGAAAGGACTGAAATTTTTTGGATAGCCATTTTGCCAGAAGGTAAGTAGGAGTGTTTATATTATTTATAATGGGTCTCATGGGTATGTTGGGTTTGTGTATTTTAGGCAAACCATATAGTCTTGCAAGGGTAGGGTTGTCCGGTTTGATAGTTTTTTGTTCTGTAGTTGTTAAAATTTTACTATTAATGATGGTTTTTTATACATCTTTTATGCATCGGTTGAGTGGATTAGAATCTATTTCCTGGAATTCTTTTTGTTGTAGTAACTCTAACATTTTTTCTTTGTATGTAGCTGTATCTAAGATTACTATTTTGTTCCCTTTATCAGCCCTTGAGAAGATTACATCCTTTTTCCTTAAAGATTTAATTATCTGAATTTGTTTCAAATGTTTTTTTGGCTTTTTATTTATTAAGTTTTCCAATATAGGAGCTGATTTTTTCCTAATTATATTTTTGTCCATGGTTTCCAAGCATTCTACTGCTAATTCTATATCTGCAATGAATTCATCCGGGTTGCTGGAGTATGTTATACATGTTTTTAGGCCTTGGTTAAGTACATCTATTTCTTCATTGTTAAAATTTTGCTTTGAGAGATTAATTACATTGTCTAGGGATGTGTTCTTTGCTGAAATTTTGTTATGTTTTGGTTGCCAATAATTATGATTATATTTTAGTTTCTTATTTTGACGATAAACTTTCTCTTTGACTTTATAATTTATATGTTCAAATGATTTGGTTTCTAAGTTGTCCCATGCTGTGTTTCCTAGTAATTTTACAAGTTTCAAATGTAGGTTGTACAAAGAGAGGTCTATATTAGTTACAGTTAAATCTCGATATAGTGTAATAAATACTTGAATTTGAATTTATTCATCCTTTTGATCATAGTACATGATATAGGACACGTCAAGTACTTATAACTAAACATTATACAGTAAACATTTACACAACACACGTTTAGAAATGAAAATTCAGAAACTTATGTACAATATAACAACTTCTCTGTAGTTGATATTCAAAAAAATTCACCTATACTATAAAAACAATGTTCTAACAGGAACTTTTTCACACAGTTAGGAAGTGCAGATATTGTCAACCTAGTATAATAAATTACACACCCAGAAGGGGTTCATGGAAAAGTATTGTGACGTAGACGGCGAACTCGCGTTGCCGATCGATAATGCGGACTGGCGATGGTGGTGGGGGGGACGCAAGGGGTGGCACCTCCTCCTACCGCGCGATGGTGCTTGAAGGCTCCAGAATGATTTCCCCCTCCATAATGGAAGAATCCAGAGGTTTCGGGGTGATCGATACAAGCGAGGCGACGGTTAGTTGATTGGAGGACGTCGCGGCGTGCGGACGTGTAGTGAGTTGAGTGAGTGACCGTGAGCCGGGCGGACGTGTAGTCGAGTTGAGCGGACAGGTAAAGATAAACTGGCAAGGTTGAATGGTGTAAATTAAATTGCAATTGTGTACGTGCATCGGAACGGTAACGGACAAACTGGTAAACTGTAATTGGAATAAGGTGAAAATAAAGAACATTGTTAAGTTTGTGTAATTGGACTTTTTATTTCACGAGCCCACAAATTCACAGTATTTAAAAACTCATCAACTGAGTAAAAACAATGTTGCAATAGCATATGTTTCACCTTGTGCTTAAATGCAGTTTCTGAGGTGGTGAGTTTAATATTATCGGTTAGCTTGTTATATAAGGTAATTCCAGAGTGTCTTACGCTTTTGCTGAATAGTGATGTATTATGTGTAACCATGCCTAGTTTATGCCTATTTCTAGTGAGATAATCATGTTTTTCGGAGTTTGTATAAAAATAAACCAAGTGTTTTCTAACAAACATCATGACTTCTAGTATATATAGACAAGGAAGTGGCAATATATGGAGTGATTTGAATAAATTGATACAAGAATCCCTTTTATATTGAGATTTAACTGTATTGGAACACCACAGTGTAGCGAAAAATTATTAATTTTTAGATGAGTCGTATTTATTACACATCTGCTTCACTTTCGTACCTATTTTGAGGACATGTTTTGCAAATCATCGTTTGCATCTATGGCTCTTATGCGACTAAAGCTTGATCCAGCGGTGTGGGTAATTCTGGGGTTGCTGCTGCCATCTGTTGATTTAGTAATGAACTTAAATGCGGGATTCTCTTCTGGCGGGATTTCAAAGTTCATTAGTTGGTTTTTATGTTTTTCTATGTATATCCTCTCCCATATGACGAGTTCACTTTGTTTTTGTACGTATTTTAGTAATTCTGTGCTATCTTCAATTTCATGATTTTCAGACCAGAAATGAGCTGCTACTGCAGACTTATTAATATTTCTGTATCTTAAGTGCCTGAAGTGTTCTTTCTTTCTAGTGCCTATGTTTCTTTTTGTCCTCCCTATGTAAATTTTTTCACAGTCTTTACACTTAATCTTGTAAATGCCTGACTTTTCCTCTGGTTTTATCTTATCAGTATTATTACTGTGAAGTAGGTTTTTAATGTTGTAATTGTTTTTTGGTGCCAATGTTATATTGTATTTCTTGAATATTTTTTGGAACTTTTTTGTGGCCCAGGGGTGGTAAGTAAATTTAGCAAATCTAATTTCTTGTTTTATTGGTGTGAGAGCTGTCATCTGTTTTAATCTCTTTTGAAGTTTGAATGACTTTAGTTTTTTATCTACAAGGTTTTTTCCATATCCATTTTTAATTGCAGTTTTTAAGATTTGATGGTATTCGTTTTTATATTCTTGCTGGCTGAGAGGTAGATTTACTAATCTGTGTGTGAGACTGTTGATGGTTGCATGTTTGTGTGGAATTGGGTTGAAACTATTTGCTCTGATGTAATTATCTGTGTGTGTTGCTTTTCTATGGATGCCAAATTCTAGTTTTTCATTGCTTTTTTTGATTTTAAGGTCTAAAAAAGGTAGAGTACAGTCCTCTTCAGTTTCAACTGTGAATTGTATGCTGGGTTCTTGCAGGTTGAGTAGTTTCAAAGCATCATCTATTTGTTTGTAGGGCACTATTGCAAAGATGTCGTCTACGTATCTGTACCATGTTTTAAACATATGAGGGAAGGCTTTCTAAGCCACTCAACCGATGCATAAAAGATGTACTAAAAACCATCATTAATAGTAAAATTTTAACAACTACAGAACAAAAAACTATCAAACCGGACAACCCTACCCTTGCAAGACTATATGGTTTGCCTAAAATACACAAACCCAACATACCCATGAGACCCATTGTAAATAATATAAACACTCCTACTTACCTTCTGGCAAAATGGCTATCCAAAAAATTTCAGTCCTTTCCACAATTCCATACTCTGAGCATAAAAAACTCTTTAGACCTGGTAGAAAAAATTCAAAATCTTAAACTAAAACCTCATGACACTTTAGTATCCTTTGATGTCCGCTCCCTCTTCCCTAGCATTCCATTAGACAAACTTTTGATTCAACTGAAAAAATGGCTAAATTCTATAAACCTAGATGCCAATGCAATAGAAGAATATTTGGTAATGACTGAAATATGTATACATCAAAATTATCTTGTCTTCGATGGAAAATATTATAAACAAATTTCAGGACTAGCTATGGGAAGCCCGCTATCACCATTTTTGGCCAATCTATACATGAGCTTTTTCGAAACACATATAACTAAAGCCTTCCCTCATATGTTTAAAACATGGTACAGATACGTAGACGACATCTTTGCAATAGTGCCCTACAAACTAATAGATGATGCTTTGAAACTACTCAACCTGCAAGAACCCAGCATACAATTCACAGTGGAAACTGAAGAGGACTGTACTCTACCTCTTTTAGGCCTTAAAATCAAAAAAAGCAATGAAAAACTAGAATTTGGCATTCATAGAAAAGCAACACACACAGATAATTACATCAAAGCAAATAGTTTCAACCCAATTCCACACAAACATGCAACCATCAACAGTCTCACACACAGATTAGTATATCTACCTCTCAGCCAGCAAGAATATCAAAATGAATACCATCAAATCTTAAAAACTGCAATTAAAAATGGATATGGAAAAAACCTTGTAGATAAAAAACTAAAATCATTCAAACTTCAAAAGAGATTAAAACAGATCACAGCTCTCACACCAATAAAACAAGAAATTAGATTTGCTAAATTTACTTACCACCCCTGGGCCACAAAAAAGTTCCAAAAAATATTCAAGAAATACAATATAACATTGGCACCAAAAAACAATTACAACATTAAAAACCTACTTCACAGTAATAATACTGATAAGATAAAACCAGAGGAAAAGTCAGGCATTTACAAGATTAAGTGTAAAGACTGTGAAAAAATTTACATAGGAAGGACAAAAAGAAACATAGGCACTAGAAAGAAAGAACACTTCAGGCACTTAAGATACAAAAATATTAATAAGTCCGCAATAGCAGCTCATTTCTGGTCTGAAAATCATGAAATTGAAGATAGCACAGAATTACTAAAATACGTACAAAAACATAGTGAACTCGTCATATGGGAGAGGATATACATAGAAATACATAAAAATCAACTAATGAACTTTGAAATCCCGCCAGAAGAGAATCCCACATTTAAGTTCATCACTAAATCAACAGATGGCAGCAGCAACCCCAGAATTACCCACACCGCTGGATCAAGCTTTAGTCGCATAAGAGCCATAGATGCAAACGATGATTTGCGAAACATGTCCTCAAAATAGGTACGAAAGTGAAGCAGATGTGTAATAAATATGACTCATCTAAAAATTAATAATAAGAATCCCTTTGTTTCTTTGTTTCTGTTTGTTTCTTTAGATAACAATGACAAAATACTAGGCGCATTTTTCGACCTAACTAAAGCATTCAATGTACTAAACCACAATTTACTATTCCAAAAATTAGAATATATGGGTATTAGAGGGCATGCGTTGGAATGGATAAAATCATATCTAAAGGACAGGAAGCAAATAGTAGAAATTTCACATACAGAAAAAGATTGCATTAAAGAATACCGATCAGACACAAAATATATTAAGTTTGGTGTACCACAAGGTTCTATTTTGGGTCCTATTCTTTTCTTATTGTTTGTAAATGATTTACAGTCAAATATTACAGCTAAAACAATAGTTCAATATGCTGATGACACAAATATATTAATTGAAAGCAATGCACTTGAAGAGCTACAAATCTTATCAAGCAGAATGTTCAGTATTATTTCTAAATGGTTCAGCAATAATAATTTAATTGTAAACTTGGATAAGACATATGTAATTCATTTTCAGTTTTCTCAGAATAACTCCTGTACAATCACAAATAATATGTAATAATCAAGTAATTAAGTATGTAAATACTACTAAATTTCTTGGTCTTTGGATACAGAGTAAGCTAAAGTGGGAGACACATGTTGATCATCTAATTAAAAAACTGAGTACAATTTGTTATAATTTCAGACAACTGGTACACATAGTTAACATAAAAACTCTCAGAAGCGTGTATTTTGCGTGTACTCACTCCATTTTAAAATATGGCATAACATTATGGGGTAACTCACCACATTGTAAATCATTATTCATAATGCAAAAACGGATTCTAAGACTACTTGGAGGAGTTAAATCAACATCTACGTGCAGACCATTATTTAAAAAATTTAAAATCTTACCTCTCCCATGTATTTTCATTTTTGAAATTTTAAAATTTACAAAGACAAATTTAATGAAAGGAAATGGCCACTGTACCTTTAATGACACAGTTCATAATCATAATACTAGACAAGGAATGGATATTCATGTGAATAGAAGTAACACAAGAGCTCATCAAACAGTGTAATAAACCTAGGAATCACTTTTTTAATAAACTGCCTATAGCCAATAAACCACTTGCAATTTTTCAGCATTTAAAAAGTCAGTTTTGTCATACTTGCTAGACCACTGTTTTTATTCTGTTAGTGAATTTATGGAAAGTTTATAATATTGGGACATTTCTGAATTAATTGTGTATATTATAACATTTCTTGAGATATCTTTATAAAACATTATTTTATACAAACACTGACTTGTCCTTATTGGATGTGACTTGTTAATTTACAAGTATAGTAAATTGCACTGTAAATTCACAATTTGACGTGTCTTATATCATAGTACTCATGGACAATGTATGATTTACAAGATGAATAAATTATCTTTCTATCTATTCAGTCAAATTTGCCTTAAACGCAATGTGCATTTTTCCTCCCGTTTTCACAGGTGTCTATTTTATAATTGATATTACTTTCATAGAATGAAGTACAAAAGCTGCTGTGTTGGACTTGCAACACTTTTTCTACTCACTCTTATACAAACCATTCTTCTATCTATTCCATGCTAATCCAGAGAGAGACATTTGAAGAAATGGTTTTATTACACATTTTCTTGTAGATACAATGGCAATAGGAACAGGAAGATACATTATGCTAAAGCTGGTTGCTATGTGATGGTTTTAGGTTTCATTCTATTTCCATGATCAGGAGGGCAAATATAAATAGTTATTTCCTAATTAAAAAACACTATTTGTAATCACCTTTTAAATACATTGTCACTTATATTTTTATATTATTGAGGGACTAGTTTCGGCAGCCATCACGTCCATTTTCTAACTCTATCAACTATAATCAGTTGTCTGTTGTTCCAAAACTAGTCTCTCAATAATATAATGATGATAATAATGATAATGATAATAATAATAATAATAATAATAATAATAATAATAATAATAATAATAATAATAATAATAATAATAATAATAATAATAATAATAATAATAATAATAATAATAATAATAATAATAATAATAATAATAATAATAATAAACAAAATATAAAGTGTCGAAAAACGGACTAAAAATAGTTTTTTCAATTAATTTTGACATCACTGTTACTAAATTCCTCCAATCACGCATAAGCGATTTCCTATTTGTGAAAAGTAAAAGTATTGGAAAACTCAAACCAATAACAGAAAATATGTCAAAAATAATTCACTCCAAAGAAACAAAAGTAAAAAAACAAAACAAAATTATTTGACAAAGTGTACAATTAAATATGACTTACATTTTTTGTGCAGCAAGGTTTTACACTCATGGTTTACCAATTATACAAAAGAGGACATCAGAAGTTATTTCCAGAATATTCAAGATAGAAATTTCATTTCTCATCAAAATATCTTAAACATACGCTAATGCCTGATTTCACCAACAGATGTTAAGATTTAAGACGAGTTAAGCAATAGTTATAACAAAACTTACATTTCGCCAACAAATGTTAGCTTAACACCCGTGTTAAAACTCTTGTTAAACTAACAAGCCAAATTTCTGTTGTTAAGTCCTTAACAATTGTAAATAGTCAAAATGGCGGCCGTGAACGCAGCTGTTGATGTCGAATTGCTATATCTAAGACTGTCTAAATGACATCTGTAATAGAGCACGGCCTATGAGAAATGAGTTTGAGGAGCTATCAGAAGAAAATTTTCTACAGAGGTATAGACTGTCGATACAAGTTGTTATGAAGGTTACTGCGGAAGTACAAGAGATGTTAGAACATGCATCGAAAGGAATATGCCGATCTCGCTTTTGCTTTAAGTATTAATAACTTTGCTATATTATAATTCACTGAATTATGTGGATAATACACTGCCCACTTACCGTCTTGAAACGTTCAAGTCACTCATCACTTGTCCTTCTTTGCTCCTCGTTTTAAATTTACATAATACTGACAAAGTTGGTTTCGTTCTTGTAGTAGTGACACATGCATTTGAATTAATTTCATTTCCAATTTTTTCCCAAGTGACATCTTTCTATTTTACATTCACCACATCCGTCCTCTTATTTTCCATCATATTCTATACTTCGTCACCAATTCAATTAGTGATTCTTTCTCCATCGATGATAAATTTGTCTCACAGCTTTTGTTTATGCTTTTGTTCACCCGCCATTTTTTCAGCTGTGTGCAGACAAAAATGAAAACAAAAGCGCAATGCAGTATATTCAGAAAATAATACGATCTTCCACAGCCTTCTATAGCTGTAATATTTACAAGTCTCTTGGCAATAACACATGTTTGTTAACATTTTCAGAAAACAGGTTGGTGAAATGCAAGAAATTTGACAGCCTTGCTAGTGCTGTGACATTTGTTAACATCGATTTTAACATCTGTTGGTGTAATCGGGCATAAATGAATAAAAACCACTATCACAATTTTTAAACAATCAACATTTAAGAAAACATTTCCATGTAACAGGCAGTTTGGGATAAAGGGACTTTTTTGAAAATTGTCATGTTGCATTCTTGGAAGATTTTTTGTTTTTTTTGTTTTGTAATTTTACGTTCTCCAACGTTAAGTCATATCAGACAGTGAATGAGATGGTTGAAATGATGCTAAAATGTGTCCAGGGTCCAAGGAGCTTAGAGCTACCCGATATTTGTCTTTAAGGATAAGGGAAAACCCCGGTAAAAACCTTATCCAGGTAGCTCACCCTGACCGAGATTCGAACTCGGGACCTCTTGAGCGTGAGGCAGACATGTATGTATTTATTCACTGCAATTGGGTACTACCCGGTGGCAGAGTTAAGAATACAGATCAAATTACAAATACTAGATTTACAACAATAACACAATAAACAATACAAACATGATATTATTTTACTTTAGTCACTTAAAACATATCTAATTACTTCTCTATTTACATATTATATACCATTATAATTCAAAAGTTAAACTATAAAGTATCTAGATTTTTTCTAAATTTCTTCAGTGAAATGGGACAGCCCTGAAAGACTGCTACAGGCAATTCATTCCATTCTTCAATGGTTCTATTAACAAAAGAAAATTTTCCTACGTCGGTTCTGTATCTTCTACCCTTAATTTTATACCTATGATCGCTTCGTCCATAATAATCCGGATTATCTAACCTTACACTAACGTCCACCCATGCCTTTACACCAGCATTAGCTTTGAATAACGCTACCAACCTATGTTTTTTACGCCTAATTCTTAATTCCTCCCATTTAGTCTCATCTCCTTTTATAGGCCCAAAATACTTGCCTCTTTTTATGAACTTTATTGCCCTCTTCTGTATTTTTTCTAATGGATCGATTTGGTTAGCTCTATACGGGTCCCAGCATGCTACTGCATATTCCATAACCGGCCGCACTAAGGCCTTGTAGGCAATTTCCCTAGACCTAGCGCTCCCCTTTTTCAATATTCTCATTACGAAATGTAATGCCTTCCACGCATTCCTAGATGTGGAATTTACTTGTTCGTCCCATCCAGCATTACTTGCCAGGTACACTCCCAAGTATTTGCAGCTGTCCACCTGTGGAATTTGCACCTCTCCCATGTGATAGTGAACAATAATTTTGCCTTTAGTTCTACTAAAAACAAGGGACTTTTATTTTTCTTGGCATTAATTGACATTTTGTTAGCCGCAGCCCAATTACAGATTTCATTTAAATAATCCTGAAGAGCGGTTTCATGCACTGTATTCCGAATTTTATTATAAATGATACAATCGTCTGAAAACAACCTTATCTGGCAGTTAATATTAACAGCAATGTCATTAACAAAAACGAGAAACAGTAAAGGTCCTAGTACTGAGCCTTGCGGCACACCCGAACTTACGGTTCCGCTATCGGACAGCTCTTTACCTACTTTAACCTTTTGCGTTCTCCCTTTCAAAAAATGTTTAACCCATAATACTACGCGTTTGTCAATTCCTGTATTAGCTAGCTTACAAATAAGTAAACTATGTGGCACTACATCAAAAGCTTTAGAAAAGTCAATTACCACTGCATCAGTTCTTCCCCCTGCATCTACCTCATCTGCCAAATCTTGAAATAATGAAGTAATTTGACTTTCGCACGAATACCCAGGTCTAAATCCATGTTGCGCTTCATTAAATCACTTTTTATTTTCTAACTCCTCTCGTATATATTCTGCAATTAAATGCTCCATTAATTTACATACTACTGAAGTTAGACTAACTGGCAGATAATTATTTATTTCTGTTTTATTACCCCCTTTATAAATCGGAACTATAATAGCTGTTTTCCAGTCTTCCGGTAAGGCACAGTTGTTAATTGACATGTTTAACAAGAGCATAAGATAGGGAATCATGGCTTCACCCCCAAGCTTTAATATTTCAGTAGGTATATTGTCTGGTCCCCTTGATTTTCTATTTTGCAGCATCTTAATCCTTTTGCGTAATTTGGGCGCCATTATTTGAAAAATCGTTTCTCCACTCTCCCCAATTTCCTGTTCGGAACTATCGTCGGATTTAAGAAAAACCGATACAATATGCGAATTTAATATATTAGCTTTGTCCCTATCACTTAATACATCTATCCCATTAACGTTAAAATCTGGTATGCTCTCTTTATTTCCCCTGCGTCTTTTTACATAATTGTAAAATGATCTCCAACAATTATTTGTCCCGCTAAAAACGTTATCTAAGAATCGTTCCTGCGCTTGCAACTTTTCATCTTGTAATTGTTTAGCTAATTCTTTAAATTTGTTAAGATGCCATTCTGATATCTTCCTTTTATTATAAGCGTGTCTAGTCTTTCTTTTCAAGTATCCTAATACATTTTGTATAAAATTCTGGATCCGCTTTATGTTTAATAACTTTAAAAGGTACGTGTTCTCTAATTGTTTCCAGGATAAGTGTTTTGAAATTAACCCATGCTTCATTTACACTAGTGGCAGATTTTACAAATAACCCATATTTTTCCCGGAGAAATGTTTGGATAGCCTCCCCGTTCGCCCTATGGAAATCACAATTAATTACTTGTTCCCTTTCAAACCGGTTTGTCTGCCCTTTCCAGTTTAGGTCTAATTGCACACACTGATGGTCACTTATACCTGGCAAGACATCGCATGCAGAAAACAATGACTCAGGTTTGCATAAAAATACGTCCAGTAATGCTGATTGTCGAGTAACAGTTTTCACTACTTGAAATAACCCTGCTCCCAAACCAGAAAGTTAACGAGCTTTTGAGCTTCACCTCCTATTAACTGTCCGTCCCAGTTTACATTTGGCAGATTTAGATCCCCTGCTAATATAACATTTTTTTCCCCTTCGGAAGAGATTTTCTCCACTAGTTTATGAAGTGTAGCATAATCAGTTTCTCCAGGTGGTCTATAGCAAGCTATTATTGTTAAATTATTCCCTTTGTTTGCTTGATCAATAATTTTGATTGCCATAATCTCAACCTCTTCTTCTACCCATAATGCGTTGCTGTTTAGCTCTGATTTAGCGCAAATAAAGATTCCCCCTCCCCTTCCATCCCTGTCCCTCCTAAACACCCTGTAATCTGTTCTGAATACTTCTGAATCATTAATGTCAACATTCAGTCAGATTCCGTACCTATAATGACACTTGGATTGCATATTTCTACTAAATTCCAAAACTCAACCATTTTATTCATAATACTACGGCAATTTACCTGTAGCAGCCTTAAGGAATCAGCCTCTACCTGAAAGTCTACGTTTTCCTGAAGTTGGTGTCATTGCTGCCCTTGCTGCTCGTTGCCGTCAGCCCACTTCGTCACTCTCGCGAAAAAAGCTGCCAGCTTTGACGATCCTCTTCGGTTCAAGTGTACTCCATCCCGTCCGTAGTCCCAGTCTTCAATCCACGAATTCGGGTCAAGAAACTGAGCACCCAGTCGCTCCGCTACCCATGAAAAAGCTTCATTTACCTGCATCACCTTTCTCCAGCTGGAGTCGCGTCGTCTTAGTACTCCACTGACGACTATTTTTGCTGAAGGAAACAGCTGTTTTGTCCTATTAACTAAGTCGTACATGTCACCCAACACATAGTTGACACTTCTCCGCAAGTCATTGCTCCCGATATGTAATACGATTGTCCGATATTTGCCTTCCATCTCCTCTTGCTTTCTCTCTATTTCCCTCAGCAGACCGTCAACTCTTATGCCAGAATAGCAAACTACCTCCGCCGTTGGATTTCCAGCATGTCGCACAATAGAGTCACTGACTATTAGGCAAGATTTCTCCTCTTCTTTTACTCTTTCTTCCCCCTGCTCCCTCAGTTGACGGTTTTCAGCTTCGAGCCTCCAAATGATATCTTCCGCCTGTTGTAGCTTAATGCGTAGTTCACGTGCTTCTTCTTGAAGCTGCTCCAGTTTCCTCTGATTTGCGGTGACGGTCTCGGCTCCCCTGCATTCCTTACATACCCAGGTTTCCTCGATGTTCATGTCCCTCTTCACTTTCTGGCAGCCAAAGTGGAACCACTTCAAGCAATTACTGCACATAAGTCTGGTCCTCAGAACTTTGATACAGCTCCCACATCGTTCGTCCGCTACAGGTCCTGGATTAATCTCAATTCCCCCTATCACTAGTAAAGTTACTAATACAAAAATTACAAAATAACTCTGTGAAATTTCCGTAGTACCTTCAAGCTGACTACCTGCTCCCCGTGAGCGCAGACCCGACCACATTCCGATCCTCGCCCGGTAAATCACCAAGTCAACACCCATTGTCTCAACTCGTTTCTACCTGCCTCTCTACCTGGCACGTCCGATCTCCTCAAGCTCCAGACACATGCTACCATCTATGCTACCGAGGCGGACATTCTTGGAAGATGCTGATGTTAATTAACAAGTTTGCTATTTAGCTCATTTTATACCGGAAAAATGCAAAATTTGTTGGAGAATTTGATGCTGTACCGGCATGTCATGGAGCTCAGTGGTAGAGCAGCCATGCATACAGCGAAACATCCATGTTTCAAATACCGGCAAAGGTACTACTGTTTAATCCTGATTCTATCTTTTAAAACTACAAATGTAGCTTTCCTTTATTCTCAGATTTCACAGTTTATCCCTAAAATACATCTTTATGGGTGTTTTCAGATTATTACATAATTGCTTTTCTTGGTTGATTCATAATTCAAATGTTCCATGTCCAACCATTACATGTTACTGCTATTGCTATATGACTTTTGCTATATTTTATCTTTCAAGTTTGCTACTATTACTTATTAGTCCAAATAATCTAAGGCAATCTAACAAATTATCAGACAAATTTTGACAGCTATTGTTAACATTAAAAATTAGGATCTCTAACGTAATGCTTAATTTACAAAAAGGGAACTTCAAGATAAATAACAGTAATAACAAGAAACATATTATCTACAGCAAAATAAAGATCCATTACCTTTATATTTACTGGTATCTTCAGATCCTCATGAAAGTGTGGTAGTCGAGAAAACAAATGTTGTATCATATCTTTCAGGCAGTGCTCTGCTGATCTTCGCAACAATTCTAGAGGGCAAAAAATTAGAAATTAAAAGTTATATTCCCTTAAGTAATAGGCATGATTCAGTGTGTAATTAATTATGTAGAAAAGAGTATGCACCTGAGCTGGAATTTGCTGCTGGCAGTACTCGAAAGTTCTGATTTTGAATAACAAAATGCCATGCATATCATTCGCATGGTTGTCGTCAGTTGGAGGAAAGTAGGTGAAGTAGAAGTATGTTAATCATACCCAACATGAATCTTACATCGCAGGAATGTGAATCAATTACATTTTGTGTTCTTTTTGATAAAAATTCATCACAAATACTGGAAAAGCAGGAAACCTACACAGAGCTATGCATGGGAAAAACTTAGATTTTTGGGTGGCATACGCGACTTTGGAAGGGTAAAACATCATATTGAGTATGTGAAAAGATCCCAAAGGACCTTTAACTTTGAAGTCTGACACCAATGTCAACACAAATGACCTCATATTGGTGGACACCATTGCTTATCATTAACAAAGATTGCAGAGATGATAAACATATCCTACAGATCAGCTGTACATGTGAATATACATACTAGGCAAAGAATGGATTTACGTAAACCCAGTGCTAGACTGACTTGTTTCCAGAATATTCAATGCACTTCCAAAATGCTTAAAATTACTATCTTCACGGAAAATAGATAAGTACAAGTGTGTTCTCAAAAATTATCTGTGCAGCAAGGCCTATTACATGGTACAGGAATTTATGGATGGTTGTTTAAGTGCCCTGTGCTACAAAGGGAATGTAATTACATTTTCACTACAATGATTTTGATATCTAACAATTACTATTATACCTCCTGGACAAATACATCAAATTGCTGACCTAAGATTTACTCCTTGACTCAGGTCCCCTGGCCATAAGCCTTTGGTTTTCCTGAGCAGCTTGTCATTTCTTCCTGACCCTCGCTTCTTTTACCCTAATCCACTTTTCTCTTAACCTGTATAAGAATTCTCCTATACATCTATTTTTCTTTTCTCCCATCCACGTTAACGTGCGTACCACCAATATCTCTTTACTTATACTGTCCCATTTCTTATCCCATATTTTTCTCCTGCAATTTGTAAACTCCTTACATTCTGTCAGATAATGAACAGTGCTCTCTTCATCTCCACAAAATTCACATATGCCTACCTCATTACTTCTCAACCCTTTTAGATATATTATTCCTACTCTGATCCATGCTATGCCTTCTCTTCCAGTTTTGTCACATTGATCTATATATTTTTCCGTACCCCATTCTGTCTTTAATTGCTTATAGAGTTTCAAAGATTTTTCTTCTATACTTTCCCAAATGTCCTGCCTATCTATGTCTTGTGCTCTGGTTCTCACTTCCTTCCAAAATCACTATGATTTGACTCCTCTGCTCTCCATAAATCTCCCATGCCTAACTTCGATACCGTTCTTTCCAATTCCAACCACCAACTATTTGTGCTTTACTGTTGCTTCATGCACAGATTCAATAATTCCCCTTTCTGCCCTTTAATACACTTATACCAGAATTTCAGTATTCTTTCTATTATTATTCCCTCCCTTTTGTATTACCCAACTCTAATAATGCCATTTCTCTTGGTGCCTATTTTGGCAGCCCCTAGAAGTTCTTTGCAAAACAGTCCATACATCTGGTCTAATTGTGTTCCTATCTCTGATGTGCCCCATACCTCCACTGCATACATTGTTCTGGATTCAACGACCGCTTCATACATTCTTTCTAACCATCTAACTGGCATTTCCAGTTTATGTTTACATATTCTTACCCCTGTCATTGCCGCCCTGCCATTAGCTATCACTTTTCTGGCTTGTGCAGCCCACCCTCCACTGTTACACATTTCTTAAATTGTTACATATGATTTATGTTTGGTGGTGGTGATAAAAAAAACTAAAGGTATGTTTTGATGTATGGTGGTGGTAGTTAGAACGTTTTATGTTGCTTTGGTGAGGGTTGTTTTCTGTATGAGTGTTCAATGTCCTAGAGCGCTGCTCAATGATAAGACCAAATGAACAAAACAAACTGAAGATATTGTATGAAACATTCTAGGCTAAGCAGCAAGGCTCACCATCTGATACCATATTGTCACCCAATTAGCAGAAAGCACAACCAACGACAGCTGAGTAAGGGGCCAGAGGCAGCCAAGCCACACCCACCCATTAGTTTCTGTCACTGAATGGATGATTAGGGAAGTGTCACTTGTCGCTGGCCGCCTCTTCCCCCCTTCCACTGCCATCTGGAACCTTCGCGGTGATTCACGGAAACTAGAGGCTTCGAGAAAACGGCGATATCCCTATAAAAAGGGCTGCAGTGAGTGAATTGGGTCAGTCAGTCAGTTCTTGGCAAACAGCGTAAGAGTGCAGTGCTAGTGTATGGACGAGAAGACTGTGTATGTGCATCAGAGGATTGTACGTAATTGCGAGAGCAAAGTGGAATTGTAGCGGACGAACTGGTGAATCGTAATTGTGTGCATTACATAATTCTGTGTAATTGGCAAGTGTTTAACTGTAAGTCGGTGCAAATAAAGAAAATTTTTGAGTGGTGCAATTGGACTTTTCATTTCACCAACCCACAAAGTCACACTGGTGTCAGGAGTGGGACAACATCATCACCGAACATTACGGCCATGGACGCGGCATTGGAAAAGATTTTGGAGAAGATGATGGAAATGAAGGCGGAACTGACAGAAATAAAGACGGCCAACGACAACATCACCGAGAAAATGGAAAAGAAGTTGGAGACGGCAAATAACAACTTGTCTGCGAAGATGAACGAGTTAACAACAAAAACAGAAGCGGCAAACAACAACTTGGCCACGACAATGACCGCAAAGATGGCCGAACTGACCACAGAAATCAGGGCAGCGAACGGCAGTCTGGCCACGGAAATGAAGGAGGCGAACGAGGTCCTCGCTGCCAAATTTGAGGAACAGTTGGCCGGCGTGAGGGATGACGTCGCGAAGCAGGACAAGCGGATGGGTCAAGTAGACGACCGCCTTAATGATTTAGAGGAAAAGGCCGACAATAACGCCAAGACCCTGAACGCCATGGTGGAAGACGTCGAAGACCTTGCGAACGGCGTAAACAACCTGGAGGGAAAGGCCGACAGCAGCGTCAAGTCCCTGAACGCCATGGTGGAGGACGTCGTCGGCAGGAAGCTGAAGGATTTGAAGGCCGACGCGCCGGGACGCGACACAACATCTACGCGCCTCAAACCTTCCAAGTATGACGGCGCGTCAACGTTTGAAGTCTTCCGGCGCCAGTTCGACGCAGTGGCCAAGCACAACAAATGGTCGCCAGAGGAGGAGGCCACACAGTTAATAGCCAGCCTCCAGGGGGGCCGCGGAAGTCCTAAACACGGTGCAGACAACAGCGGCGCCCAAGGACATCTGGGAGGCCCTGGAGACTCACTTTGGAAACCACCGCTTAGCCGCAGCGTACCGCAAGGTCACAGCAGCCGGAGGAGACGCTGCAGGAGTTCGCCCTGGCAGATGAACAACTGGCAAGCAAGGCCCTAGTCGACCTCCCACCAGAGTTCGTGTCCCGGGAAGCTGCCTACACCTTCGTTGACGGGGTACGGGACACGGAGATTCGTCAGCGCCTAATGCTTGGCGATTATAAAACAATCCACGAGGCGCTAACGGCAGCATTAAGGATGAAGGCGGCCAAGGTAACAGCTATCCCGACGTAGAGAACAAGGAGTGTCCGATACACTGGAGACAGAAGACCAGCCGAGGGACGCCGGCGAGCACCTAGTGGCCTGTGTTGGGGGTGTGCACAGCCCGGGCACCTGCAGAGAGACTGCCCACGCCAGGAAGGGCAGCCGGAAGAACGAGTAAGGCCCGGCGTGGAGAGGGGCACGTCGGCGCCATTACCACCATCCCCTCGAGTGACACTGCGCGCCGTCAACCGGCGTATGGATGACATCCTCATCGCGGACGGTTGGGTGAGAGGGAAGCCGTGCCGCGTGCTGGTGGACACTGGGGCAGCCGTGACCATCATCTGACCTGACGTGGCAAAGGGTTTGCCGACGAGGAAACCGAGCCGACCATACGAGCTTGTCACGGCATCGGGCGACACCTTGCCTGTGGAGAAGGAGGCCCTGCTGGAGCTGACCTTGGGACGAAGTGCCGTGCGACTGTGGGTGTTCGTCGCGAAGGTGGCTGAGGAGGTGATTCTGGGACTGGATGCCCTTAGGATCCACGGGGCGACGGTCGACGTCGGCAGGAAGGTCCTGAGGCTCAACGGAGAAGAGGTTATACTCCGTCAACCAGAGGAGCGCCTTGGAATCTGCAGGGTCGTCTTGAACGAAGACGTGGTTGTCCCCGCGAGGAGCGAGGTGATGGTGACGGCGCGACCAGAAGGCCAGACAGCAGGTTGGGTCCAGAGGCTGCAGGAGTACGACTTCACCTCGGAACATCGTAGAGGGAAGACCCTGTACAGAAGAGTGCGGCCAATGCAAAAGAGTGGAGAAGGAGCGTGCCGCAGCAGTTCGAGTAGTCACGGCAGTGCCTGCGGATGGCTGGGATAGCGCAGGCCTGAGGAGGGAGCAGCTGGCGGACGCAGACTTGGGGCCACTCTTGAGGGAAGTGGAGGCAGGGACGAGACCAACCTGGGCCGACATCGCACCGAGGAGCGCCACCTACAAGTCGTACTGGGCCCAATGGGACTCGTTGAAGACCAGAGATGGCGTGCTGTTCCGGGTATGGGAGTCACCCGATGGGAAGACGCAGAGAGAACAGTTAGTACTTCCCCGGAGTAAGGTCCCGGAAGTCTTGGAGGAAGTGCACGCCGATACTTCGGGAGGACACCTGGGAGTGAACCGAACGATTGACAAACTACGGCAGCGCTACTACTGGCTGAGACTCCGAGCAGATGTTGGAAGATGGTGCCGTCAGTGTCACGTGTGCGCGGCGAGTCGTGGCCCCCAGACAAGGAGCCGAGGTCGCATGCAGCAGTACAACGTCGGAGCGCCATTCGAACGGATCGCCGTTAACATTGCGGGACCGTTTCCATTTTCCGACCGAGGCAACAAGTACCTAGTGGTGGTCGTGGACTACTTCACCAAGTGGCCGGAGGTGTATGACATCCCAAACCAAGAGGCAAAGACAATCACAGACTGCCTCGTGGAGCAAGTGTTCAATCGATTTGGGGTGCCGTTAGAGCTACACAGTGACCAGGGTACCAACTTTCAGTCCAACCTAATGAAGGAGGCACTACAAAGGCTTGGGGTGAACAAGACCTGCACGACGCCTCTACATCCGCAGTCGGATGGCATGGTCGAAAGATACATCAAGACCTTAGAGGAACACCTGAGGAAGGTCGTGGCCAGCCATCAGCGAGACTGGGACGTCAAGGTGCCACTGTTCTTGCTGGCCTACCGCTCATCTACACACGACACAACTGGGATGACGCCAGCCAGCTTAATGTTCGGCCAAGAGTTACGCCTCCCTTGTGACCTGGCTTTTGGAAGCCCTCCGGAAGCGAAACAGCCAGCAACCGAGTATGTGGAGAACTTGGTGGACCATCTCCACGACATGCATGAGATGGCTCGCCAGAACATCCAGAAGGCGAGTGACCGCATGAAGACCAGGTATGACAGGCAAGCCAACAGCCAAGGGTTCCAGCAAGGTGACCTGGTCTGGTTGTACCATCCTACCCAGACCAAGGGACGCTGCCCGAAGCTCCAGCAGCCATGGCAAGGATCGTACCAGGTGGTGAAGAGGATTAACGACGTGGTCTACCGCATCCAGAAGGTTCCCCGAGGGAAGATGTTGGTGGTACACCTGGATCGTCTAGCCCGCTACGATGGTGCTGTTCGGGACGACCAGCTTTGAGGGAGCAGTGTCACCCAATTAGCAGAAAGCACAACCAACGACAGCTGAGTAAGGGGCCAGAGGCAGCCAAGCCACACCCACCCATTAGTCTGTCACTAACTGACTGGATGATTATGGAAGTGTCACTTGTCGCTGGCCGCCCCTTCCCCCCTTCCACTGCCATCTGGAACCTTCACGGTGATTCACGGAAACTAGAGGCTTCGAGAAAACGGCGATATCCCTATAAAAAGGGCTGCAGTGAGTGAATTGGGTCAGTCAGTTCTTGGCAAGCAGCGTAAGAGTGCAGTGCTAGTGTACGGACGAGAAGACTGTGTACGTCATCAGAGAATTGTACGTAATTGCGAGAGCAAAGTGGAATTGTAACGGATGAACTGGTGAATCGTAATTGTGTGCATTATGTAATTCTGTGTAATTGGCAAGTGTTTAACTGTAAGTCGGTGCAAATAAAGAACATTTTTGAGTGGTGCAATTGGAAATGTGTAGTGTTTAACGCCCGCTTTTACTACATATGGCACCGCAGGCGGTGACACTGATGATGCATGAGATGAAGATGGAGCACCGGTGGAATGAGATGGCGGAGGAAACCGGAGGTCCCGGAGAAAACCCGCCTCAACGCCGTGTTGTCCACCACAAATCTCACTTTGCGGTTGCCTGGGATCGAAACCAGGCCGCCTTGGTGAGAGCCAAGCGGTCTAACAACTGAGCCACGGCGTGGCCTGGTGCAATTGGACTTTTCATTTCACGAACCCACAGAGTCACAATATCAACAATGGACAGGAAGTCTTACAGTGAGAAATATAATTTTTGGACAAAGTTATCATATATAACCAAGCCTAGCTTCAATGTTATGACCCAAAAGCAAAACAACCAATTGCCCATTGGAAATATCATTCAAGTCCAAGATCAAAAACAGCCAAAATTCAACCAGGTGCAGGAAAAATCATGTACTTCGCCTTTTTCGATAAGTAAGGCAATGTTGGATCAGCAATGCACTGTTACTGCTTATTACTATCGTGGAGTGCTGACAAGGCTATTTGAGAGGAAAAGTGGCAAGAAAAGATTAACATTTTCTCAGATGAGGCCGCGCCGTGGCTCAGTGGTTAGACCGCTTGGCTCTCACCAAGGCGGCCCGGGTTCGATCCCAGGTGACCGCAAAGTGAGATTTGTGGTGGACAACACGGCGCTGGGGCGGGTTTTCTCCGGGATCTCCGGTTTCCCCCGCCATCTCATTCCACCGGTGCTCCATCTTCATCTCATGTATCATCAGTGTCATCGCCTGCGGTGCCGTATGTAGTAAAAGCGGGCGTTAAACACTACACATTTCATTTCATTTCTCAGATGGATGATGATGATCATGATGATGATGATGATGATGATAATAATAATAATAATAATAATAATAATAATAATAATAATAATAATAATAATAATAATAATAATGGATAATGCTCATTGTGCCAGGAAGACTCAAACAATTACCCAATTAGGCACTTCATGTTATTTCCTGGACATGTCATTATGTGTGACTATTTCCTACAGTGAATAAAGAGTTTCAGGATAAATATTTTCATAGTGATTGTGGGAGTATATGCAACATACTGTGACTTTGTGGGTTCGTGAAATGATAAAACGAGGTTATAAAACACAAAAACTACACTTTATTCTCCTAGCAAATACATTCGTCCATCACAATTTGCTAGCTAACCTCAAACTGTTTCTTTTCTCTCTAACAACTACTCTCAACTGTCTGTCGCTACCGGTAACGATTGGTTCCGAAGTTTTCCGAATCTCCACCGGCTTCGGCTTAGCGGGTCTACCGCCAGGGCGACACTGCTCCCTCCTCAAGGCTGGTCGTCCCGAACAGCACCTTCGTAGCGGGCCAGGCGATCCAGGTGTACCACCAACATCTTTCCTCGGGGCACCTTCTGGATGCGGTAGACCACGTCGTTAATCCTCTTCACCACACGGTACGGTCCTTGCTATGGCTGCTGAAGCTTCGGGCAGCGTCCCTTGGTCCGGGTCGGGCAGTACAACCAGACCAAGTCACCTTGCTGGAACCCTTGGCTGTTGGCTTGCCTCTCGTATCGGGTTCTCATACGGTTGCTCGCCTTCTGGATGTTCTGGCGAGCCATCTCGTGCATGTCGTGGAGATGGTCCACCAAGTTCTCCACATACTCGGTCGCTGGCTGTTTCACCCCCGGAGGGCTACCAAAAGCCAAGTCACAGGGGAGGCGTAACTCTCGGCCGAACATTAAGCTGGCTGGCGTGATTCCCGTGGTGTCGTGGGTTGATGAGCGGTAAGCCAGCAAGAACAGTGGCACCTTGACGTCCTAGTCTCGCTGATGGCTGGCCACGACCTTCCTCAAGTGTTCCTCTAAGGTCTTGATGTACCTCTCGACCATGCCATCTGACTGGGGATGCAGAGGTGTTGTACGGGTCTTGTTAACCCCAAGCCTTTGTAGTGCCTCCTTCATTAGGCTGGACTCAAAGTTGGTACCCTGGTCACTGTGTAGCTCTAACGGCACCCCAAATCGACAGAACACTTGCTCCACGAGGCAGTCTATGATTGTCTTTGCCTCTTGGTTTGGGATGGCATACACCTCCGGCCACTTGGTGAAGTAGTCCACGACCACCATTAAGTACTTGTTGCCTCGGTCGGAAACTGGGGATGGTCCAGCAATGTCAACGACGATCCGCTCGAATGGCGCTCCGACGTTGTACTGTTGCATGCGACCCCGGCTCCTAGTCTGGGGGGCGCGACTCGCCACGCACACGTGACACTGACGGCACCATCTCTCAGCGTCTGCTCGGAGCCTCAGCCAGTAGTAGTGCTGCCGTAGTTTGTCAATCGTCTGGTTCGCTCCCAGGTGTCCTCCTGAAGTACCGGCGTGCACTTCTTCCAAGACTTCCGGAACCTTACTCCAGGGAAGTACCAGTTGTTCTCTCTGCGTCTTCCCATCGGGTGATTAACCTTACCCGGAACAGCACACCCTCTCTGGTCTTCAACGAGTCTCACTGGGCCCAGTAAGACTTGTAAGTGGCGCTCCTTGGTGCGACGTCCACCCAGGTTGGTCTCGTCCCTGCCTCCACTTCCTTCAAGAGTGGCCCCAAGTCTGCGTCCGCCAGCTGCTCCATCCTCAGGCCTGCGCTATCCCAGCCATCCGCAGGCACTGCCGTGACTACTCGAACTGCTGCGGCACGCTCCTTCTCCTCCACTCTTGTGCATTGGCCGCACTCTTCTGGACATAGCGTCCGCGTTACCGTGGCTCTTCCCTCTGCGATGTTCCGAGGTGAAGTCGTACTCCTGCAGCCTCTGAACCCAACGTGCTGTCTGGCCTTCCAGGTTCTTAAAGCTCAATAGCCAGGTTAGGGCGGAATGGTCAGTCCTCAGGTGGAATGGCTGACCGTACAGGTACTTGTGGAAGTGCTCCAAGGTCTTTACTACCACCAATAATTCTCGTCGGGTGACGCAGTAGTTCTTCTCTGCCTTGGATAGCGTCTTGCTGTAATAGGCTATCACCCGCTCATGGTCGTCCTGGATCTGCGATAGGACACCTCTAATGCAATGGTCGCTGGCGTCGGTGTCCACAATGAAGGCGCCACTCGGTTGTGGAAATCCCAAAATTGGAGCGCTGCACAGGGTCTCCTTTAGGTGCTGGAAAGCGTTTTCTGCGTCCTCCGTCCACACATAAGGCCGGTGTTCCTCTGTCAGGCGGGTGAGGGGTTTTACGATGTTGGAGAACCCCTTTATGAAGCGGCGGTAATAACTGCACAGCCCCAGGAAACTGCGCAATTCTTTCTTATCCTTTGGGCGAGGCCAATCTCTCACAGCCTGTGTTTTCTCCGGGTCTGTGGCCACTCCGGTTGCTGAGACTATGTGGCCTAAGTAGTTGACTTCCTTGCGGAAGAGCTGGCACTTCTTCACGTTCAGCTTCAAGTTGGTCACCTGCAGTCTCTGTAGCACCTTACTCAGATTCTCGAGATGGTCTTCAAAAGTTTTACCGACGATGATGATGTCGTCCAGGTATAGCAGGCAGGCGTCGTAAGTAAGGCCTCTCATCACTGACTCCATGAGGCGTTGGAAGGTAGCTGGTGCGTTACAGACGCCAAAGGGCATAACTGTGAACTGCCAGAGCCCTTGGCCTGTCGAGAATGCGGTCTTCTCTTTGCCTCTCGGATCTAGAGCTACCTGCCAGTAGCCCGACTTCAGGTCCAGGGTCGAGAACCACTGCGCACCAGCTAGCGTGTCCAGGGTGTCGTCAATCCGGGGTAAGAGGAAACAGTCCTTCCGGGTGACAGTATTCAGCTTCCTGTAGTCCACGCAGAAGCATAGCTCGGCGTTCTTCTTCGTCACCAAGACTACAGGGGAACACCAAGGGCTGTCAGACTCCTCAATCACCCCCCTGGATCTCATGTCCTCCAGCATGTCTCGTACCGCCCCTTGCTTCGCCAGCGGAATGCGTCTAGGTGGTTGCCAAATAGGCCGGGCGTCTCCGGTGTCGATGCGGTGAAGCACTTTGTCCGTGCGACCGTAGTCACTTTCGCCTTTGCTGAAGAAGCGCTCGTATCGCCTCAGTAGTTGTCGAACTTTCTCCAGCTGTTCTGCGGTGAGGTGGTCGGCCGCCCTCTCCAGTAAGCCTTCTAGCCGAGGCCCCAGGTTTTGCGTCGGCACCGGCTCCTGCATCTTGTCGATTGCTGTTAGGCTTACCACGGGCTCGCACGTTCCCAACGCTGTCCCGGCCTGGACGTCATGATCGGCGTCCGTTGGATTTAGCAGTCTCACCGGCACCTCCTCTCGGCACGGCAGCAATGCCCTGGCTACACACAGTCCGTGTACAGGCGTCTTCTGGTCCAGCATCATGTTGCTGGTTCTCTGGCCTTCCAGTCGCGCCGTCACCACCACCTCGCTCATCGCTGGGACAACCACGTCTTCGTCCAAGACGACCCTGCAAATTCCAAGGCGCTCTTCTGGTTGACGGAGTATAACCTCTTCTCCGTTGAGCCGCAGGACCTTCTTGCCGACGTCGACCGTCGCCTCATGGCTCCTGAGGGTATCCAGTCCCAGAATCACCTCCTCAGCCACCTTAGCGACGAACACCCACAGACGCACGGCACTCCGTCCCAAGGTCAGCTGCAGTAGGGCCTCCTTTTCCACAGGCATGGTGTCGCCAGATGCCGTCACAAGCTCGTATGGTCGGCTGGGCTTCCTCGTCGGCAAACCCTTCGCCACGTCAGGTCTGATGATGGTCACGGCCGCCCCGGTTTCCACCAGCACGGCTTTCCTCTTACCCAATCGTCCGCGATGAGGCTGTCATCCATACGCCGGATGACGGCGCGCAGTGTCACTCGAGGGGATGGTGGTAATGGCGCCGACGTACCCCTCTCCACACCGGGCCTTACTCGTTCTTCCCGCTGCCCTTCCTGGTGTGAGCAGTCTCTCTGCAGGTGCCCGGGCTGTCCACACCCCCAACACAGGCCACTAGGTGTTCGCCGGCGTCCCTCAGCTGGTCTTCTGTATCCGGCGTAGCGGACACTCCTCGTTCTCGACGTCGGGATAGATGCTACCTTGGCCGCCTCCATCCTTAATGCCGCTGTCAGCGCCTCGTGGATGTTTTTATAATCGCCGAGCATTAGGCGCTGACGAATCTCCGTGTCCCGTACCCCGTCGACAAAATTGTAGGCGGCTTCCCGGGATACGAACTCCAGTGGCAGGTCAACCAAGGCCTTGCTAGCCAGCTGCTCGATCGCTATGGCGAACTCCTGCAGCGTCTCCCCCGGCTGCTGCGACCTTGCCTTTAGCTGGCTGCGGTATGCTGCGGCTAAGCGGTGGTTCCCGAAGCGATTCTCCAGGGCCTGCCAGATGTCCTTGGGCGCCGCCGTCGTCTGCACCGCGTTTAGGACTTCCGCGGCCCATCCCTGGAGGCTGGCTATTAACTGTGTGGCCTCCTCCTCCGGTGACCATCTATTGTGCTTGGCCACTGTGTCGAACTGGCGGCGGAAGACCTCGAATGTTGACGCGCCGTCATATTTCGGAGGTTTGACGCGCGCCGATGTTGTGTCGCGTCCCGGTGCGTCAGCCTTCAAATCCTTCAGTCTCCTGCCGACGACGTCCTCCACCATGGCGTTCAGGGACTTGACGCTGCTGTCGGCCTTTCCCTCCAGGTTGTTTACGCGGTTCGCGAGGTCTTCGACGTCTTCAACCATGGCGTTCAGGGACTTGGCGTTATTGTCGGCCTTTTCCTCTAGGTCATTGAAGCGGTTCGCCAGGTCCTCGACGCGCTCGTCCACTTGGCCCATCCGCTTGCCCAGCTCCGTCACGTCATCCCTCACGCCGGCCAACTCAAATTTGGCGGCGAGGACCTCGTTCGCCTCCTTCATTTCCGTGGCCAGACTGTCGTTCGCTGCCTTCATTTCTGTGGTCAATTCGTTCTTTATTTCTTTCAACTCTGCGGCCAGGTTGTTATTTGCCGCTTCTGTTTTTTGTTGTTAACTCGTTCATCTTCGCGACCAAGTTGTTATTTGCCGCTTCCGACTTCGCTGTTAATTCGTTCATCTTCTGCAAAAGCATTTCCAATGCCGATTCCATGGCCATAATGTTCGGTGATGTAGTTATCCCGCTTCCTGACACCAGTTGTGACTTTGTGGGTTCGTGAAATGATAAAACGAGGTTATAAAACACAAAAACTACACTTTATTCTCCTAGCAAATACATTCGTCCATCACAATTTGCTAGCTAACCTTAAACTGTTGATTTTCTCTCTAACAACTACTCTCATCTGTCTGTCGCTACCGGTAACGATTGGTTCCGAAGTTTTCCGAATCTCCACCGGCTTCCGCTTAGCGGGTCTACCGCCAGGGCGACAATACTATCCAAAAGGGGCATCAGAGAGGGTTTTGAACAGTGGACAGAATGCTGGAACCATATCATCATTGTCCAAGGGAGCATACTTTAAAGCCTAGTAAAAGAATTTGAATAAAGATTAGAAGTATTTCCCAGAAAAAGAAAACTGATTATTTTTTAGAACCACATTGTTTTATTTTCCAGATCTCCTCATACAATGCAGATAATTCTTTTCATGTCTGATATCTTTCACACTAGCCATATTTAACTGCTTCGCCGATGGCTATTTAAACCCTGCACAGCCGGGAACGGATACCCAATAAGCAGGACAAGACATTTAAATTGTTAAATGCTGTAAAAGTGCTTCATAAATAAATATTTGTATCTTCCCTATTTATTAAGTTATTTTAGCGAAACAAAAACTGGTTTAAAGCCCATTAGAGGCAGTATACATTTACAGTATCATTAAAATAGAGACTATATTAATAAATCGTTGAAATTTCATTAATTTGTATCACTGTAGAGAAAGCCATTCTTTGCGTCAAATGCGCCTAATGCTGAGTATTTTTGTTTTACAAACTATATGTGTATATCAGCTGCATAAGCGAAGTGTTGGGTTCAAGGTTTATAGGTTTCAGTTTATGCTACCATGCAATAGTAATTGTATATGTTGCGTTACACATGCTGGAAACAAAACTTTGTCATCATCTTGCTAATTGCACAACCAAAGTTTATAGTAGCTGACGTAACTGTTTTTTTTGCTCAGTTCATATTGTAATTTTGACTGTGTCAGAGTTCCGAGCGATTTCTTTAGCTAAAACACAGTTGAAATAGTTTCCTCAGTGCTAATCATGGCTTCAACTAGTAATGTAGCAAATAAATTAGCTAGTGTAGGAAGAGTGCGGGCTTCTGATATTACATCAGAAAATGTGGAAGACATTTTGCTGTTAGACAGTGATCTGGACATTGATGGCAAGTTTTCAGATTTTGAGGGGGATGTTGAGGATATAGGTAGCAGTGAGGAGGGAAATGACTCATTTCCGACAGAAAATGAAAAAAACACTCTGAGAAAAAAAAAAACACTGAGAAAACACTCAGAGCAGAACTACATGCTTTAGTGAGAGGTTGGGATTTTTCTATAAAGGTTCATTGATACAAAGGTAGGGTAAGGCCAAACAAATATGGATTCACTTAAGAGTATTTATTACAACAAGCAGATTACAAAGGCGGCCACAACGGCCATTTACCTGTCCAGTAGCGGAGTCGCCTACCCATGTTGCTTCTCCAACAGTTACATTAAGAGAGAGCGTCTACTGCTTAAAGATTATTCATCTACAGTTCGGCCGCTCTATCTCCGGCTCTGACATTTCTCGAGAGGGGGAAGCAGGCTGTTGCCAGTTCTTTAGCAGGAATGTCAAGCAGAGGAACAATGCGTATTTTAAATATTCCATGTATTTGCATATTTCACGAACCAGTAACCATATTATTATAATAGTGATAATGATAGGACTTACGAACACAAAAAATGGGAATTCACTCACGCAAAATATAGTAAAGAAAGTTAACCAGCGCAAGCAGCTAAATCCACGTGGCTCAAACAAATTTAACCTGGCAACACAGTGTTGGGTTCGGGAAGCCACGCCTAGCAGTGACAATGCTGATTGGCGCTAGCAGACGGTTTTAACTTCCTAACCACAACACCGGATATAGAGACTCCCAGTACTACCAATAGATGCAGTTAGTGTGTGTGAAAGGTGTGAACGAAATATTTGAAAAGAGTGCTGTTGTAATGAATATCTTGCATGGTAATGAAATTGCAAATTGGATTTCAATGTTTTAAAGCTAATATATTTTCATTCTAAAGATAATTTTTGATGATATGTTTTTAATTGGTCATTACTGTATGTTGGTACTATTAACCTTCCCCCTCCACCTCTTGCAGTCGCAAAACGTCAGAGCCGGAGATACAACGGCCGGACTGTAGTCATAAAGGAGGGGAGGGAGTGACGTCACACTTACTACTTGAGTCACCAGAGTGTAATTAATACAGTCATTTGTGACAATATTCCAAAGCTAAGAACAGACTGAAAATATGCATGATAACATAAAACCAACTTCAAGTCCATGATTTTTTAAATGACTGTGATAGCATAAGTTATTTTACTCAGTTTTTGTGATAGCTTTTGAATGTGAGCTGACCACTTTAAATTATTATCCACCCATACCCGTAGAAATTGTGTACTATATGTGTATGAGATATATTTGTCCTGGAACTCTATAAAGGGATGACTGGCAGGTGTATTTTGTTTATGACAACAAAATGTTTGAAACGGTGGAATTATCAGCTTGGCAATCATTTAGAGGTTGTATGTGGTTTTCTTACAAACACAAAGGAAAAAGGACTCTAAAACTTTGGTCTCAAATTTGTTGAAATGCTACAAGGACATTAGTTGTACTATGTCTTTGAAAACACATTTCCTCTACTCACATTTAGTCTTACTGGAAAATCTGGGTGAAGTTAGCGATGAACAAGGGGAATCAGGGCATTTCCATAATGGAAAAGATGTACCAAGGTCTTAAGGACCCAGTAGTAAGTAGTAATAAGTAAGTAAGTAAGTAAGTAGTAGTAAGTAAGTAAGTAGTAGTAAGTAAGTAAGTAGTATTTATTCAGCACTTAAAAAAATTACATTTTTATGGCTTCGTCAAGAGAAAACAAATAAACATTACAAGAACACATACAGTAAAATCCTATTCCTAACTAAAACCATACAACATAAAATTATTTTCATGGTTAGAGATTATTATGGGGGATTATTGTTGGTTTCTTGCGAGGGAAAGCAGACAGGAGTACAAGAGGCAATCACATGCTATCAAGCACTTTTAGGCAGAGTTACAGGTATGTCCATTAAATATATAGTCCAAATATTATTTCATAGCTGTAGAATAACATTTTGATTTAATCTTAATTCAGCTTGATGTACCTATACCATCATATTATCATAATAATAAATGTAACATAATATCTTATCTAAAACCTCGAAGGTGGGAGCTAAATGTCTATCTCTTTTTAATCTGAGGTGATAGCAGATTTGTGGCAATTTTCAAAATTAGCACATCTTTTTCCTGAAGAATCACCTACTTTTATCATAGATGTATGTAGTGTAATCAGACATATCATGAATATGTATACACATTATAAACCACATACTGATGTTAGTAGAAAGAACACCTTTATCCTATGTATTGCCATGGCCAAGTTGTTATTGCACCTGGTTTATTTACTGCAATTTGTATTAAAATAAGCAGTACTTTATGGGTTCTCTTGGCTTGCTCTGCTAATAAACTGTCATCTTCATCAAAGGTATCCTACATTAAGCACATTGCAATCTGCCAGACTAACTCAAAATGAAAACTTGATGGACTGCTCTCATGAAGCTCAATGAAAACTAACATTTGTTAGGTATAAACTTACCTGTAAGTCTTGTCTCAAAAGAGAGTTTGAAACAACTTAACATTATTTCACAAACACTCTCATTTGATAACAGTGTTCCTTCAGGCGATAACATTAATGTTCTGAGTACCTGTAAAGGAACAAAACACACTACTTCTTTAATTTGCTAAAAGAGTGCCTTGAGTACAATATCATTTTCAAAGCTCAAACAATGTGTATAAAATGTGCAAAATGGAGAACTGCGGACCTTGAAACAATTTTAGTATAAAAAGGCAAAATCCAAGCAACTGCAGACAAATGATATCCTGTAAACATCCATGCATACCATCACACCAATTATTTTATATGGACCCTCCCCATCCTTTACCACAGGCACATTTGATTGCAGATACTGAGATTTAAACTCACAACATTTGGCTTTGAATGGATGGCCAGTCCATTATTTATCACTTTAAACCATGGCTATTCGAATCAATTGTGTTAAGACCCCTCAGAAAGCGGTATGAACTGGTTATTTATACATTATAGCAAGACCAACATAAGTAGCAAATTCATGCATTTAAGGGTTAATTTGTTTACCTGCAGTTCAAATTGTAAAATATTTTATACGTAATGTTCAAACATAGGGAGAGAAAAATAGAAAAGAGATGGAGTGAAACACCGGTTGTAAAATGCATCATTGATAGTTAACTATTTGTTACCAGTGCATGCTATACAGTACTTTATGAGATGCCCACCTGTAATATTTTCATAAGCACAACTCCATCACTAGCTTGATCAGTACCAACAAATCTTGCATGGGTTACAGCATCTGCTATGTTTTCCACAGATACTGGTACTGTCTTCCTTGTAGCATCTGCATAAATAAAAACTGATACATTAATTCTAATCTATATTTTAACTGCATTAGCTGACATTTGGATACTGGTCTCCTGTAGTTGCAGTTTACATTAAAACAAATAAATACAATAGTATAACACAAATAAAATATTTAGTGATTATTTTCCACTTATCTTAAGAAGTTGATGACAAAACTTCTATCTTCTATTTGAAATTAATTTCGTAAGCATTTGCCCACATCTTCAGTCAGCGTTGTATGTGTTTGACACCGAAATGTGTTTGACTGAAGATGTGGGCAAATGCTTACGAAATTAATTTCAAATAGAAGAAGAAGTCTTGTCATCAACTTCTTAAGATAAGTGGAAAATAATCACTAAATATTTTATTTGTATTATATTTATTATTCCACTGTAACTAGCTTCATTTTCTGTGTAAATACAATAATGTTCAATAAAATTAAACCATGTACTGCACAACTAAATGAATGATACATCACTCCCAGGAACGAAGTGTGGAATTTGTAACATTTATGAAAGTGCTAACTCTATACAGACAACAAGTGTCAAAGCCAAGTCCACAAGTTGCAGACATAAAGGAGCCGCTACCCTAAATGTCATGCCACACTTTGCCACTGATCACACCTGACATTTTCTCCACATGAGACCCTATAAAGTTAACAAATAAATAAAATAATATTAAATCTTTACCACCTAATACAAATAAATATATTCATTTAAACATGGTTGTGCACGCTGCACATTTGAAACAAATTAGTAAGAAAATGATTCAAAAGTATATTTCTATTTATCACTTTAGTGTAAATAATTTGCTTTTTGAATGCAAATACTGTTCAAATGCAACAGCAGAGGGTGGCTGAGTGGTAACTGTACTAGTACAGTCCGGCCATTGTATCTCCGGCTCTGACATTTACGATTGCAAGAGGTGGAGGGGGAAGGTTAATAGTACCAACATATCGTAAAGAGCAATTGAAAACATCCTCAAAATTATCTTTAGAATGAAAATATTGTGACTTAGTGGGTTCGTGAAATTAAAAGTCAAATTGCACAAACTCAAAATGTTCTTTATTTACACCGAATTACAGTTGGAACACTTGCCGATTATATAGAATTACCAAGCGCACACAAATACAATTCACCAGTTCATCTGTCACAGGTCCACTCTGCACTCGCAATTACGTACAACTCCTCCGATGCACTTAGTCTTCCAGTCCGTTCACTAGCACGGCGCTCCTCCGGCTGCTCACCAAGAACTAAACTCACTTGCCAACTCCAGCCCCTTTTTATAGGAAGATCACTGTTTCTGGAAGTCTCGCGATTCAGTGAATCATCCTGAAGGTTCCAGACGTCAGGGAGGGGAAAGATGGCTAGTGATTTTTTTCCAACCATCCCCTCGTTAGCGCTACAAGATAAATGGGAAGGCATGGCTGAATGCTTCCTGTCTGGTCCCTACCTGCCAGCTGGTCCTATCGGGAATTCTGATGTTCGGGTGACACTGCTCCCTCCTCAAAGCTGGTCGTCCCAAACAGCACATTGTAGCGGGCCAGGCGATCCAGGTGTACCACCAACAATTTGCCTAAGGGAACCTTCTGGATGAGGTAGACCACGTCGTTAATCCTCTTCACCACCTGGTACGGTCCTTGCCATGGCTGCTGAAGCTTTGGGCAGCGTCCCTTGGTCCGGGTAGGGTGGTACAACCAGACTAGGTCACCTTGCTGGAACCCTTGGCTGTTGGCTTGCCTGTCGTATCGAGTCTTCATGCGCTCGCTCGCCTTCTGGATATTCTGACGAGCCATCTCATGCATGTTGTGGAGATGGTCCACTAGGTTCTCCACATACTCGGTCGCTGGCTGTTTCACTTCCGGAGGGCTTCCAAAAGCCAGATCACAGGGGAGGCATAACTCCTGGCCGAACATTAAGCTGGCTGGCGTCATCCCAGTTCTGTCGTGTGTAGACGAGCGGTAGGCCAGCAAGAACAGTGGCACCTTGACGTCCCAATCTCGCTGATGGCTGGCCACGACCATTTTTAGGTGTTCCTCTAAGGTCTTGATGTATCTTTCGACCATGCCATCCGACTGGGGATGTAGAGGGCTTGTGCGGGTCTTGGTCACCCCAAGCCTTTGTAGTGCCTCCTTCATCAGGTTGGACTCAAAATTGGTGCCCTGGTCACTGTGCAGCTCTAATGGTAACCCAAATTGGCAGAACACTTGTTCCAGGAGGCAGTCTGTGATTGTCCTTGCCTCTTGGTTCGGGATGGCATACACCTCATGGACATCAAGATCAAAAAAATGAACAACAAACTCACTTTTGGTATTTACAGGAAACCGACACACACAGATAATTACATTAAGAACAACAGTTTCAACCCAAAACAACACCAACATGCCATTTTCAACAGTTTAATCTTTCGGATGATCAACTTTCCACTAAACAGAGAAGATTATCAAGAAGAATACCTACACATAAAAAAAGTAGCTATATCCAACGGTTTCAACCCAAATTTAGTAGACAAAACAATTAACAGGCTCAACAAAGCTAAGAAAATAAAAGAAACCACCACCCTAGAACCTACAGGAGAAAAAGAGAAAAAACTTTTTAAAAAATTCACCTTCCACCCATCAGCCTATAACAAATTCCAAAAAATCTTCTCAAAACACAACATAACTCTTGCACCTCAAAATAGGTTTAATATCAGAAATTTGTTAAAAGGCCCTCCCAAAAATTCAATCACTACCAAAGAAAAACCAGGAATCTATGAGATCAAATGTGAAACTTGCCCTAAAATTTATATAGGAAAAACAAAAAGAAATATTAACATCAGAACTAAAGAACATATGAGAAACATTAAAAATGGTGAAACAGAAAAATCAGCAGTGGCTTTTCATTTTTTGAATACTAGGCATGACATCAATTTGGAAACATCTCTAATAAAATACGTTAATCACCCCATAGACCTTTCCGTATGGGAAAAAATCTTCATTAACAAAAATCGTCATAGAGTCATGAATTATGAAACTCCACCACCGGACATCTTTGACAAGTACATCACGCCATCTATTGACAATATGGAGAAAGAAGAAACCACTACAACTTGCACTAGTCGAGTATCAGCTGAGGATAGGAGCAAGAGCTCTTGAAACATGTCCTGTGAATAAACAGTGTGAGTGAAGCAATGTGTCAATATATTCTCGATTCAATGGAACAATATATTTTTTGGAGTAGAAACTATAAATGTAAACCACTACAAAAATGACATTCTCGCTTGACCAAAACTAAGGATTGTGCATATTTTCAGCATGATTATTCCATGTGTCTATTAAACTGCACTCATAAAAAGTTTGCAGATCAGGAATTAGTTAGGACTTTTGGCCTGGGCTGCTCCTAGATCTCACATCATGCAATTTTTACTTATGGGCAAACTTAAGTGTGTAGGTCAAATCCAGAATAGCTGAAAATAAATATCAGCAAAGAAATTATCTCTACTTCAGAGGCTGAAATACAGGATGAGGAAGGCGCATTTCCAACATCTGTGTCCTGCACCATGGCATGTTGGGCTAAAGTGTCAAGCCTTGGTTCCCTGCCATGGAATGTGCCAAGGAATGCTCCAACCCCTGGAGGGTGTGAATTTTAAGTTCTGGGTACAGGACCGGGGCCCACTCAGCATCGTGAGGAAAGTGAAGAGCTACGCTAGGTAGCGAACCCTGGTAGCCAACTTTGTGGCTGAGAGTACAGAGATACTGACCACATCTCCATCCCATATTGGTTGCATGATTGCTCACCTCTACCTAGCATTTGTGGGTGTGAAGCTGGCAGTTGGGTTGGCCCATTTATGCTGTTATGCCATGGGTTGATTTTGGTTTATGTGCAGACTATTCAGGACTAAGAACTCAGGCTAGTATAGTTGACTTGGCATGGAACAGGTCAACCCAACATGAAAATAACTATAGAACCCAATTAATGTTCATTTTCAGATATCAAGGCAAAACATATTTTGTGAATTAACCAAAGCAGTATTTGGGAGTGCTGAAGCAGAGTTCAAATGGCACTGAAAGTTTCAAGTTGTATACTTTTAAATACCCTTGTGTTTGATTAGTTGTTAAAATAATGCTTGTCTGACACAAAACTGCATTTTCCTGGAAATAGATATTTTCAAGATTCAGGGAAGATTTGCATAGCACAAAGGACAAACAAAAGGAACATGTAATATCCAGTAAGAGTTGTGATGCTCATTTCTGAAAACCGTCTATTGTTGAGAAATGACAGAATGGACTAAAAAATATGGGTATAACTTTTTTGTGAATCAGAAACTGTATAACAGATTGCAACAGATTGACTGTAGTACAGAGTTGTCAGATAATGTAAAACTGATCCATCTCATTTTATAAGATTTAAAAAGAAATTATGTTGGCTGTCATTTCTTAGCATGTTTAGTTTCATTGTTATTGCAATTATGTTAGCTATCCTTCCTTCCACATGTTTAATAAATTTTGTAAAAACTTGTATATAGATTGGTAAATACTTGTTTTCATTTGACAACACCAATTGCTTCTTGTAAGCTTAATGGTAAATAAAGATCATGATTGTGATTCATACAAATGCCTTGACAATGATTTTTAACTGTTTACCTAGTAGAGATATTCTGCACAGCAACTAAACATGACTTATTCAATAGCACAGAGAATATTCATTGTAGAGGCATACATACAGAGCAGCTCCAACAAGGAATCATAACAATTATTCCAAAACAAATATCCACGTTGCCCAGTATCAGCAAAAAGCAGCATTCAAGACTTGGTGCAAAAGTGGCATATGACAAATGCAACAAGGAAGAGAATACCTTCAGTTTATGGTGTGAGTTAATGAAATGTCCTCAAAAGTCTCAACAGCTTCATGTGAATAAAACTTCAGATCCATATGCCAGTTGCAGGTGACAGCTGCAGAACAACTGAAAGAGCCTGATAAAGATAAACAAAATTAGTGCAATTGGTTGATGGTCATGTGGAAGTATGTTTCCCACTTGCTTTATCATGACCCCCTCAAGTCTAAGCTGGTATCTAGTGGAGGGTTCAACAAAACCAGGAAAAAACTGAGTGCATCCTAATGTCATTTCTATGAGGTTAAAGAGTAAAAGAAAATGACAGAACCTTGAAGGGGGCATGGCTCTGCCTGCTAGTTTCACAAACGAAGTAATTTATACCAAATATGCAGTTAGTTTTAGTGTTTTGGTTCAGTTATATTTCAAAAGTGATAAAAAATGTGGTAGATATGCAAAGCTTGCAATGTTTCGATCCTTGCCTTTGAAAGTTCCAAGGAAAGTAACTGATGGAAAAAAATACAGAAGAGAAATCTGGAGGAGTTCAATTTAGATTATACCAAAATATGTATTTTTACTTTCATAGTTCTATTATAATAAAATACTTAATGCAGTATAGCACAGGCAAATTCTGCAAATGTTTCATGTAATCTAAGACTTTTCCCTTATATATTACTTACTTTCACATGGGCCATGGGAAGTATACTTCCCACTTGAACCTTTTTGAAAATACTGAAAATAAAAACTTGAAAAAATGTTTATGTAAACTATATTCATAAACTATTATACATACAATTGCAACCATGACACATTCATAAATTAAAATGGCTCAATAAAGGGGTAACACCCAGAAGCTCTGTACCACCAAAAGACCGATCTGTGGTGAGTCCAACATTCTTGGATACCAAAGTCAACACAAATGTCTGCTTCACCTTTTTTGATGAAATTTATCCATAACAGAAGAGGAGTGTAATTACTGCTTCCTTCAAAAAGATGGGGCAACATGTCAGTCACTTACACATATTCATCAAATGTTCACTGAAGAGAAGACTGGTGAAAGTCTAATGACCACCACGGTCACCAGATTTGTCAACATATCATTGAAGGAAAAAGCATAGGGGAGATTGCCCCAGTATTGCTCACTTATGCTATATAAGTATTTAAGACAAATCAGATAATGAATTTAAAGAAAACTGAATGCTGTGGTTAGAAAACATAAATAACAATTAAGTACAGCAATTTGAAAACAAATTACTTTTAACTACCCATAATTCAGATTATTATAAATACTGAGTTAGTGACTTAAAAAAAAAAAAAAAACTTCCCATTTCTGGTCACTTCGGTTTGCATGCAAAAATATTGATATAACTTAATAGTTACACATAATGCATATGACAATAATGGAATTAAATCTTTTGATTTGATACCATCACTGTGAGACATTTTTGCAATGCTCACACACAAAATATACTATTTCGTTATCTGTACAACCTGCATGTGCCCAGCCACGACACTTGCAACACTGCACCTGATCCTCTTCAAAATATTTGCCACAAATAATGTATTCAGCTTCCTCAGTGTTAATTTTCTTTTTTGTTGTATTCACTTCCATTTCCAAACTGAAGTTTCTGTTTCATATCACCTGAACTTTCCTTCCTTTTTGGGCGATTCTTTCCACAGTTTTCCCCTCCTCTGTCATTTGATTTTGTCCTTTTCTTCTAACATATTTTTGTTAGGAGAAGATGTCAGAATTACAATTTTTTTCTCCTCTCCTTTTTCTACTGATGACATTCCTCTCTAGTCATCGGCTATAGAGAGAGCTTAACAATGGCCTTCTGAAAGTCTGCAGATCTAGGTACACAGAAGCGATCAGCTGCTTTCTTCAGTGCGAATCTTCCCACCAACATACCATCAACAGCATTTTTCATATATTTTGCATCATATTTTCCCTTCTTCATTGCTGCCAACTTGACAAAAGGCCCTAAAGTGGAAAATGATTGTTAGCTTCCTTTCATGACTGGTAATGAGAACAGACACCTTGAGCAGGCACACGGCAATAACACAGCCCTAACTTTTAGCAGCATAATACAAAGGCTTCGTCTTCCAGACTTCTCAAAGGTTTCCTTTCAAAAGGTGAGACAAACATGGAGTCTATGTGAGGAATAGTCCTTTTGTTTCTGAAGAAAACTCTATTCTTCATGACGCTGACTGTGAAAGCCTCAAAGAAGATAGTATATCTTTTGTTTCTGCCTACCACTTCATATCTGTTTTCTGCTGCTATCTAGCCTCCTAATGTGTAACAAGTTGTTGACCAGTAACAAGGCATGACCAGCAACGGGGCAATCTTCCCTATGAGTACAATCGCCATTCTATATATGAACTGAAGGATAACATCAGGAATGGCATTCACACTAGGAATTGACATGTTTTTATGAACATGTTTAGATGTGCATAGCAGTGCCTAGATGCAATTGTAGGGCACTACCAACTTTATTATGAAGGTAGAGAGGTCATTCATTTATTTTATTCCATTTGAAGTTTGTCTCAAACCAATGTGACAACACAGGCCAGTTTTATCTACCCAACCTTGTATATACTGCCGCAGCAACAGGCATAAAAGCTTCGGCATAAATAGAAAACAAACGGCGGATAAAGTTTCACGGTAATAAAGAGCTTGCATAATCAGTTTACGATCGCGTGGCTAGTGTACACAGAGGAAGTGATAGGTGGCTAGTATTCACAAAGTGCCGACAATTAACGTTAGCGCCGATAAGCAAGAGACGGATAGATTATCACAGAGGTGAAAGACTTGCCGGCCCAGAGAGGGTTTCAAGTTTCTTGAAGGTGATAGAATATTCAGATTACGTCATTAGATGCCTTGTTTATTCCAGAAAAATCTAGTGATTGACAGAACAGACTGGAATTCATGAATGGGTGTATAAAAAGAAGCCATGGCTAGTGATGTGTCAGTTGTGTGTAACGAGAGTGTAGTTGTAACATGAGAATCAGCTGTGGAATGTTGTAAACTGAACACTGTTTGTTATTGTCATCGACCTTGGAAGACGGTATATGTGATGTAATGTTGTTAAGTGAGAATTGAACCGTGTATTTTGAAGAAAATAAAGAACATTTACAATTTCAGAAAATTGAACTTTTAATTCTACGAACCCACAAAGTCACAATACAGATAACGGAATTGCTATGGAAGCTGAATTAAACAGAAATGATAATGTACAATTTGGCATATAAGTACAATAAAAATAAGAATTGGTACAATACAAACTAAATTTAAAGGGAGTTGATTAATGACACTAAACAACACTTACTTTTAAGGAGTGTCATTAGACTTCCTTTAAATTTAACGTATTACAACAACACTCTTTTCAACACTTCCATGAAAGGAATTACAATACAAACTGTTTACTTACCAATTAGCCCATATGCAATAAACTTATTGACAGAAGAAAGTGCCAAACTGGTTACAGGTCCTGTTGTTTCTTCTGAGCGAATAACATCTAAAAATGGTCCTGAAAATAACCAAAATATATATTGCTTTTATATTTCAGAATGCTTTCACAAAATGCAATGTTACTCCTAACATATTTTATACTTAAGTGATGTTTGGAGACATTTAACAACAGTGACATCCAAATTAATGACTTGGGAGTCAATACATTACTTACATTTTTTAAGTTAATTGACAGAAATTAATCATTGAGTCAACTGGAGAATTTAATGTCACGACGGCAAGTTGGCTATGGTAGCTCAATGGGTAAAAGCGACAGGACAGAAACCAGGAGATCCGTGGTTCAAATCCCGGCCATAGCATTGAATTATTCAGGTTGTCTCTATCTAACGTCATTTACATTTTAATTTTAGAGGGACTAGTTTCCAGAACTGTTGCTTCAAAGTCTGACTACTATTGTTGGTCGTAATTGCCTTTGGCCTCTTCTCTGGAGGTGGAGCAATGAACTACTTTCATTATATAACCTTTCTGGGCTTGTAGGCCATAGTCTATTGCTTCTATTTCTGTCATCACCAAAAACTGCAGCTAGAACTTTCAGGGAGCTCAAAGCCAGATCAGTTTTCAGCAGAACATCAGAGAAGGAAACAACTAGGCGCAAGCCTAGCCCAAAAAAGTTATATGTATAATGAAGTTGATGTCAGTTATGAAAACCTTAGGATTACTCAACTGTCGACTGGCAGGATGTCCATATTAAGATACTGTCCCACATTGTGAGTTCGTTGTGGCACATGTTATGCATTTCAGTAGTTTTAGATTTGGGCCTAGGTTATGTTTTTCGGTCTAAAAGTGAAATGCTGCTGCTGAGAACCAAATAGCATTTGAGAAACACTTTCCACATAGTATGGAAAAATACCAACTTCAAATTTACGTCATCTAAAATCCCAAGAATGTGTAAACAACTAGAGAACAAAAAGAAGCAAATAAATAAAAACAGTAAATCTTATGATTTGACTTCAAGAGAAGAAATATTCAACTGTGAATCTACAGCTTCTGAACTTGATAAGTTAATTGATGGAAATTATTCATTTCTTCATACTAGCCGTATGCAGACTAAGTTATTGGATTGATAGAGTCGACATGAAAAATTCAATGCCACGGCTGGGATTTGAACCAGTAGATCCATGGTTAAATCCTGGCCACGGCATTGAATTTTTCATGTCGACTCTATCAATTGATATGGCTATCTTTGAAACACCTGATAGCAAAGCTCCAGGACCATAAAAATTCATCCAGAACTCAAAAAATTTAGGAAAAAATGCTAAAACCATATTACCCAAGTTGTAAAATCATGTCTCGAAATCTTCTCTTCCATCCAATTGGTATAAAGCTACTATTATCCCAATACTTAAGCCAGGTAAATCTGCAGATATTTAGACCTACATCATAAACAAAGTTTCAGCAAAAATTCTGTAAAGAATGATTTCAGTCAGATTAAACTGGTATCTTGAATGCTTTAATCTTCTATCACCCTGCCAAGATAGCTTCCAGAAAAATCATACAACCAGTGAATAAGTCAAACTAAAAAAGTATTTAATAGAAAAAAGATACCTTAGCCATATTTGTTGATCTAAAATCTGCATATGACTCTACATGAAGATGTAATCTTATCAAGAAGTCACAACAGATGGGAATTAAAGCTGATAAGCTTCACTGGATATCTCAATTTGTCTAGAAAGATTGTGCAACTTCTTATGGTTCAACATTATTAATATTCAAAAAGTCCAACTACTAAAAAGGATAGTCAACATGAAAAATTCAATACCATGGCCAGGATTTGAACCATGGATCTCCTGGTTTCCGTCCAGTCGCTCTAGCCCATTGAGCTACCATGGCCAACTTGCCGTGATGACATTAAGTTCTTCATTTGACTCGTATATTTCCCCGGTAGACCACTAGGGGCTCTTGTATTCGAGATAGACCATTTGTGGTGACTTACTATCGTAAGTACTTGAGTCCCAGGCTTCATCATTTAACTCTTATTATTTTAGTTATTTATTGGAAATTAATCATTTCTTCACACTAGCCATATATAGCCTAAGGTTTTTGATAGTCAACATGAAAAATTCAATGCCATGGCTGGGATTTGAAACACGGATCTCCTGGTTTACGTCCAGTTGCTCTTACCCATTGAGCTACCATGGCCAACTTGAGGTCATGACATTAAATTCTCCAGCTGACTCATATATTTCCCTGGTAAACCACTACGGGCTTTCTCATTCAAGAGTTAAATGAAGATTACAAAGAATAGAAGAATATTCATACTTGTAGCTATTACTTACAAGTTTGAATAATGTTACTGACATTTTAAATAATGTTTTTGAATTTATAAAGCACCCAGTCCTTAAGAAATGTACCTTGATTCTTAAATCTACTTCAGACTTTGTTAGAAAAATACACAAAACTCACTTCATTTTCATTTATTTCTCACTCAACTTTTACTTCAGCTTAGTTTCTGACTCCAATATACGTATTCAAGTTCGATATGAGTATGACAGTCCTTCAATAAAGGACAATGAATCTTGCTCTGTGTTATGAAAATGTCACTTTTTGAGAATCTCAAAAGAAAAACTGTTCTGACTCCTATTTATGTTGACCATTCATACCTACCTAAAAACTGGTTTGGGTCCAATTCCCTTAGATCTCCAATCTGATTTAAAATGTCCTTGAGATCAGTAAAACTTCTTATAAGCGCATCTTGTTCTTCAACCTGAAAATTAGAAAGATTGCTTTATAAAATACATATAAAATTGCTTCATTTTATATATTAATATTACTTATTTTATTTTAGAAAGAGAATCATAAGATACAATTTTATGTTTAACAGTTTGGTATAGCAAAATACATTGCATAATTGATAAGAAAACGAAGTATAAAACAAGGGATTTAAATCCAACAGCTGCTATTATAATAAATAGAAATATTAAATTTGTAAAAGTTGCACAGTTTTGCTTATCAGTTGGAAATTATTAATGAACCTGATAACCCAAGTATGGCATAGCAAGCAAACATATTGACATTAATGCTCCAAGTGGAAAGTGGGACAACTCATGGTAAGGAAGTTAGATATAGGATAGAATAGAATTTTACGGGGGGAATCTACTGAGGGGCATCCGCTGGAGGAAGGATGAGGTGAGAGGAGACAGAGGGCGACCAACCTAAGGAGCCACAACAGTGCAGAGGGCAGGGTCCCCTCTACTGGCCAGTTGTAAAACTCTCCAGCATGCTAATAGAACCAGCATCTCATTCATCGTGGTCCTGAAATGGCCCTCTACGCCGGCCAGGTGACCATCCTACCAAGTTAGATATGTCACTCTAGATTATATCTGTATTAGACATAATTTGTTTATGGAATGATTACTGAAGGATCTTAATTTTCTCTACCACAACTAAATACCATAAAAGATGATGATTGGGGCAAACTAGAATATGAATACAATATTTTTTTTAGCAAGTGATAAAGCTCTGATATTACACCATTACTAAACAAATTCAACCAGGCTGACCCAGTAGCTCACTCAGTAGAGCACCTGTTTGCCGTACTAGGGGCCCCAGGTTCGATTCCCGGCAGTGCAGGTGGGGATTTTTCTCCAACCAAGATAATTCCTCATCTTCCCCAGTGTCTGGAAGTATAAATGAGAGTGTGAATGTGTACATGATCTAATGATTAAAACCAAGCGAATATGAGTTAACACCTTCGATATGTTCCAAAGGAGAACCGCCGCCGATATGACCATTGGAGTTAAAGGCGAGGTATAAATGGGAAAAAAAAAAAAATTCAACCAGCCATAACTTTAACACAACTAGATTATTAAAATAGTGTCTACTGTATTTGAGATAAATTTACAAAGTTTGTGCTAAGCTTCACCAAAATAGAGGGATCAACAAAGAAAGTATATATAGGCCACATATACAGGAAAAGAAAGGAACCTGGAAGTTTGTAGAAACATCTAAGAGCAATACAAACAACAATTAGCTTAGCATTTGAATTTTGAAGTTGTCTCCCAAGCTTGAGAAAGAAAAACTATGTAAAAATCTTTAGATGCAGTAGAAAAAAGAAAAAAGAGAATTAGACAAAAATGACAGATTGTTTCATGCAATGTCACACTCCCTATTCCCAAGCATATCAACAGAAAAATTACAGAAAATGACTAACTATAATAGATATAGAACCAGTAGAAGTAGAAGAATATATTTCATTAACAAATTTATGTAATGAACAAACTTTGTGTAGCTGAAATGGTAAATACTACAGATAGAAATTAGGGTCATATATGGGCAAACTACGTTCACATCTTTTGGCAAAATTTATTTACAAGTTCATTTGAAATGCACATAAAAATGACTTTCCCATGGATCTTCAAGGTTTTGTACTGATATGTTGACATCTTTGCAGCAGCTCCAAATAACGAAGCATTTGGATGAAGCATTAAAACTACTCAATCTGTAGAAAAAAGCCACACACGCACGCACACACATATGTCAATATGTTGAAATTAAATAGAAAATCATAACTATAGCCCTATTACACATAACACACAATAATAAACAATTTCACACAGACTATTCAACATACCCATGGATAAGGTAGATCTTCAAGGTTAAAAATGGAAATAACAGCTCCTGAAACTAGTCCCTGGGGGGGGGGGGGGGGGGGTAGGGGGGGGGAGCTACAAATGTTTATTAACTAAATATACTTGGTTTCCATTCAGCATCACAAACTCAAGCTGATGAAATTCCTTACTTCTCACATATTACACAACTATAGTGGTATAGTGGGAACCATATGTTTTCTGAGTTGGAAACCAGGTTCAAACCCAGCCTAAGTCAAGCTCTGGTTTCATGTGATATATGATTTTTGCTCATGTCTTATATAGCATTTTATGTCGCTAAGTTCCTTTACCTATTCACATAATTTGCTCATAATTAAATAACACATTTTTACTTTTATCATTAAAGCTTTTGTTCAACTTTCATAATTTATCTCAGGTAAATAATTATAAATAAAAAAGGGGTTATTTATTTTTATTTCATATAAACTTGTATGCAGAAATGTTTCATTATACGAACTGGTGTTTATTCTGTTATGTGGAAACAATTTGCTTGTATAAAAAACTGTTACACTGCAACATTATCAAAGAAATATTGGAACAACACCTTTTGGAGAGCATTTTTCTTATACAATAACCACATACAAATTTTTTGCATATCAAGTAACTATCCTTTGTTTAGTATTTCCTGCATAAGCCTATTTGACCTTGCATTTAGCAGCTTTAAATGCTTTTTCATCCTCGTCATCAGTCATGAATAATGACAGTGAATTATTCCTGTAGTGTATCACATTTTATAGCACATTGTCATACTATAGTCCAGCTGGCCACAAGAAACCTAAAGAGTTATTGAAAAGGTTTGCAACTGTCAAGTACTTGAATGCTTAAGAGGAACAATTTGCTATCCGCTTTCACTGAACACACTATAGCACTAGCAACACACTGATATAACATTTTTTTTATCCTCTGCAAGAAGTGTTTTCTAAAAATTTTTTAAATACCTTTTTGTTACATCCTATATTTGAAATTTCATCTGTCCGTAAAAGTGAGTAATTTAAATAAATATCTCCAGCCTCAACTGTGTTATAATTTCAGGTAATGTCAAGGGCCACCTCTGAATAGTGTCGTGAATGCATTGTTGAGGCGAGGCGGTGCAGCCGACTAGTCAAAGAGATGGGCAGTGCACTGCAGAGATAAAAGCTTGCTGAAACGGTGGGGGGAAAGGAGATGGATTTCTGGAGAGTTCGTCTTTCTTCTAGCGCCATCTTGATTGAGAACATTCCGGAATAGTGAGTAAGCTATGAAAGGAGCTGCCGCCACTGGGGGACAGTTGTTAATTGAACTCGTGTGTGCGAACAGCTGTGTGGACTTTGTTTGTGGTTGATGACCTTGCAAGTTGTATGTGTATGTGACGTAATTTCTGGACTGTCAGGTTGACTAAAGTGTGTTTCTACGGAAATAAAGAGCAATTTTTAGTGTTTGTAACCTGGACTTTTAATTTCACGAACCCACAAAGTCACAAAATTACTGGATCTTTTCCTCAATGCAATCTTCAGATAAACATTCCTGAGCTATAGCAATGCTAGCTGCGTCTTCCACATTTAAGGAATTTTAACATATTCACTTTAATTAAGTGTTCTGTCTAATATGACACAGCCTGTAATAATGTACCCCACCCAGTTAAAACCGGCTAAGAAGGGTACAGGCAAATCTGGAAACAGTTCATGAAATTAACTTTAAAGAGAGTCAATTAAAGACACTAGACAACACTTACTTTTAAATTTTTCCGGAACATGTTTCTGAGGCTTTGCCTCTATCATCAGCCGGCTCTCGACTGGTTCTCGTTGGTGTAGCTGACGATATTTTGTCACAGGTCTCCTCTGGTGGCGGTTCAAGGAACTTGCTGAACAAATCTTTCTGGGGGATGTCGAAATTGAATACTTTGTTCCTATTTTTTGAAATGAAGATTTGTTCCCATGTGGATAGTTCTTGTTTTCCTGATGTATGTTTTAGTAGTTTTGGTTCTGGATTTATGTTGTGGTTTTTTTCCCAAAAATGTGTGGCAACTGCTGAATTTTCTAATTGTTTATATTTTGTGTTTCTAAAGTGTTCCTTTGCTCTTGTTTCTAAATTTCTTTTTGTTTTTCCAATATAAATTTGACTACAGTCATTGCATTCAATTTGATATATACCAGATTTTTTGTTAGATTTTGTTAGAACTACTAAGTTCGCAGTTCGTGAATGGCATGACAGATATTGGAGTGCAAATAAAAGAGAGCAGTATCATCAGCATATAAAGCCATGGAAATTGGAGCTATAGCAGGAAGATCATAAAGGTATATATTAACGAGGAGTGGTGCAAGTACTCAACCTTGAGGAACAACTGCTAAAATGGGCCATCGGGTGGATGTAAAACCAGCAATACACATCACAGAAGTTCTATTTGTGAAAAAACTTGCAATGATTTGTATAAGATAATACGGGAGACCAATGTGACGTGCTTTAAGTAGTAGCTCAGTGTGGCACACCTTATCAAATGCCTGATTTTATATATTTTATATTTTAGAAATTACATTCTATAAACACTATAGTACATAGTTATTACATAATGTAGATTCATCCGAGATCTTTTTGTTTGTGTACTTTTCTAAGAAACTCAAGCTACACATCCAGTTTCCACAATGGAATCTTGGCACTCACTAAAGCTGAACACAAGTATTTAGAAAAATTGTCGCTCGAAAGTGATTGTTCGCCTACTTGCATCTAATTCTTTGTCAATTTAAAAAAAGATCTCTTAACCCTGTCCTTATGGCGCTTTGTATTTATAATTTGCGCAACTTCAGATATTTTATTTGCAGAAACACTCTTTTCACATACCAAGCAAAACAATAACTTACCATCTTCATAAAACCATTACTTCCAAACCCATTCACATATTTACGTAACATGAATTCTAAGTCATAACATACATTTACTTTGTTTGGTTTGCTCCAGGTGTTCCAAATTTTGCTAGAGCATACATCGATTGGTTTTCGTACACTTTACTAAATATTAGTAATATTAGTATTGAAAGGGTAGAGCCAGACTGAAAAATTCAATGCCATAGCCGGGATTTGAACCTCGGATCCTCTGGTTTACGTCCAGCTGCTCGAACCATTTGAGCTACTATTGCCAACAGGCCGACATGACATTAAATTCTCCAACTGACTCCACCTAATAGTGGTCTGAACTATAAAGCCTGGGCCTTAAAGTACTCACATAGTACTTTCAGTCTGGCTCTACCTTTTCATAGTGCGTCCTACACACGGCGAGTGTGAAAGAACAATTTCCAATATTAGTATTATTCAAGACTGAAGTGTGCACTTGTTCATTTGAAACTTAAAATGTACATTTTTCCTTGGAATATGCATTTATATGCATTAACAAGTACTGCTCCAATTGTCTGGAAATGTGCGGCATACAAAATAAATAATTTAAGCACAGTTTAAAAATAACATGCATTTTGCATATAAATCTGCACCTTAATAATGAATAACTGAAGCACACTACAGATTTTTCCACATTATAGTGTTTTGCGAGTCCTGTACGACAAGTAACTTCATTAATAACATTTTCTGGCCTATTCTACCTGCAGAGGTGTTTGATATATTGCGTGATATAAGCGCCATATTCTTCACCACCAATATCCAGTCTTTTAGCACAGTGTGGTGTACTTAATACTTGAAATTTTTGGCATACAAAATATATACGAGGGTCGGTTGATAAGTCCCAGGCCTCAAATAGAGATGGCATCACTGCGCCAGTTTGATGGATATTATCACACAGTTTAACTCTACACTAGCTTGTCTCCATAGTTACAGGGCAATAGCTTGTTTAGTTTTTGAGTGACAGTATTTTAAACAAGAAGTATAGAGGTTTCACGGAAATGGAGGATTTGGAAAAATGAGCAGTGATTAAATACTTACATTTGAAAGGCTTAAAGCCAAAAGAAATCAAGGAAGAAATACATTAAAAGACTCTACCCCTTCATATACAATGATTAACAGTGGGTTAGAGAGTTTAAAATAGAACGTACGAACACTAGTGATGAACCTCACTCTGAATGCCCTGTGGAAGTCACAACTCCAGAGATTATTGAAAAAATTCATTGCTTAGTACTGGAAGACCTCAGATTAAAGTTGTGTGATATAGCAGAGGCTGTAAACATATCAAAAGAATGAGCAGGTAATATTTCAAATAATGTTTTGGGCTTTCACAAGGTTTGTGCAACATGGGTGCTATGTTTGACACCTGATCAAAATTTGCAAAGAAAAATGGTTTCTGTTAAGAATTTGGAAATCTACCGAAATAATCCTAGTAAATTTTTGAGATGGCTTATCACCATGGATGAAAATTGGATACATCACTACACTCCAGAAATTAAATCACAGTCAAAACACTGGATTGTGCCAGGTGAACCAACTCGAAAAAAGTCAATTTTGTGAGCTAACAGGGTTATGGCAAGTGTTTTCTGGAATGCACAGGGAATTATTTTTATTGATTACTTGGAAAAGGATAAAAGTGACACTGGTGACTATTATGCAAGCTTACTGCAACGTTTGAGTGATGAGGTGAAAAGAAAAAAAACATCATTTGCCAAAGAAAAAAAAAATTTGTTTCTTCAAGACAATGCTCTGGCCCATTGTAATGGAAAAAATGTGTGAATTTAAGTTTGAATTGCTTGAACATCCACCCCATTTGCCAGATCTAGCACCCAGTGACCACCACCTGTTCCCAAACCTCAAAAACTTTCTTCGAGGACAAAGATTTCACAGCAACGAGGTCACTGATGCAGTAAACAGTTATTTTGAGGACCATGATAAATTGCACCACAGAGACGATTTAATTAAATTAAAACAGTGATATGACAAATGTATTAGCCTTTCTGGAGATTATGTGGAGAAATAAAGAAAAAAAAATGTTAATATTTTTTTTATTGTGAGGCCTGGAACTTATCAGCCAACCCTCATACATAGATACTATGCACAGTGTCGAACAAGTTCACATTGTGCTTGATATATATTCCAAAGAGCTTTCAAAATTTTATCTTCAGATAGTCCATAATTGTGAAAGGGTTGTATTATATGCTTAATGAATATGTCACCTGTTCCACTATTAAAGTTCAACTCCAAAATGAATAACAATGAAAAGTTAAGAGAAATGTTATACATGAAAACAAGAGCTGATACACCATTTCACATTGAATTAGAAACATATGTTTTGTGCAGCATTAATTGTCATTCTAATTATTCAATACATGTCATAAGAAATGCTGATAAAGCAGTCAATTCATTGGCTCTGGGAATCAAGATAAATTTGCTATTAATTTAAAAAACTGCATCTTTACTACAATAATATTGTCAGCTTAACATTACTGAAAGGGAATAAAAGCCATAAAATCAAAGAATTTTTTTCTCCAAAAACAGACAATAGGAAAGTTTAAAAATAAAAAATAGTAAACTGAATGCCTTCAGGCATTTCACTGTTAAGTTAGGACTGAATATTGACAGATCAAATTTATCAGAAAATTCAAAGAATACTTTATAAATTTAATATGGAGAAATTTAAAGCTCCTGAAGTAATTTCTACATTGAGAAAAGATGAGCGGTAGTTACCAAGACCTGTGAAGAATCTAAGAAGTTTTTGTTGAATTATCTTCAAGATTATTTTAAGATAACCACAAAATAAATGAACAAGGCAATTCTATAAACAATAGTATCTGGAGTGAGTGTGTGGTGATTTACGACCCGTTGACAGCGAGGTCATTTGGGCCCAGAGTATCTGGATGATAATGTAGTACATCCACTTGATCAAATGGAGGTCAAAGCAGAAATAAGAAGCTTGAAAGATAACAAAAAAAAAAAAAAATGACAGAATCAAATGTGATTCATGCTGAAGTTCTTAGGCTGAAATGAATCTGAAAACATACAAATATATTTTTTTTTTTTTTTTTTTACTTCATACTCTAGGTAAAGTATAGTAATAATCTTGAAAAGTTTAGAAGCATGCTGACTAATTATTGGCATAAATGATATTTAGTGTGGTTTTCATAGGATAAAGTCCACCGAAGATACCATAAACAGAGCTTGTCCAAATAATTTCTGTGTTTAGTAATCTGATTGTGCACCACAGAATTACTAGGAGTATTAATTTAATTATCTTCAAATTCACAGACTTAATTATTGGCAACGTAAACTATAATAATGTGCAGAATAGAATCAGCTTATTCTATACAAGTGGTTCATTCAGTTGTGCGTAGTAAAATTATCGCTTACGTGGAGCTACGTTGTCACATAACCTCTATAAACAAACTTTGACAGCCTACAAAGAGCGTAGTTTCCACATAAATTACAGATTTCTACTGTGATTCAGCTAACGCTGGCTCATTTTTAACGTTTGAAATTTGAATTCAAGTTATTAACCTGATTAGTATGTGATGACCACCTTGCACCTCTTCTCATAGCAGAAAGCAGAATTGCCATCTCCCCTTGAACAACGTATATTCCATTTCCTGGACAAGGCATCTTGAAAGAAAATATAGAATTTGAAGTCTTGGAGCAATCCAACTGAAATCAAGCTGGTACTGTAACCTGTACTTTGCAAATATCACACTTCCATAATTTCATCTTCATCAGGTACTTCCGACCACAGAATACCTACTTGCTACTTCTGACATTTTTCATAACACTCCAACATTTCGATATATCGATCATATTTCCGATTCTCTGTGACGTCGGCCACATGAGAGCTATGTATGTATCTAGTAGGCCATTTCAGCTCTTACTACATGGCAAAGCGAGATGGCGTATCGGGAAAAAATTCGCAACACAGAGATGTTTACCTGAGCTTTTCGCACATACACGGCGAGTCCAGTGCATGTACACTCTGTTCAAATATAATCATGCCTTCTGGAAAGCAATGTGTCATATATCGTCAGGCGCGAGAAATCATATCATATAGACACACACAGCTTCCAATCGCTCTATTTGTGTTTCATAACTTACTGTACATTAAATTACTAATATTTCACTCTTCTAATCGACCAGATTAGACCGATAAGGAACTATCGCAGCGCTGATCACCTAAAGATCAATGTACCTCAACGCTCTGTCGAGGTCCAGAGGTCCAGAGGTAGTCCCGGTCGGGCGGACCAATTTTTCTTTTTCCCCGTCCGGGTGTCTTCTGCCGCAGTACCTAGCCGCTTTGCGGCTTAACCTGCCAAGTGTGTCAGGAATGTTTTTTATTGTTCTGCTGGGGGTAGGTTGTAGTTTTGTTTAAAATGTTTGTTTGGATGCCCTTGAGTAATCTCAGAAGGCAGCAGCTTAGCGGTTTTATTGCATTCTCCCAATGGGGGGGGGGGGGGAGCATCGGATTAATGTTTTTGCCCCGTTTTGATTACGGGTGCCCTAACGCTTGAGCCATCAGGCGTAATATGAATTTTGGAGTTAATGGGCTTTACCTTGGCTTAACCAAGGGGCCCCAAGACGTCTCTGGGGAGTTTGTATGATGGCAAGCGTCTTTGCTCCCTCTGGTCATATCTACCCAGGGAGTTCACCAAAGGGTTGCCATGGATTTGGATTTTGTCGTACATTGAACGTGCCCTCTCTCGGATGACATCGACAATGAACGAGATTTTTTAATGTTCATGAAGGATCTGGGCTGGGAATCTCCACTCTGTATCGTATATCACTCTGAGCGCCCTGTTCTGCAGCGTCTGGAGCCTGACGAAATTGGTATTTGCCACTGTTCCCCAGATCTCACAGCCGTACAAAATCATGGGCGGGATGATCGCCCGATACAGCTGGAGTTTGAGACTGAGGGGCATGGTTGAACGGGATATTGGATATAGGTTCCTGAGCGCGACGTGTCCAAGCTGGACCTCGCATTTGACGTGCGGAGCGTAAGTTAATTTGCTGTCCAGCGTCACTCCGAGATACTTCGCCCTTTGCACCCATGGGATTCCACGGCGTCGTAAAACGAAGTTCTGCTGCAACCGGTTGGTTCTGGTTTTCGCCAGGACAATTGCAGAGCTCTTCTCCGGGTTAATAGCCATTCGCCATTTTGCGCTCTATTCGCGAATGGCCCGGAGCTGGGCTTGGATCTGTCGAAAGCTATACCACGGGTTTCTATTTACCGCGAAGATCATGAGATCGTACTGACAGGTGTGGGTGTTGTGGTGTGTGGGTATGTCGGCCATGTAAGCTGCAAAGAGTGCCGGTGCCAGCACGCTGCCTTCCGGTACTCCAGCGCCAATGGGCCGCTCGGTTGACAGCTTTCCCTCCACCTTTACTCGGAAGCTTCGGTTTCCAAGGAAACTGGCCACCAAGGAAATGTATGGACGGGGAACTTCATGCTCTAGGAGTTTTTAAATAAGCCCCTCGTGCCAGGTAGTGGCGAAGGCCTTCTCCACGTCTAACAAGACTGCTACCGTTTTAGACCTTACCTGGAATCCCAGGGAGGCCTTCTCGGCAACCCGAAGTAGTTGCTCGGTCGTGGAGTGGCCAGAACGGAAGCCAAACTGGTGTTCCGGGATTAGGCCCCTTTCCTCTAAGTGAGGTAGGAGCCGGAAGAGGAGCAGTTTTTCGAAAACCTTCGACAAAACTGGTAGAAGGCTGATGGAACGGTAACTGGAAGGGAAGAGCGGATTTTCCCCCGGTTTTAAAACGCACAACACGCGCACCTCCTTCCAGACAGCTGTAAAGTGGCGCATGAATAGGCATACATTATAAATCCGGGTTAAATGAATCACGGCTCTGCGTGGAAGGTGCTTGAGCATTTCAGCTGTGACATGGTCCTGCCCAGGGGCTTTGTTGTTTCTTAGAGAGGTAAGCGTGGTTGCTACCTCTCTAGGGGTAACTATGGCGATGTGGAACTCCTCGTGGTCAGGGGGCGGTGCTTCTAGGAAGTCCTCCACCACTCGTTCCACGAGGTCAGCATGGCCTTCGTACACTGGCTCAACCCTGGGTTGGAATTGAGCCTCCAGATAGTCTGCTAGTGCATCTGCCTTTTCTTTCGACTATTAGACGAGGCGACCTCTAGGGCTACGTAGGGGATGCTGGTGTATTGTTTTATCTTTCCGCAGGCTACGGACTATTCGCCACGATTTTCTCTCCTGGAGATTTGCTTGCCTTAACATGTTTTCCCAGGCCTCTTTGCGGTGTGCTCTTAGGAGTCGTCTTACCAGGTACTTGAACCTCTGGTGTACTTCTCCAATCCTGGGATGGCGAAATCTCTGCCACAACTTTCTCACAGCAATTTTAGCCCTGATTAGCTGTTTGATGGGTCCTGGGATATCAGAAGGGTTTGGTGTGTCTATTTGAATGCGGTGTGTGTGAGCAGGGACCGCATTGAGGATGGATGTAGAGAACTCCTTGGCTGCCACCTCGAGTGACTCTACGGAGTCAATCCGGGGACTGGCTTCCACGGAGTTTTGGATACTGGTGATAGCGGCATCCCAGTCGACGTCGTCCACTCAGTCAGCCGTTGCCAGAGCTGCGACGGTAACGTCTGAGCTGATCACAACTGGGTTGTGGTCAGAGTCCAGAGCGTTTACCACCGTGAGGTCCACATGAAATGGAATGTTTTTGTGATTGCGAAGTCAATGACGTCGGCCCTGCCACAAGGCAGGAAGTGCGTTGGACCTCGTGGGCTATGCGCATGAAGGGTGGGGTCTCCGCTGATGAAGCGGTAGATATTCCTTCCCCTTTCATTCTGGATGCGGCTGTTCCATCCTGGGTGTTTGACATTGAAGTCGCCAGCTATGCACACTCTATGGTCAAGGCTTAAGAGTGCCCTGTAGTCCGCCTCATGGAAGGGATGATTGGGCGGGTCGTACAATGCTACAAGCACCAGGTCAGAACCGCCTAAGGAGAGCCTTTTGGAGGTCACCCCCAGGTGTTGTAGCGGAGGAATTGCGATAGGAGTATGGGTGATATGGTTTTTTATGAGAATGGCTGTACCGCTGCCCCGCCGACCGGCTCGATCGGATCGGTGGATGGCGTAGCTTGTCAGGTTAAACTGTACACCAGCGCGCAGGTGCGTTTCACATATCATAAGAAGGTCAATTCCTCGGTCATTTACAAACACCAAGATGCCCGGTCTCTGTTCCCGGAATCCGTTTGCGTTCCAGAACGCAGCTCTCAATGAAATTTGAGTTCTCCTCATCGCCATTTACGAGCTGGATTCGGGAAAGAGAAGCCGTGCAGTCTGTTACATGATGCTGTGCTTTTGCATAGCAGGGATTCTAGGATTTGTCAGTTGCTCCCTGCAACGGCTTAATATGGGAAGGGAGCGTTGTATGAGTTCAGCAAACCGGGCAGAAAGCTCTTGGAATTCCGCCAGGTCCTCGGTGGAAATGCCAGGGTCCCACACTGGCGTGGATTCTAGGGAGGTGCGGTTTGATTCCTCATTTGTTGCTGCAGCCACAGCGGCTGGAGCGGATGGAGGGGGGAGGGCAGTGGTGGCAGTGCCGCTCTGGCTCCCCAAGGATGTTGGGACAGGCTGCCCGGCAGTTGGTGCCGCAGTTGCCGACGGGCTTTCCTGCCGGGCTGCGGTGGCCTTCTTCTGGCGAGGAGGCTGCTGTGGCAGTGCTGCGGATGCAGCCAGTGCTTGGGTGGCGGCTGCCCTCGAGCTTTTCGCCTGGTTTGTTGCTGGAGTTTGACTTGCCTCGGCCTGTTGCAGCACTTGTTCGTGCTTTCGCAGTGCCTGGGCAAAGCTGACTCCAGGCCGAACTTGTGCTGGCTCCCTGTTGGAGAGCCTGCCCTGCCTTCCTGCACTATTCGCAGTCTTGCTGGGTAACCACCGTAGATGACTATGTGGGCTTCTCGGCAGTTGGCGCACCTTTTCTCCTCTCTTGGGTTCGGGCACGCTTTTACGTGGTGGTCTCCGGCTGTTACATACATATGTGGTATACATGCTGTTTTCCTCTTGCACGCATGGCTAGAGTGGTGGAAGCCCAAGCACTTGAAGCATTGGGCTGGCTCTTCTCTGCCATGGTACGGTTCCACCTTTATCTTGGTGTTATAGAGGTGTGTCACCTCGTCTATTTTAGAGAGGCCTTCTCCCTGCTTTTCCACTATTACGAGGAATAGTGGCATGGGGGCCCTTACGGGCTCCTTGCCTTCCTCGCGGATGGACCTGGTCAGTTGGACCACGGTACGCGGCACTATGCCGTGTTCTTCTGCCAGGCCAGCCTTTATATCTTCCGGGTCGGTGTCTGAGTCAAGACTCCGGATGACTCTGCGCACCAGGTTTGGTCGCTGCAGCGAGAACGTATGGAACTGAATTCCCGCCCCGAGCAGCACCTCCCTGGTGGCTTCATGGTCGTCGTTGTCTTGATCACCACCCGGTTTGGGAAACGGGTGGCCTGGAAGTCAGCCTGGAGTTTTGCCCTCAGTTCCCTCATAACCTTTATGTGGTTAGGGAAGAGGTCGGACATAATCGGCGGGATTCTGGCCGCCTTTTGTGTGCGGGTGCTCCTGGCATCCGCGGGCGCTGCAGGGGTGCTGGGGGCAGCACCCTCCGGCTTGGAACCGGAGGGCCTTTAGCGCCTTCCCTGCACGGTAGTGAAACATTCGGCATCAGTGTCGCTCTCAGGTAGGGGAGCGGAGATACCCTGGAGAGCGGTGGTTGGATGCTGTGAACTCCCTGGTAAGGTAACCGGGCAGATGGGAACAGCTGTTCCCTGGTTAAGAAAGCGAGAGTCCTTCTTGGAAGTTTTCTTTTTTTGTAGCTGCGCCTTCGCTTTCGCCTTCACGAGGTTTAATCGCGGGCCAGCTGAGGATTGGGAAGGTTGGTTTGCTTGACTCGCTTCGTCAGGTCTTACCTGGCGGCTGGTACTCGGCATTTCGTCTTTGTCTTTTGCAGGTGCCATCCGGCATCCCACAGAGGGTCGGACGCCTTGCGACATGCCTATTGGGGCAGACCCCGGGTCCCAACCTAAGTCAGGACCCTTGGCTTTGACCTTGTGGGCCTGCAGTTTCGTCAGTCCGTCTGTCTGTCCCGAGTACTTGCTGACTCTGGAATCTGGCGCAGGAGTGATTGCAGAGGGAGTTGTTATGCGAGCTAGCTCCAGAAGGTCAGCTAGGAGTGGTGCTGGCCTCCTCTGTGGACTGCTGCTTCTGCGGTCAGCCAGTGCAGAAGAAGGCTATTCGGCACTGCTTCTGCGGCGGGCTGCCAGTGGAGAAGAAGGCACGGTGGTACTGCTGCTGTGTTTATGTTATAGCTTATCACTGTCTTTGTGGAAGCAGCTACTAGAGGCGCTTAAAAACTCAACTTGTTCATTTCCACTCAGGTTGCTAATTTCTAGCACAAAACACCAAAATTATTTTAACAGAGAATCTTGCACTCCTTGTTAATACTGTGACTTTGTGGGTTCGTGAAATTAAAAGTCTAATTACAAAAACTCAAAATATTCTTTATTTCCACCGAATAACAGTTGAAACACTTGCCGATTACATAGAATTACTTAGCACACACAATTACAATTCACCAGTTTGTCTGTCACAGGTCCATTGCACGCTAACAGTTACGTACAACTCCTCTGATACACGTACACCGTCTTCCAGTCCGTCCACTCACTCAGTGCTCCTCACGGCTGCTCACCAAGAACTGAACTGACTCGCCAACTGCAGACCTTATATAGGGAAGATCGCCGTTTCTGGAAGGTTCGCGGCGCGCACAATTATCCCGAGGTGTCCAGACATCTGGTGGGAGGGGAATGAGACGGTACAGGGCTCGTGCCGCTCTCCTTATCATCCCTTCAGTTAGTGACACGAGACAAATGGGTAGGCGTAGCCTGAATGCTTCCCGTCTGGCCCTACTGCCGGCCGGTTCTATCGGGAGTTCCGACGTTCGGGTGACAATACTAATATAGAGAATAATATAAGATACTTCACGATACACCTTGATTGACTGCTCAGCAGGGCATCTTCTAGCGACCAAATTTGATTTAACATTTCAGCTGATGTAGAAGCTGAATAAATCCCTTGGTACATCCCCTATCTAGTTATCCGACGAGAACTACATATTCCCACAATGACAGACCATATCCATACCCTTTCACGTTCCTTCTATCAAAACCTCTCCCACAACTTCAACTCCCCCATCCAAGGCCTAGGTAAGAATGACTCGATCCTGGAGAACGCTACAAACGCCCGAGGCTGCTTCTAAGTACATAAAATAACACATAAGATGGTATATATATATCCCCAACCTAATCTTCTGCCGTATATTATCCTTCCTTACAAAACACTCCACTAACAGTAGAGGGCCCAGCTATGAACTGGCTTGAGACCGAAGGTCTGACGCTGAATAATATACTGTAATAAGTGATAACATACCAGATCGTGTTCTGTGATATACTTGTTGTTTTGTTCTAGATTTATGAGAAATTTATACTTATACTATTGGTGAAGAACCCAAAAACCATGCCTGAATACATTTGTGACCTTAATTGCTGCAGTAATTATGGAATTTGTTTCTCCAATATATAATCATCAAATATCACAAATGGAATTCCTTTTGTATTTATGGCGGAACATCGCCCTCTCGACTGTAGATGAAATAACCTCTCGTCACTACCGACTTCTTTTCAACGCAATCATAGTGTTTTCTTCAATTTGCATATGTCCGTTGATCTATCGTTTTGCAACAGATGTATGTGTATTTGCTATTCTACTGCAAATTCTGGTAAAACTCAGTGACATATCCTCGGGATAAATCGTGAGATGACACGATCACATTCAAATGGATAAGTAGCTACAAGGTGGCTCTGATCGATTTCTATACAGCATACTTTACGAAAATTACAAGTGACAATAGTACTTTGAAGGTGGGTGGTCAGGACATTCCAACGGGAAGGCCTTGCAAGAAGTTCAAAGCTCCGAGTGTTGAATCAAAGAAAAGTCGTTAAATCTATCGTTGAGAACTAATATCAGCTTAGTAAAGGACACGGCAATTTGGAAGAGAAATCGCATTTGATATGACTGTTTGAAAGACGGCATGGCACAGCTTCGAAATGAAGGATGTGAGTAGCAAAATGTTTAAAAATGAAACAGCGGAACCTTTTAAAAGTGCCATTTTTTAGCCCGTCAAGGACCACTTACAACATGTCTCGATAAGGAAATGTTTATATCAGTAATGTACTCTTGTTGTGTAGACCTGAACTTAGACGTGATCCACTAAGTGATCGAGAAGCAGAGGTTGCTGAGCCTATATAATGCTGCCACTTATTCTGTGTCCAACAAAGTAATAGAAACATACTGTGACTTTGTGGGTTCGTGAAATTAAAAGTCCAATTGCACAAACTCAAAATGTTCATTTCCACCGAATTACAGTTGGAGCACTTGCCGATTACATAGAATTACGTAGCGCTTACAATTACAATCCACCAGTTCGTGTGTCACAGGTCCACTCCACACTCACAATTACGTACAACTCCTCTGATACACGTACGCAGTCTTCCAGTCCGTTCGCTAGCACGGCGCTCTTCACGACTGCTCGCCAAGAACTGAGCTGACTCGTCCACTGCGTCCCTTATATACAAAGATCGCTGTTTCTGGAAGCTTCGTGGCTTAAAACATCATCCCGACTGTTCCAGACGTCAGGAGGAGGCGAAAGATACAGTACAGTTCTCGTGATACTTTCCTAACCATCGCATCAGTTAGTGACACGAGATAAATGGGTAGGCGTGGTCTAAATGCCTCCTGTCCCTCACTCAGCTGTCAGTTGGTTGTGCCTTCCGATAATTGGGTGACAATACATTGACTCTTCATCCGCAGGTATGCAGTTTAATATTATACTGTGTTTAACTTGTATATTAAAAAAGAAACTAAGAATTTACATACAAATAAACATTGTATTTGCTTAGAATTACAATATGATTCCACATTATGTTGTTATATTTGCAATTAGCTTCAGAGTGTGTTCAGGTTATAATTTAAACCTTTTTAGTGCAGAAAACAATATTTTGAAATAAAAAAAGCATTTTTAAATAAAAGCCTGCATTTTGTAAAGTCTGTTAAGCAATTGTTTCTTTAATTCTTGTCGGGACCAACTTCAAAGGGTTTCACAATTCTGGCAATGTTACATTGCCTTTTAACTTCGATGGTAGGATTACTTTCATGAAGTGCTTCAGTTTTTTCAATAACTGTTAAGACTATTACATGTCATGTAGCTGCCAGCTCACTAAATAATTCAGTGTGATTGTAAGGAAGTAGAATTTTGCAACAAGATATACTTAATTGAGTGTTCCAGGCGGTAGCAAAAGAACTAGTTCTCATGGAGATGGGAAGCTTGTTGAGAGAGGGTAAAATTATAGAAAGAGCTTGGAAATTTAGGTGTAAGATCTTGAATTTAGTTAAAAATACTTTGTTATGGCAATGTGTAGTGTACCAGGAAAAGGATCGCTCTTCTTCCTAATATGTGACGTGGCGATTTTTTTCTAACTCCTTCACACTTTTTGATATTTTTATATAGAACTATGATTCTTTGTGCGTGTGCGTGCGCGTGTGCGTGTGTGTGTGTGCGTGTGTGTGTGTGTGTATTTAATGCTCAGAATTTGATAATAAAATCATTTTTCTTCTTGCTTCCCAATATTTGGAGACTAGATCTTCTTGATTTTGGAGATTTTCACATACAGTTAGATGATCGATGTTCATTAAATCATCTTTACCACATAAACAGCACTGTGGAGAAGTGGTTAATCCAACCTTGAATAAATGTCCATTCAAACAATCGTGGCCTGTGATTCATCTGAACATTCCTAGTGAAGATTTTCGAGGTAGATCTGGAATTGTCTTTAGTTTGTTATGGAGATCTTTCCAATTAAGTTTTTCAGAGGAATCTAGATAGTTGTTATATAGTTTTGTGAAGAGGTTTTTGATTAATCTTTTAACTGCTTCATAGGGGATATTTTGTTTCATTGTTTGAGATATTTTGGAACCCTTCTTGGCCAACATATCTGCTTGCTCATTGCCAGAAATTCCACAGTGAGATGGTATCCATTGGAAAACTATACTTATATTTAAATTTTGAAGATCTTTAATCATATTATGCATTTCATTTATCTTTTCGGTTTTTGGGCAGTCATTTGAAATAATAGCCTGAATAGCTGCTTTAGAATCTGTTAAGAAAACTATGCTGGAAAGCTTATTTGTCCAGGCAAATAGATTTTGTAAGAAAGTATAAATTGCATCAATTTCTCCATCAAACCTTGTTAAGTAAATTCCAACATGCTTATAGAAAGAAAAGAATTTACAGGTAGCTCCTGCTCCTGCTTCATCTTCTTGATTGTAAAGAGAGCCATCTGTATAGATGTGTGTCCATTTGTCAACTGGATATCTTACATTTATGGTTTCAAGGGCATATGCTTTAGCTTCTGTAAATGAGTATTCTTTCTTTTTAAAATCTGCAAGTAAATCTAGGTAGTATTCTAATTCAATGATGTTCAGTGGGTTATTAAGAGACATGAAAGGTTCTATTTTGGATGGGTAATTTAGTTTATTTCTTAGTTGTTGAACTTTCTGTATGAAGCCAAATTGAGTTTTCAAACTGAAGGTGGATGTGTGTTGTTTTACCTATTTATTATTCTCTGGTATTCTTAAGAGCTTTTCATATGTTAAAAGGGCTTGCATTTCTAAATCTGTCATTATGGGTCTGTTACATGTAAATGCTTGTAAGGTTATTATAGGAGTAGTTTTTATAGCTCCAGTAATTAACCTAAGAGCTTGATTTTGTGTGCGCTCCAGTATCATGGAAGTTGGAGGTGATGATGTTATCGGTACTTCTCCACAGTAATTAAGAACTGGCCTTATATATGTATTATATGTAGTATTTAATGTAGATCTTGAACAACCCCATTTAGTTCCTGCAAGTCTTTTTAATATCTTAAAACGGTTAATTCTTAATGTAATATCTTTACTTTTTAGAGCAATTTTGTGTTGTAGGGCATTCTTTTAATGTTATTAATTGTTTATTTACTTACTGCGTAATGTAGCCATATTGAAGAATTCAGTGCAGCCAAACTATGCTAGTTTCTCCACTGAATGCAATGCTGGCAACAGTTTCACTTGTCTCGAATTTACACTATCTAGCAGACTATCACCCGGTCAAATTTTGTTACTCATGCATTGCTTTGCACATAAACAATCCTACGACATGACGATAATGGAGTGCTAGTAGGAAATACATGTATGAGTTTGCGGACTGTATCGGACAGGTTTGGCTACTGCGGTGAAGTGTGCATGATGCCAAATAACACCAAGTATACCGCAAGGGGGGAAAATTGGCAGTCCCAGCCATGTCGTTTAAATTGACGAATGCAAAATAGAACGATGAGAGTTTCATTGTGGGTACTGCAATTAAACTGTAGAGCGTATTTGCATCCCTTCTGTTGTTGGGGCATATCGTCATCCGCACCTCATTTGTTTCCATGTCGATCATTTCCAAGATCCAGTTGCCCTCTACAATGCGCAATCGGAAATCTGGATGGACAAGTGGCATCTGAAAGAAACTGGAAGTAATGGGCTGGGAGGATACTAGGGGAGAGGGGGGGGGGGGCGAATAACCATAATATATTAATTTTTAGATGAGTCGTATTTTTTGCACATCTGCTTCACTTTCATACCTATTTTGAGGACATGTTTCGCAAATCATCGTTTGCATCTACGGCTCTTATGCGACTGAAGCTAGATCCAGCGGTGTGGGTAATTCTGGGGTTGCTGCTGCCATCTGTTGATTTAGTGATGAACTTAAATGTGGGATTCTCTTCTGGCGGGATTTCAAAGTTCATTAGTTGGTTTTTATGTTTTTCTATGTATATCCTCTCCCATATGACGAGTTCACTATGTTTTTGTACGTATTTTAGTAATTCTGTGCTATCTTCAATTTCATGATTTTCAGACCAGAAATGAGCTGCTATTGCGGACTTATCAATATTTTGGTATCTTAAGTGCCTGAAGTGTTCTTTCTTTCTTTCTAGTGCCTATGTTTCTTTTTGTCCTCCCTATGTAAATTTTTTCACAGTCTTTACACTTAATCTTGTAAATGCCTGACTTTTCCTCTGGTTTTATCTTATCAGTATTATTACTGTGAAGTAGGTTTTTAATGTTGTAATTGTTTTTTGGTGCCAATGTTATATTGTATTCCTTGAATATTTTTTGGAACTTTTTTGTGGCCCAGGGGTGGTAAGTAAATTTAGCAAATCTAATTTCTTGTTTTATTGGTGTGAGATCTGTGATCTGTTTTAATCTCTTTTGAAGTTTGAAGTTTGGAAACCATGGAAAAAAATATAATTAGGAAAAAATCAGCTCCTATATTGGAAAACTTAATAAATAAAGAGCCAAAAAAACATTTGAAACAAATTCAGATAATTAAATCTTTAAGGAAAAAGGATGTAATCTTCTTAAGGGCTGATAAAGGGAACAAAATAGTAATCTTAGGTACATCTGCATACAAAGAAAAAATGTTAGAGTTACTACAACAAAAAGAATTCCAGGAAATAGATTCTAATCCACTCAACCGATGCATAAAAGATGTACAAAAAACCATCATTAATAGTAAAATTTTAACAACTACAGAACAAAAAACTATCAAACCGGACAACCCTACCCTTGCAAGACTATATGGTTTGCCTAAAATACACAAACCCAACATACCCATGAGACCCATTGTAAATAATATAAACACTCCTACTTACCTTCTGGCAAAATGGCTATCCAAAAAATTTTAGTCCTTTCCACAATTCCATACTCTGAGTATAAAAAACTCTTTAGACCTGGTAGAAAAAATTCAAAATCTTAAACTAAAACCTCATAACACTTTAGTATCCTTTGATATCCGCTCCCTCTTTCCTAGCATTCCATTAGACAAACTTTTGATTCAACTGAAAAAATGGCTAAAGTCTATAAACCTAGATGCCAGTGCAATAGAAGAATATTTGGCAATGATTGAAATATGTATACATCAAAATTATTTTGTCTTCGATGGAAAATATTATAAACAAATTTCAGGACTAGCTATGGGAAGCCCGCTATCACCATTTTTGGCCAATCTATACATGAGCTTTTTCGAAACACATATAACTAAAGCCTTCACTCATATGTTTAAAACATGGTACAGATACGTAGACGACATCTTTGAAATAGTGCCCTACAAACAAATAGATGATGCTTTGAAACTACTCAACCTGCAAGAACCCAGCATACAATTCACAGTGGAAACTGAAGAGGACTGTACTCTACCTTTCTTAGACCTTAAAATCAAAAAAAGCAATGAAAAACTAGAATTTGGCATCCATAGAAAAGCAACACACACAGATAATTACATCAAAGCAAATAGTTTCAACCCAATTCCACACAAACATGCAACCATCAACAGTCTGACACACAGATTAGTAAATCTACCTCTCAGCCAGCAAGAATATCAAAACGAATACCATCAAATCTTAAAAACTGCAATTAAAAATGGATATGGAAAAAACCTTGTAGATAAGAAACTAAAATCATTCAAAGTTCAAAAGAGATTAAAACAGATCACAGCTCTCACAACAATAAAACAAGAAATTAGATTTGCTAAATTTACTTACCACCCCTGGGCCACAAAAAAGTTCCAAAAAATATTCAAGAAATACAATATAACATTGGCACCAAAAACCAATTACAACATTAAAAACCTACTTCACAGTAATAATACTGATAAGATAAAACCAGAGGAAAAGTCAGGCATTTACAAGATTAAGTGTAAAGACTGTGAAAAAATTTACATAGGGAGGACAAAAAGAAACATAGGCACTAGAAAGAAAGAAAGAACACTTCAGGCACTTAAGATACCAAAATATTGATAAGTCCGCAATAGCAGCTCATTTCTGGTCTGAAAATCATGAAATTGAAGATAGCACAGAATTACTAAAATACGTACAAAAACATAGTGAACTCGTCATATGGGAGAGGATATACATAGAAAAACATAAAAACCAACTAATGAACTTTGAAATCCCACCAGAAGAGAATCCCACATTTAAGTTCATCACTAAATCAACAGATGGCAGCAGCAACCCCAGAATTACCCACACCGCTGGATCAAGCTTTAGTCGCATAAGAGCCGTAGATGCAAACGATGATTTGCGAAACATGTCCTCAAAATAGGTACGCAAGTGAAGCAGATGTGTAAAAAATACGACTCATCTAAAAATTAATAATTTTTCGCTTCACTGTAGTGTTCCAATACAGTTAAATCCGATAAACCATAATATATTTTGGAAAATAATAGAAGAGAGATTTGAAGACATAGAAATCCAAGAACTTTTTGTTATGGTAATGGAGAAAAGGTCTTTGGTAGATTACATATTAATGAAGAGAACATGGAAAAGAAAGACATGTTGATACAGTGAATAATGAGCAAAGGGAGGCAATAGCATGGATAAGAACTGGTGTTTGGAGAAAGGGCATCCTACAGAGTCAATGTCCCATTTGTGGAGGGAAGGAAGATCTGGAGCATGTAGTTTTTGAATGCAAAAACTTGATGATGCTATGAATCATTTGTATTTGCTAAAGCAGTGAATGAATGCCCGCCTCGGTAGCGTAGATGGTAGCATTTCTGCCTCACGTTCAAGAGGTCCCGAGTTCGAATCTCGGTCAGGGTGAGTTATCTGGATAAGGTTTTTTCCGAGTTTTCCCTTGTCCTTCAAGACGAATGTCGGGTAACTGTAAGCTCCATGGACCCGAGACTCATTTGAGCATCATTTCACCCAATTCATTCATCGTCCAATATGACTTAACATTGGACATTAATTACAACAACAAAGAAGTGAATGAATGAATGAATGAATGAATGAATGAATGAATGAATGAATGAATGAATGAATGAATGAATGAATGAATGAATGCCAAGGAAAAGCCTTATGGGCGTAAGAATTTCTGGAGCAGAAATAGGAGAAGGTGGATAGGAGAACAGCATTTTTGGAATGGAGCTTTGTTCAGTTTTTAAGTAAAGTCAAGAAAAAATGGAACAGGTCTTTACAGATGGAATCAGAATCAAGAATAGTTTGTTATTAGCCATTAATATCTTCGATAGCCACTAAGATGTATAAAATGTGTGTAGAAGTAATTATGCTGGGCAGGTACAAAGGACTAAGAGCCTGGGCCACCATACTCAAGTATGTATTAAGTCAACACACAAATAAATAAAACAAAATATACAACTTTCTTATATAAAACCTTAAATAATAAGATGCTTCATATAAATGTGTATTATTTGGATTATTTGTGTCAGGGTGTATTATAAAACTGCCTTTCTATAAGATTTAACCACAAGTGCTTGCAAATACTATGAGTTAATATTTCTAATATGGTTTCACATAATCTGTAAGTATACAGAGTATATCTGCACTTATACCATGTATTTCAGGGAATGCTCTCCCAAAATCAAAACAATAAATAAAGTTGAAAGAATGTGGGTCCAAAAATCATTTATTGCTGCATTATGAGAAAAAAATTCAATATTATGAAAATGCCTCCATAGACTTCCTCTTGCTTTCATACATCCACTAAGCCTGCGCTACCTGCTCTTGCATACTATGTTGCAAATTCCTGGAGTGTTATGTATTTGGTCAAATCCAGTGTGGTGCAAGAGATTGGTGCAAGAGTTGCATAAACCAGGGACTTGAAATGTCGCCAGAGGAATAAATCCTTTGGATTCAAATCAGACCATGTGATGAACTCCGCTCAACCAAACCATCTTCGTCAAAGTTTACCATTCAAAAAATTACTTACTATCCCACTGAAATGAGTCAGTGCACCATCATATAAAAAGCACATTCTTTATAAATAGAGTCAACATGAAAAATTCAATGCCTGGGACTTAAGTACTTACGATGGTAAGTCGCCACAAATGGTGTATCTCACGGTGTATCTTACCGGTGAAATATACAAGTCAAAGGGAGAATTTAATGTCATGATGGCACATTGGCCATGGTAGCTCAGTGGGTTAGAGCGGAATAGTGGGTTAGATGGAATAAAGGAGATCTGTGGTTCAAATCCTGGCTGTGGCATTGAATTTTTCATGTTGACTCTATCAAAAACCTTAGCCTATGTATGGCTAGTGTGAAGAAATGATTAATTTCCATCAATTAACTAAAATAATAAGATTTAAATAATGAAGCCTGGGACTCAAGTACTTACATAGTAAGTCGCCACAAACGGTGTATCTCAAATGCGAGAGCTCCTAGTGGTTTACCGTGGAAATATATGAGTCAAATGGAGAATTTAATGTCAGGATGGCAAGTTGGCCATGGTAGCTCAATGGGTAAGAGTGACTGGATGGAAACCAGGAGATCTGTGGTTCAAATCCTGGCCATGCCATTGAATTTTTCATGTTGACTATCTATCAATAACCTTAGCCTATATATGGATAGTGTGAAGAAATGATTAATTTCCATCAATTAACTAAAATTACATTCTTTGTTTGATTAAGGGACATGATCAAATGGTACACATAATTTCTGAGAAATTATAGAGTCTCTGAATTCAGGTGCAGAGCAAAGAAGTAAAGCATCATGAAGGATTGCACCCCAAATGTTTAGGCAGAACTTCTGTTGATGCCTGTCTGTTGTTCTTTAGAGGGTTTTCATATACTTAGTTAAGAGTATTATTAACATTGAAAATAATGTTATAAGTAAACACACCTCATCTATCAACAAGCACAATTCTGTAACATGCAGTGGCAGAAAGTTTTTCTTGAAGTCTACAACATTTAAACATTGTCATTTGAATCACGCTCTTCCCTTACTCCAACACGTCCTGTGGTATCTGAAGAGTTGTGTTTACATCACAACAATTCATTCCTCGCTTCCATTTCCAAACATCTGAAACACTCCTCTCAAATGAGGAGGCAATCTCTATTTATTCAGGGTACCTATGTGCATTGCTATACATGTGTACATATTGGTCTGTTAATCCACAGAATACATTTTCTTCTGCCTTCTCTGCTCTACAAGAAATAACCAAACATAAAATTAAGGAATCAGTAGATAATTTAATTCAATTAAGTTGGTATCAACAAAGTGGCAAATCCTCTCATATTCATGAGAACTTCTTTTACTTTTTCTAACTATCCAAAAGCAAAGCCTGTACATGGCTAGTGTATTTAAAGGATTAACTCCCATCAACTAATTTCACTTCTTTTATTGTTGTGATGTTGAGAGAGTCTCTCCACAATAATGATACATTCTTTATAGAAAACTTTTTGTACTTCTTTATGATAAAGTAGACCAAATCAGATGGTGATGCCAACTACTTGTAATTCATAAATCTGATCAATAATTAAATGAAATTAATTTATGTTTTGCTATAATCAAAATCAACACTATTTTTAAATTTATATCCTCCAACGTTAAGTCATATCAGATGATGAATGGAATGGGTGAAATGATGCTCAAATGAGCCCTGGGTCCATAGAGCTTAGTTACCCGACATTCGCCTTTCAAGATAAGGGAAAACCCGGAAAAGCCTTATCCAGGTAACTCGCCCTGACTGAGATTCGAACTCGGGACCTCTTGAATATGAGGCAGACACACTACCACCACACTACTGAGGCAGGAAACAACATATGAAACCCAGTTTAAGTGCATCGGTATTTATCTCAGCTATCCATAAATGATAAATTAAACCTTATGGCGTTTCTTTTTCATTAATTCAATTGTTTATGACTTCTGAAAGTTTTTATTTTCTGCTTAAAGTCATCCACAAAAATAATTGTGTTTTAGGAATAGCACAGGATATATTCACATTTGTCTTCCTCATAAAAAGGAAGCTTGTTACAAAGGAAAACATCCTGAAGGATTGTGTTGAAAACATAAGAAAAAACACATTTGTTCTTTTTTTATTATTCCATTTCTTTTTACTTTTCAACATTATGGGAATCCTGTCACATTTCAATAACAACTCTAGTGTTTTTTGACACATATCTTGATTTATAGGCTCAAATTACTTAGCATACTTTAATGTGCACTGTCAGTAAATATTCTAATGTTACATAATTAAATTTTAAAAAAAACTCCTATACTATTATCAGTAAAATTGTGGAAATTTTGTGACGGTAAACAATGGTGCTAAAAAATTAATTTTGCTCTTAAGCACCAATAATTCTCTTTGAGAAAGAGCATTTAAGCATTCTAAAACTCCTTCCACTGTGAAAGGTCACTGAGGTCAAAGATTTGTGTATGAACACATTGTTTTCAATAACAAGTTAATTGATATAGTGCATAGTAAATGTTTTCATTGTCATTTTTATGCTTGTTAGGTAATATTTACACATCACACATACACATGCAGCCTGCTGAATGCTTATCCTCAAAATTTCCTTTATCTCTTTCCTCTTTTTCCCTTTCCACTTTGATAACTTTAAAATATATTTAAGAAAGTGAGAATGCACATTTGGATTGCAACCTATTGTCATTGTGAGGCAAGATTGGCTTCGGAAGCCATATATGAGAAACAGTTTCAAATTAAAGTGATATGTTACCAACACTGAACACTGGGAGAGATACAAATTGAGCAATGTCCAGTACCCAGTTAACGTTACATCAAATTGGCCACAGAAATGTGTTTTTCAATAAGGTTAATATTCCAAAGTAACAAACAATGCTGGAGAAAACACAGTACATACTTTCAACTACAATACACATATATACTTATGTAGGTAAGCTAAAGGTCAACTTTGTACTATAATACACAGGTGACTTACCAACTCGAGCATTTGCTCATGCCTGTACATGTACCTACATTCTTAATGATAACAAAATAAAGAGACATACATACATACAGAGACAGAGAGAGAAGAGACAGAGCAAATAATCAGAGTATGATTCACTGATTATTATCAAAGTAGATCTATTGGCATATAAAATGTAATGGCTGCTTAGAGCTGAGGTACTTTAAGTTGAAATTTTAAATAGCAAATTGATGAAGGCATAAAAGTAATGATTCCATAAGAATCTCTAAAATTTAATCTAGTACAAACTGTTGAATAAACATAATACAAATACAGCTTAAAAGTTGGACTTTATTAATCAGAAATGTTAAAACTTTATTAATGGTCATTTCCATATGGATAAAATATAGTAAATTTGCCCATTTTAGTAATTTGCTGGGGGTGTCAAACATAAAAATGACATAGTTTGTCCTTCATGTCATCAGTATAATAGTTCATTTGCTCTGAATTAGTTAAAATGACAGCAATTTAAGAAAATACCACACACTGACACTCCTTTCTCAAGTTAAAACATTTTTGTCTCACATTAAAATATATCTCATATGTCTCTGATAAAATTGCTTTAAGTTAAAATATTGATAACCAACATGACTCTTATACAGTAAACTGAGCAACATTCAAGAGTAATGAACAATCAAATGTCATGTAATATCCCTTTCCTCTTAAATATTATTTAATTTGGTTTTTCTTCAAAATTAGCAGAATTTTGGTACTCCTGTAATTTTATTATATACATTACATCTTTTACATTTAAATGGAAATGAGATAAAAGAATTAATTTCATGAAATTAAAAAGCAGTACAGAACATTTTCAAACTCTAACAGAATAACACTACAAGTTATGTGATATTTGGAAGAATTTAGTGATAGTGACATCCAAATTAATTCATAAAACTATTGGTAGCTGATATTTATCACACTATGCTATTTATATTGTAATTTTTGAGGGACTAATTTCGGCAGCTGTTGCTTCCATTTTCAACCTTGTAGGTTCAACAGCTCTTGAAACTAGTCCCTCAAAAATTAAAATGTAAATGACATAGTGTGATAAAAACCAACTACTAATAGTTTTATGAAGTACAACGTTAGTTTAAAACACATTAAAGATGATATGCTTATGTAATAATTTAGCATCAAATGTTAGTACACATACACAGCTGCACAACTTCCACAACAATACACAACATCTTTGATGTTAAAATCACAAAACCAGTTTGACACCCCAGCCAAGCAGTCTGCTAGGTTTATTGGAAGATACACATAGGTACTCTGTTATGTAAAGATATGATAAATTTCAACACTATGCAGAACCATGCAAATGTAAACTATTTTCTATTCTTCAGTGTTGTGGAGTATTACAGCAGTTGCCTTACAATACTGTCTACATTAGAAATACAGACACTACTATCTACATTAGGTACCAAGCTTGGAAAATATGTTACGAGGCCTGCCATATCACTTATTTGCCTAAAGGAGCTACGCACCATTGGTGCATTCCTTAATCTAAAAATGTAAGTTTTAAAGATGTTATTAAAGAAAAGCCTTTCTCAAACATCACTTGCATTTTTCTCACTGCTTTTTTAATTACACAGAATGTCCAACCTTCATGGTAAAAGATAGTCTGGCAGTCCAAGTGACTGTTTGTATTTAATACAATAACAAATCCAACAATAATGACATCACCAGTAATATCATCTTATACAGTGTTTACATTTTAACAGACAACATAACCAAACAGATATTGATTTTTCTCGTAACTCACAGCCATACCAAATAACGCAACACAGATAGGAAACACACTTTTGTAAAAGTAGAGGCATCTGTGCGCCAAACACAAAACTGTAAGTTAATAGTTTTGAAGGGAATGAGCCATATGAAATAACACCACAAACAAATTTGATTATCACCATTATTTTGTTTTTTGTTAAGGATGAAAGCATGTAAGTTTAACTCAAAAAAGTTTTTTGTAAAAGTTTGCTCACCAAATAAAGAGTAGCCTGACTTACGTTGCATAGCATTTCTGATCTGTGTTCACTAGACTTCCTACTTCAACAATATCATTTATAGATATTTCATTTTGTAGCTTTATGTTAAAATAATTGTAAATATTTTCTTCTCCAAATTAAACACTTTATCATACAGGAGTAACTATGGTTCACTGAAGTGGGGAACTTCTTGATGGTGAGTGCAGAGAAGGAAGCATCCACCTCATGTGTGCCACTGTATAATGAAATAGTACACATTATAGAAGAAATAAATAAATAACATTAAATTAAATATTTTTTGACATAGAACTTGGAAAGAAAAACAAATGGGGGTGAGGATAAAAAATACACAAAATAAAGCACTTACAAAATGTAATAGTTAAGCATATAAGAAGGAGAGCTCAGTTTTGGAATGAGTACCCTATAAGGCTGTAAGAAACAGTAATCTTAAAGACAAACTTATAAGCTCAGATGAGCTCCACTGACAGTTATAAGTAGACCAGAACGTCTTGCAGTCCAAGTGCTCACCATTTAGATAATACGAGAGTCTAGCTAATGATGGCCTAACATAGCTTAAATGTTACATATTTTTCACGATTTCCAAAACTCTTACTGATTCTGACTGGTCACAAATCTGGCAGAGGTTTAGGAGAAACCTTTTACCTCATGGAGATCAACCACCACAAATTTTAAAGCAAGATATGGTGCTTTATACACAGGGTGAGTAAAAACACTGATAACACTCGGTATATTGTGCAGAATGACAAACAAATCATTTTGCAAGTACCAACGTATATCCCAAAATGCACGGTTTGGTCACAGTAAACCATCATAATGTCTGTTCTACATGTTGTCAATACAACGAATAAATGGAATGTAACACAAGCAGTTTAACATTATAAACAGGTTTCAAACTGGGTACCTCCTATGTCAATGCACAGCCTAAATCGTGGCACTGAGCTTCATGTATATGATCCAATAAGTATGTTTGACCTGAAAGAATGGCAATTGCTCCATGTACTCGTGCAATGAGGTCTTCCTCTGACATTACAGGAGTAATGTGTGTAGTCTTTAACGCCCGCTTTTACTACATTCGGCACTGCAGGCGATGACACTGATGATACATGAGATGAAGATGGAGCACTGGTGGAATGAGATGGCGGGGGAAACTGCAGATCCTGGAGAAAACCCGCCCCAGCACCGTGTTGTCCACCACTAATCTTACTTTGCGGTCGCCTGGGATCGAACCCGGGCCTCCTTGGTGAGAGCCAAGCAGTCTAACCACTGAGCCATGGTGCGGCCTGTTACGGGAGTAGCATACATCATGGTTTTCATACTATCACACAGAAGATAGTCCAGTGGTGCCAGATCTGGTGACTGTGCTGGCCATGGAACTGCTCCCCCTCTACCAATCTATTGATTGAAGTACAACGTAATGTTAAGGTGATTCCACACATTTCTCTCAAAGTGTGCTGGAGTTCCATCATGTTGGAACATTACCTACCGAATGTGTCCTCCAATAAGGTAGGCAAAATATCTCTAAGAAATGTGAGGTAGATTGGTCCTGTTTGTCTGTTTGGGAGTGGATAAGAACCAACAATATAGTCAGCAATTATTTCAGTCCATAGGCTGATTTTAATTGTATTGGTGACTTTGAATAATCTGCACACGTGGATTTTCATCCACTCAAACATCCACTTAGGACACCAGTTCTCTAGCTTTGATGTTCTGCAGCATCCAAACCGTGCATTTCAGGACATGGAGTCCTTAAAAACTGATCAGTGTACTACCCTGTGCAACATATTAAGCGTTGTCAGTGTTTTTTTGACTAACCCTGTGTAACACAGCAGAATGGAACTTCATACACTGATATTCACTATTACAAAATCATGTTTTTCTTTGACAAATTAGTGTAACAATTTTTCACACACACACGCACACGCGCACGCACGCACGCACTCAGACACATAACTATATGGTTCTTCTTAAAATATTACAGACATGTGCTAAACCATGTCCAAATGCAAGACACTCTGGTAAAGGAAATATATTGCACGTAAGAAAACATTTAAATTGGCTACATGCCTAATAGGGAGGGGAGAGTCTTATCTAGCTTATTTTCATAAGATTTACACCTAACAAAAACATCATTATATCGTACAATGTTCAGGACGGTCTAGTCTTCAGAAATGAAATTTATTTAATAACCTCAACTACATATCCCATATACATGGATGAGATGAGATCAAACTGCAACATCAAATCTGGCTATGAGGTGCCAAAAAAAAAAAAATCAGTCATCAAGTTTCAAGTACCAATTCAAGAATGAGAAAACACAACAAAGGAAAAGCAACACTGACATGTTATTGGCCCATTCTCTAAAAATCGGGTGGGCAAGGGAGAATATTTTTACATTCTTTTTTTCTTAAATAAATTCAGATTAATAAAACTTAGATACAGTAAATCAAAGCTTTATAATACTGATTTGTCACGCACCCACGCACACATGCATGCACACACGAATGCACACAGACACACTCAACCACTCACTCAATCACTCACTCGATCACTCACTCGATCACTCACTCGACCACTCACTCGACAGCTCACTCGATCACTCACTCAGTCACTGACTCACCCACCCACTCACTCACTCACTCACCCACCCACCCTCCCACCCACCCACTCACTCACACATCCACCCACTCACTCAAACAAACAAATTCACAAATAGACATCACATCACATCAAATGTCACTTAAAATTTTACTACAAAAATATCTGTAGCAAAGGTGGAACATTTTAACATATAAGTTTCAACTGTTAACTGTATAACATATGGAGATGAGTAGAAACATATCGTTTTAAGTTCTCACGATGTTAGAAAACTATACTTCTGTCCAGAAATAAAATTGCTGACTTAGAATAAATTGCAAAAGCATATATAAGAAATAAGATTACCCAGTATAACCTCTGCTTCTAACAAATCTGACACCTAAATTTGTTATATATTTGTCAGTGTGAATGGCTCAGTTGGTTAGGTGCTGGCTTACTCATCTCAAAGCTGACCAAAACGACAGCTCCATGTCACAGATTTATCGCCATGACAAAGAACTCTCATGGGAGTTGATACTGGTGTGATTGTGGTAATTGATAGCATTGATAACAAATGAAATATTTACTTATATATCTGCATTCTATAAGGTACATCCAAAGAATTAAGTGTTCCATGACGATCCTGAAGTGTATAGAAGGTAAACAATGTATGGAAAATACAAAATATTCTCATTTCATAACTACATTTTCACACTAGCCATAGACACTAAGATTGAAAGTTAAATCAATTGTTAAAATACTATTGGCACAATATTTTGCAATTTACAATGGCATAACATTTTTCATGTTGAATTCCACATTTCAACTATTTTATGGCATGTATTAGTACATGTCAAGGCAACTGCATTCCCTTTGTTTGGTTTATTCATTCATTTTAATTGAGCAAGATATCTTTATATCTGTGGTAATGTCCGGCACTGTGGCGTAGCAGGCTAAGGCAGCATGCCACGGAAAGCGGCCCAGGTTCCATCCCACCCACGGGGTGCAGATTTTAAGTCCTGGGTGTAGGACCGGTGCTCACTCAGCATCATGAGGAAAGTGAGGAGCTTACGCTAGGTAAGCGGCCCTGGTCATGAAAACCAACATTTCGGCTGACCACATCTCCTCCTCTTATCGGTTGAATGATCGCCCACCTCTGCCGTGCATAAGTGGGCGTGAGATTGGCAGTCGGATTGGTAGGCCTTGGCCCTCTTAGGGCTGTCGCGCCAGTGGTTAATTTGTGGTAATTACCGAATCAAAAAAAGTGTATAAAATATGTTTGGCAACAAAGTCCATTTTTTTCATAATGTAAGTTTGTTTTATGTTACCAGTCTTTCCTGATTTTTGTTCTTTAGTTTGCTTTCTTTAATTATGCACTCATTGGTGCAATTTATTCATCCTTTCAGTCATTCAGTACAATAACACTGCTACGGGATACATTCAGATGACAAACACATTTAATAGTTATTAATTTATAGATGAGTCGTATTTATTACACATCTGCTTCACTTACATACCTATTTTGAGGACATGTTTCGCAAATCATCATTTGCATCTTCGGCTCTTATGCGACTAAAGCTTGATCCAGTGGTGTGGATAATTCTGGAGTTGCTGCTGCCATCTGTTGATTTAGTGATGAACTTAAATGTGAGATTCTCTTCTGGTGGGATTTCAAAGTTCATTAGTTGGTTTTTATGTTTTTCTATGTATATTCTCTCCCATACAGTGGTGTTCCAATACAGTTACATCTCTATAGATTTAATAGTGTTAGTAAGAGTATCCACTAACATTAACCACCTAAAAAAATCAACTAATGCTTTTATAATGGGTCAAATATTTTATAATAAATTACCAATGTCTATTAGGTTGTTTAATGGTACCAAACAATTTTAAAACAAATTGAAACTTTTTAATTGAAAAATGTACACTAGCCGCGCAATCGTAAACATTATTATGCAAGCTCTTTATTACCGTCAAACATTATCCGCCATTTGTTTTCTATTTGTGCCGAAACTTTTATGCCTGTTGCCGCGACATTATGTATTTATGAGGAACCAGTCCATGAGATATCAGGACTCCAGAAATCTACTTCCATAGCAAATCATGTGTACTGTTTGAAAATTGTGTTGTAAAATATTAACAAGGTTTATTTTAATGAAAATATAAACATTTATGTGTTACTAACAATTAAAGTGGAAGAAATGCTCCCTTTGTTCTGAATAGACTCCATTCAAACAAAGTTAGTGCATTATCTGTGCATTTTACATGGAGAGCATTATTAAGTATGCTTTATTAAAACTGTCAACATTAGACACAGTGGATCAAAACCATGAGTTTAGCAATTGCATTTTAATTTTTGTATACCCATACATTATTTTCAGTTTAGCACACACTCAACCTCCAGAACAACATACAGACAGACAATGTGAACCTGCAGCACTGACAATGTCATATAAATATTACTAACATAACTGCTCAGTAAGAATATAGAATTCCCTCCTTGTACCTTACTGATGAAGGACCTTGATGGAATTCATTTCAAATAATGAATAGCAGAAGTGAACAACAATTTTATTTGCCTACAGTACTATAACATCAAGGCATGTCAGTATTAATGGGTATTTAATCATTTTATATCAGACTTACGCTTTTGCAATAAGAAAGGAATGAAGTGTGAAATAATCAAACTGAAATGTAATAGCAAAATTTAAAAACAAACTTTTTTAACCTATTTTAGCCTATTGCTCACATTTGCAGCATGTTTCTATCATCTCCAATATATATGAATCATTAATTAAGGAATAAAGAAGTACTTAACATAGTAGTATAAGGTGGCATGCAGTATTCCGATAGCTCTGTATACATAATGTTCTGTAAGAAATACATTTCATCTGTTATGTGATTTGAAAATTAATAGTCTCTCTTAACTGATTCATTTACAAAGAAAGGTATCACAATAAATAAAAATGTTAAAAGTTCCAAATTGTAGAAAGGAACTGGATATCTGCCTTTTTATATTCATTAAGCCTACCAGTTTCTGTTATCACATCTTACCTCAAAATGTTATAATGTAAATTGATACATAATGTAAATCCTATTTAATTATATGTACAATTGAATATTACTTAAGATATGCATTCTAGATACCAAGTAGGATGGCTTGCGCGGTTTTGTCTGTGACCTGCATTTGAGAGGTCTGGTTACGGATTCCCCTGGCCGACTTACCTGACCCACAGGTTTTATTTTTGGGAGGGGGGTTTCCTGGTTTGCCAGGTGAATGCTGGGAAGGTTAACTATATCCCTCGAATTTCCTGTCCTTCCATTTCATCTCCATTATCATTTCGCATGATCTTAGTTTCTTTCAGGGTAGAAGTGTCGACGCTGCATGGCAAAATGATATGCACTTGGTAGGATGGTCCCTTTCCTCCAGGCTGATCTGTTGGGCCATTTCAGGACCACAAAGGTTGGATACCAGTTGTATTGACCTGCTGGGGAGTTTCTAATTGGTCAATTGTACGAACCCAATCCTCTGCACTGTCGTCACTCCTTGAGTCAGCTGCCCTCTGTTTCCTCTCTCACAGGGGTACCTCATTTGAGGCATAGGTACTACAGATCAATAAGGAATCCCTTCTGTATGATTCTATTGTATCTTAACCTAACCTACGTATTCTAGATCAGAAATAACAATTGTGCCATTTTTAATGTGTTTGGAAATAAATAATTTGTAATTAAGCTAACTAAACTCCTTTTCTAAATGTAAATTTTGGCTTGAATGGTAATGAAGCTCAACAATCTTTGATAAAGTTACATTTTAAATGGGTTTGAAGTTCCATGAATCCAACATTTCAAAATAACATTTGCAAAAGCTACAAAAACGTACAAGAATGTAATGTATCATTAATGAACAATGTATCTCTTTGTATATCCACAAAAAATTGCAATCATACATTTCTATTATTGACATGCTTTAAATACTTTTACTTGAAGAAAAAGAGTAACCAAATGGTATGTACTCCCTAAAACCTAAGCATATCTCTGTGTACAAAACATAAAGATGCATTTATAACCAAATAGTGTACTATTATTGGAGCTTGTACATTTAATGTAGCTTCATTCTTGCAATGTCTTAAGTAAATAAGACTTCACACTTCTATAGCAATTTTATGGCTAATGTATAATTTGCACATTTTATAGTAAAAAAATGATGATTTGGATATGATTGGCCTAAGCTGAATTTCATGGCTTTTTTGAATATTTATTATAATTTCAGTAGATTTATAAACTGTGTACAAATATGTCAGATACCCAATTGTGCTTTTAGTTTTTCAGTTGAAAACTAAAGGCAAAAAAGGTGTAACATACCTATTTGGATTTGCTCACTTTATTTTGTGTTGAAGCAAAGTTCACTTTATGTTTGTTTTCCCCCATTCACTGCCATATCAGATTCACTTTTGAAGACTTTAATCCCAGAAGTGGCTGAAAATGAACAACGATAGTTACTCCTTCTGAACAATTTTTTATACTACATTGCACTCCCAACTGAAAAATATTGAGAAGTAACACTTCCATGAAAGAAATTATAGTAATTTCTTGGTTGACCTGCAAAAGTAAGATTGCTTTTCCTTTAAGATTTTATATTTTTTTATAATAATTAACAATTGAAATAGTAAAAGAGTTCAAATATCTTGAAGAATGGATTAGCTGGAACACTAAGGAAAATAAAGCAATGGAATCCAGAGAAAATAAACTTGAACTAGCTTTCCAACTAACAAAAGATACTTATAACAAAAAAATCACTGTCATGGGGATCCAAAATTAAACATTATAAAACAGTTATTAAATTATAGATGAGTTGTATTTATTACACATCAGCTTCACTTATGTACCTATATTGAGGACATGTTTCGCAAAGCATCGTTCGCATCACTGGCTCTAACTGAAATTTGGTATTTATAGAAAAGCAACACACACAGATAATTACATCAAAGCAAATAGTTTCAACCCAATTCCACACAAACATGCCACTATCAACAGTCTCGCACACAGATTAGTTAACCTACCTCTCAGCCAGCAAGAATATCAAAAAGAATACCAGCAAATCTTAAAAACTGCAATTAAAAATGAAAATTTAGATTACTTATGGAACATGATTATTTGGTCAAACACTTACACAGAATAGGAATTTATACAAGTCCAAATTGTCCTCTGTGCAACAAAGAAGAGGATATGACTGAAGAACATCTTCTAACCTGCTGGACCCACTACACAGAAATATTGGAGAGCAAGAGAGCTAATGGCCTCACTGCCAAAGCCTAGCATTTGAAAACAACAACACTTCAAAACGATTAAAACAGATCACAGCTCTTTCACCAATGAAACAAGAAATTAGATTTTCTAATTTTTGAGTTTGATTAATGAGTCACTATGTTTACACTCAACTTCACTTACTATGTTGTTGTATAATCAAAACGTTTTCAACATCATTCGATCTCATCCTCAGCTGTTTGGTGACTAAATGAACATTCTTCTTCCTCCACTACTACGGTGCTCCAATCCCTCTGCCATCTGGTTTTAGGGACACTAAGTTTTAATACTTCATTTAATGTACATAAAATAATTTAATTTAATTTACATAGTGACTCATTAATCAAACTCAAAAATGAAGAATACTTTACTGCTAATAATGCTTCTGCTTTTAATATTTAGATTTTCTAAATTTACTTACCACACCTGGGCCACAAAAAAGTCCCAAAAAATATTCAAGAAATACAATATAACATTGGCACAAAAAAACAATTACAACATTAAAAACCTACTTAACAGTAACAATACTGATAAGAAAGAACCAGAAGATAAGTCAGGCATTTACAAGATTAAGTGTAAAGACTGTGAAAAAATTTACATAGGGAGGACAAAAAGAAACATAGGCACTAAAAAGAAAGAACACTTCAGGCACTTAAGATACAAAAATATTGATAAGTCCGCAATAGCAGCTCATTTCTGGTCTGAAAATCATGAGATTACTACAATACGTACAAAAACATAGTGAACTTGTCATATGGGAGGAAATATACATAGAAAAACATAAAAACCAACTAATAAACTTTGAAATCCTGCCAGAAGACAACCCCATATTTAAATTCATCACAAAATCAACAGATGGCAGCAGCAACTCCAGAACTACCCACACCACTGAATCAAGTTTTAGTTGCATTAGAGCTGATGATGCGAAACATGTCCTCAATATAGTTACGTAAGTGAAGCTGATGTGTAATAAATATGACTCATCTATAATTTAATAATAATTTCGGTTCACTGTGGTGTTCCAATACAGTTAAATTTCTAAATTATAAAACAGTGAGTAAACCAGACGTACTGTACACATTAGAAACACTCAACATGAAGTTCAAGGGTCAGATAGCGAAGCTCAAATTAAAAGAACGGAAAATCTTAAGAAAGATCATAGGAAAAAATCTCAAGATAAGATAATATACATTAAGAATGGAACTCTTTACAGGAAAATTTAAAAACTCTCAGATACTATACGAAAAAGGAGGATAAATTTTTATGGCCATCTTCTCAGAATGAACTCTAGCAGATTAACTAAACAAATTTTTCATTTCTTCCGAAACCGTAAAACAAAATCTAACTGGTTTAAACAAACTGAAAAAGACTTAACAGAATTAAAAGTCACAGAAAATTCATTACTTGACAGGACAGTGAAAGTAATAACTAAAAATGAAAATATAAGGTTCAAAGATAAATGTACATTAAAATCCAAATAAATTGTCTCAGCAGAAGAAAGGAAAAAAAGGTCAAATAAAATGAACAAATACTGGGAACTAAGAAAAGAACAACACATAGGGAAATGATTGACTCAATGTACCCCAAAGAGGGTGTAATGAAAAGAAGAAGAATTAATGCTCATCCTTATAACATGTGGCTCACAGGTAGTGGACTCTGCTGATTGTTAAAATTACATAATTACTTGGACAGAGAATTTGGTAACTAAGCATTCCAGATTTAAGTCTATGGTGCATAACTGGCATTTGTCATTCATGAGATCTGAGACAAGTTTTGAAAAACCCTACAACAGGCTGATTTATGCCTTAATGTCCTTGCTTTTGGTAATGGTAACCCCAACCCTTTAAGAAAAAAACAGTCAACAGTGTTCCGTTTTAATTACATTGTGACAATCATCTACTAGAACTCTGTCAATTGCTCTACAGCAGTTGATGACGATGATGATGATGATGATGATGATGATGATGATGATGATGATGATGATGATGATGATGATGATGGTGATGATGTGTATTTAAAGGTGCAGCATAATATGCTGAGTCAATTTAAACGAATACTTTATGACCTATTACACAAATATAAATATTTGTTACTAAGGCTTCAACTTATCTTAACAAGTTGGTGTTAATACTTCTTTCTAATAGAGATCGTTTGTATCTTCAGTCTGTTTGTGAAATCAATCTCCATTAGAAAGAAGTATTAACACCAACTTGTTAAGATAAATTTAAGCCTTAGTAACAAATATTTATATTTGTGTAATATTTATTGCTTTACTGTATTTTTGTTTTGTTTTTGTTTTTGTAATTTTATGTCCTCCAATGTTAAGTCATACCAGACGGTGAATGAAATGGGTGAAATGATGCTCAAATGTGTCCAGGATCCATGGAGCTTAGAGCTACCCGACATTCGTCTGTAAGGATAAGGGAAACCCCCGGAAAAAGCCTTATCCAGATAACTCACCCTGACCGAGATTCGAACTCGGGACCTCTTGAACGTGAGGCAGACATGCTACCATCTACGCTACCGAGGCAGGCTACTTCACTGAGGTAGCTTCATTTTCTACATAACTTTATGACCTATTATAGTTAAAATGAATTCCTAAATAAAATATGTATTAAACACAATGCATACATTAATTTAAGAAATTATAATAATTTACATAAAATGACTATGTTAATACAGGAAGGTAGTCCACATAGTTCACATTTGTACTTGTTTAAAACATCATGGAAACTTTCCTTGATGAATATTTGATGATGGAAACTTCTCATTGTGGAGGTTTCTGCTGCAGATATTCTATGAAGGTTCCCATCTGGGCTAGCAGATATATTTTCCATTTGTCAGAGAGCATGAAGATGCAAACAGCTTTTCTCAGGTACATTGCTTTAACTTTGTCCAGTCCTTTTATATTATTGCAGGTTAGTTAGGGTCAAATTATTTTATTCTTTTTCTCAAACAATCAATTAGAGAGAATGAATATATGTGTTTGGAGGAATTTAGTAACAGTGACGTCAAAATTAATTTCAGAAACTATTTGCAGTTGGTTTATTAATACTCGTCACTTACTTGTTTATATTTATGAGAGACTAGCTTCAAAGACATTCGCCTCCATTTTCAATCTCTTTCCAAATGTTGTTTCCAGACAACAACAGATGTCAGTTGGAAAGAGATTGAAAATGGAGGTGAATGTCTTTGAAACTAGTCTCTCATAAATATAAACAAGTAAGTGACGAGTATTAATAAACCAACTACAAATAGTTTCTGAAAAGAGAGAATGAATGTTTTTCAAACCAATGTTTGCTTTTGTTGCAGTGATAACTTTGGTTTGAATGTGCTTGATCAAAGTGACTCCAACTGTTTGTGACACTGAGGTATTGGAAAGAATACACAAATTCCAGACTACTTTATCTTAGGAAAGGAGGCCTCTCTTCCTGAATTTCATCACTTTAGTTTGTTGGATGTTGATGTTGAGCTGGATTTCTTTGGATCATATAATTCGTGGATGGCCATCTGAAGATTCTTTATTGATTTTATTATAAAATCATGTCATGGTATACAGGGTTATTAAACATTGCATCTGGTGGATTCTTGGAATTATATCATAAGTCAGGATGTTGAAAATCTGAAGATTGAGAGGGTGCCCCTGTAGAACTTTATTTGCGTTAATTTCTCGAGATTGCCTAAATCCATCACTTATGGTTAATACATATGGCAGTAGTCCATTCTGTAGGGACATCATGATGTTGTGTTTTCCCACAACTCATTGTAGCTTCTGTACAGCTAAGTTTCTGTATGGCTTGGTGTAATCAATGAAGGCTGCATATAGGTGCCTTTTGGAATTCATATAGGGTCCATGACTGTTTCATGTAACACTTTGACCTCTTCCAGCCAAATTATGAACGAATTCCTAAAACATTGCAGTTCTTCCCTAATTCTGAAAAAAGACCATTTGAGTCATTGAAGGACTTATAGTCCCATTAAAGTCAATGAAGTTGACATATGAAGTCTTTCTCTCTTAAAGCTTAGAACCTAAATTCTGTGGCCCTTACTGTTAACTTGATTTACATAGTAAAATTGCAAAAAGGTCATCTCAACACCAAATGTAAAATTACAAGCTATTTTAGTAAGCATAATGGATGTAAGTAACTGAAAACTTTGGTTAGATTTAAAGTTACCAATGAATGTGTATAATGGACAATGCTTTCACTGGATATCAAGTTATAGTATCCTCCTCCTCCTCCCCTCCTCCTCCTCCTCCTCCTCCTCCTCCTCCTCCTCCTCCTCCTCCTCCTCCTCCTCCTCCTCCTCCTCCTCCTCCTCCTCCTCCTCCTCCTCCTCCTCCTCCTCCTCCTCCTCCTCCTCCTCCTCCTCCTCCTCCTCCTCCTCCTCCTCCTCCTCCTCCCCTCCTCCTCCTCCTCCTCCTCCTCCTCCTCCTCCTCCTCCTCCTCCTCCTCCTCCTCCTCCTCCTCCTCCTCCTCCTCCTCCTCTCCTCCTCCTCCTCCTCCTCCTCCTCCTCCTCCTCCTCCTCTCCTCCTCCTCCTCCTCCTCCTCCTCCTCCTCCTCCTCCTCCTCCTCCTCCTCCTCCTCCTCCTCCTCCTCCTCCTCCTCCTCCTCCTCCTCCTCCTCCTCCTCCTCCTCCTCCTCCTCCTCCTCCTCCTCCTCCTCCTCCTCCTCCTCCTACTCCTCCTCCTCCTCCTCCTCCCTCCTCCTCCTCCTCCTCCTCCTCCTCCTCCTCCTCCTCCTCCTCCTCCTCCTCCTCCTCCTCCTCCTCCTCCTCCTCCTCCTCCTCCTCCTCCTCCTCCTCCTCCTCCTCCACCTCCTCCTCCTCCTCCTCCTCCTCCTCCTCTCCTCCTCCTCCTCCTCCTCCTCCCTCCTCCTCCTCCTCCTCCTCCTCCTCCTCCTCCTCCTCCTCCTCCTCCTCCTCCTCCTCCTCCTCCCTCCTCCTCCTCCTCCTCCTCCTCCTCCTCCTCCTCCTCCTCCTCCTCCTCCTCCTCCTCCTCCTCCTCCTCCTCCTCCTCCTCCTCCTCCTCCTCCTCCTCCTCCTCCTCCTCCTCTCCTCCTCCTCCTCCTCCTCCTCCTCCTCCTCCTCCTCTCCTCCTCCTCCTTCCTCTCCTCCTCCTCCTCCTCCTCCTCCTCCTCCTCCTCCTCTCCTCCTCCTCCTCCTCCTCCGCCTCCGCCTCCGCCTCCGCCTCCGCTCCGCCTCCGCCTCCTCTCCTCCTCCTTTTTTTAATTTCCCACATCACATTCCATTATTTCTTGCTGAAGCAGTGTTTGCAACTCTTTCCTCCCATTTAAGCTTCAAAAGCGTCTGATGACACTAACACATTCTGTAACACGTTTGTGGAAAAATTAGTTATTTTACTAATGCCATCAGTCTTTACATTCTGAGCTCAATATTCACGGAATATTTATGGATTCTGAATATAATTATTATGAGCTAAAACTCCCACATTTTGTGCTAACCCTCTTCATGAAATATGTAGATCTACCCATTTTATGGTTTACCTACCATGAAACAATTAACATTAAATCCTACATATAATTCCTTTCATGGAAGTGCTGAAAACAGTGTTGTAATAAATTGAATTTAAATTTGATAATTTGATTAAATCCTACATTTGTTTCAATTTGGCTAAGATTACATACTGAAATAATCAGCAAGGACCATCATCTCAGAGTGAAAATTACTAGGCAATAAGAGAGTAAATGAGCAATGTTTGGAAAACACTAATTTGTTAACTAATATGCAGAGTTATGTTTAACACAAGCGACTATTTTTCAATTGGAAGACCTAGCCTCGCTAGGTCCCTGAGAGGCCAATTTAGGAATTACTTGATTAAGGAAAAGACTGCACCAGGGACAGTAGCCTTGACTTGCAAAAGGCTGCTGCACTGCATGGTTAGATTAGGTTTAAGTACTGAATCACAATGGACTTATTCTTACTTCGTCATGATAATTGGTTCATTGTACCATTCAGCTTCAATTTCACCATTACTGTTGTGACTAGTAATTCCTATTCTCTGCTAACCATTTAAGGGTATTGATAGGGCAAGATTTGAAATGCTACACAGTAGACAAAGCTCAGTAATTTGTCCTTAAAACTTAAGATTTAGTACATCTTGTCCAGCTATGCCAAATTATTCACATAGTCTGAAGTTCTGTCTCTTAGTTTGTCAACAGAAGTTTGTTCTATGCAAACATATCTACAATATTTAACAGCTTGGAGCTTGACATTGTTATCAAATGTGACAGAACAAAGCAGCTCTAGCATTTGTGCTATCTAACACATTTTAACATGCACATTACTTATATTTGCTATTGTTGCCAATTTTAGATTATAACATCTATTTTGTTTTTCAGGTTCATATAAAATTTATTTTGTCCCAAATAAAAAAAAGAAATATCTAGGATCAGTGGACAACTTTGTACATATTAATCACCGAATACACATTCCTCCTCTACCTACTTCCTTTGAGCATGTTTACTATTCAAATAATAAAGCATATAATTACAGTTGACGATAACTATATTACTAGGAGTAAAACTGTTGTCCACATTTCTCTTGGTACACAGTTAAGAATGATAATGTTACATTCCCATGGATGCATATTATTAATCATGAAAACTGAAATATCTGGTGTCAAATGTTTGTCTAAGTACAACAACAAAATAAAAAGGATAATAAACAAAATACATGTCCTCTAAGTTATTTGTGGTTAAAGCACATAAAGTTGAACTGGCATTAAGGTACTGGCAGGGCATCCACATTCTTATTGCCACTTCAAACAACACCTGGACTAGTCCATTGTTATTTTGTATGATAATGGTGTGAGTGTAGATAACTGCTCAAGAACCCCTATGCTTGGTCATAAGCAATTTCTATTCTAGCCCAGATTTATGTCTATTTTCCATACTCAGTGCTTTGTTTCCTTCTTTTTTTTTAATCTGATGCTTTGATTTATGATAGCATATATATTGAAATGAATTTATTTATTAAGAATGGTCTTTAACTGCTGTGTTCTCAGTATCCCATTCTTTATTGGGCTTGGAAAACCACTTAATTTTGCTCAGAGATCTGTTTATTAGGATTAACCTTCCAGCAAGCGCACCATTGTAAAAAGTACAACACCTGCAGGATTTATTATTTTTATTTGTTTTAACCTTAAGTTATTGCATTGCCGCATAATGTATTCCATTGTTGATGCTTACTCCACAATGTGACAACTGCTGCTGTTTCTTTCCTTACCGTTCTCAGTTGACTTGATAATGAGGTGCTGAATGTTGTGCCTGCTCGTGTGACAGATACGAGCCTAGTTCTGCAGTCAGAAATGTGCAGAGGTAGGTGTAGCAGGTGTTTAGGTGCACCTGTCATTACTTTTCTGAGTAGTGTAATCTTCAGTTTCTAAATCTGGTAATGTATATGTGCATTTATTTATTATTTGTTTAATTTTCAGGTCAAAGGATTTATTAGTTGAAGCTATTTGCAAACAACTTGAGGAAAGTGATAATGAAACCTAAAATGTTTTTACAGAGCTGGAGAAAAGTCATGCAGATCTGAGTGACGAGAACATTGAAATCTGAAACCACAACTTTGAATCAGAGTGGATGGCGATGATCCAAAGGCTAAAAGAAGTGCAGCAGTTTTTTTACTGCAAGAGACAAAGTTATATGTTGGTGTAAAATCAGTGTGTGAAAACTTAAAAAACAAAGCGAAAATACATTGTCAAAGTTTTTTTTGTGTCCAAAGAGAGTTCTTATGAAAGCACAACTTAAAACGTTACCAGCTTATCTCACAGTATTTCATAGGCAGTTTTGTACTGAATTATCAGTGTCTGCAGATGAGACTTCTGAACTTCCAGCAAAGAAACGAGGGACATACATCTTATGTGGAGGTTGAAGAAATTCATCTACTTCAATTAAATGCAACAGATGCCAAAATTTTCTTGCAAAAAGCACATTAAAAATCAGGTTGTTTGTGAAAGACATGATGAAAACTAATACTTCTCAAAATAATGAGATAAATATTTACATGTTGGACAAAGTGTATATTATCCATCGTGTAAACTTTATTATACTTGGAGAACTGGAGTTGTCATCTTATGTTTAGTTATATGTTACAGTTAGTATTGGAATAAGTGTTGCAATATTAATTGTGTGGACAATAAAGTATAAAATTCATAAACTAGGCCTGTAATGGTATTATTAAGAACTAAAATAGCCAAAGCTGTTTGTGTAGTAGTTTAACAATGTATACTTAAACTGTTTTGTTTGATAAATTAACCAGATTCCCCAGAATATGCTCCTCAGTACATAAAATTATCCATGTTGTAAACTATACACTGCGCACCTGCTTGTGTAACAGAAATAAGCACGCATGCTGGAAGGTTAAGACTCCTTTACATGCCATAGGATCACCGGCTTCACTTCCCTTCCAGAGGGAACCCATGCCGTGCATTTTCCACCTGAAAAGGTCCATCATCAACCACTGGTTTGTACCTTGACCTCAAGTTAGCCCTAGACAACGGAGTACAACAATATTAGCACGTGTCAGGTTTCAGTTGGCATTAAGTACAGCTATGCACTACTTCTTGTTTACTTTAGTTAGCTAACTTACTCAGTATAGGTGTCTAGACCAAAAGGAACAAGGAGACTTCCATATTAGGCAAAATAACCAGTGCAGACAGCCATCACTATCACCTTTAAAACTGTTTCAGCAAAGGAAATACAACTTTTCCATTTACATGATAATAAAACTGAAAAAGTTTTGCATAACATAATCTCTCTCAAAGCTAATAGTTAATCTGGTTCATCACAAACTAGGTTGTATGACTTCATGGACATTCTTCTTCTAAATTTTGGACAAAAGGTGACTCAAGGGTTTCACTAGTATTATACACAAATTTTGGTTTCAAGCATGACACCCATCTTTTTCTGATTGATCTGTAATTTGATTTCTACTTCTAGTATGTGTTTTCCGACGAGAAAGAAAGAAGGAAGCATATATCCAATTTTATATTACTTTTTCAAGGTAAAATCTTGGAATTATAGAAATATATACAAATGAAAACCTTTATTTAATTTATTCTTAAATTTGCTTAGAATGAGTATTATGAAGTAACTACCTTCCAAATAGCCAAAAGCTGTGCTACAAGTATGAAAACTACTTATTTCTCTTAAATAATAAATTTCTTCAACGAAGTATGAAAGAAACAGATTTTCCCTCTATGCAGCTTCGGTACACCCCGCACATTTACATTAAGGAATTACAGAATGTAACTAATGCCTAATTATTTATACATTGTGCTCAAATATTAATGTAAAGGCAGGTGAAGAATATCTTCTGGTTTTGGTATCACTTAACATAACATTACTTTTCTTATACATAAAATATTTTATAAAAGCTTTTACTAAGTTTAGATATAAATTACATTATCTCCTTTCCCAAGAAAGTTTGTTTTGCTTCTTTATAAAATTCAAAATTATCTTATACTTCAATGAATAGTTTGATACCCAAGGACATTAAGTGTGATCCCTACTTACGAGTAGGGAAAATAAAAGGAAATCTAATAGCAAAGGATTACCTGCATGCCACCAATTGCATTAGAATATCCTAAAATATTTATTTGACAGCTTTTAATGCATTTTACATCATGGCTCCACCACTGACAAAACTGCTTGAAAGAGGCTGTGAGTATTGTACAGCCATTGGCACCTTGTTTGGCTTCCCAGATTGCTGATAAGTGGCACGTGGCTTTTTCCAGTAGGGCGCTGGTCGAGACTTACTCTTTCCACCATTTAATAGTTTATCCTTGTGCTTTCTGGAACCCAGATGCTAAAACATAGAATTTAGTGTTATTTGTTGCTATATCTTATTAATGTAACTACATTTATAAAATTTCCCACATTTCCGTAAAATCAAATAAAGACAGCTTATGCCTAAGTAAAAGAACAAAGTGAAGGAGGTGTTAAATATTATGTCATATAGGCAACACTACATGAATATTACACTGCAAGAATGCAACTGTTTATCCATGCAACTCTTTTAAAACTACTTATTGCTATAAACTGCGAATCCAAGAAATAGAAATATTGCACCAGCAGAGTGAGATAAGAAAATTCTATACAGCATTGAAACAAATGAAACAAGGGAAACTGTATAGAATGAGAGAATGTTTAAGTAAAGAAGGTAATATTCTTGGAGAAGATAAGGATATATTGCAAAGATGGGCCGAATACTACTAAGAATTGTTAAATAAGGAGCAAACAATAAACAATTCCTTTCTTGGAAGTGTTGAAAACAGTGTTGTTATGATAAATTAACTTTAAAGAGAGTCGATTAAAGACACTAGACAACACTTACTTTTAAATTTTTCCGGAACATTTTTCTGAGGCTTTGCCTCTATCATGTCTTTAATCGACTCTCTTTAAAGTTAATAAACAATAAACATTTTGGAACAAGGAGGGAATGGAAATGAAAGAATAGAAGAAGAGGAAGAAGAAGAGCCAGATATTTGGGATGTTAGAATAGCAATACAAAACTTGAAGAATAACAAAGCACCAGGAGAAGATGACATAATTGCTGAGCTAATTAAATATGGTAGAAATGGAATTATCAAAGCAATACATAAGTTAATAATAGAAATATGGAGGAAAGAACAGATGCCTGAAAGTTGGAAGACAGGCGTAATATGCCCACTATACAAAAAGGGTAATAAATATCAATGCCATAGTTATACGGGAATTACATTACTCAATGTAGTATATAAAATATTTTCAAGTATTTTAAATTATAAAGCTAAAAAGCATATGGAAAGTGTATTAGGTGAGTACCAATATGGATTTAGAAGTGACAAGAGCACAATAGACCAGATATTTGTAATAAGACAAATAATAGAAAAATTCTACGAGTATGGTATAGACTTACACTTCCTGTTTATTGACTTCAAGCATGCATTTAATTCAACTGATAGAAGAGCCCTCTATAAAACTCTGCAATGTTTTAAAATGCAACCAAAATAATAAGGCCAATAAAATGACAATGGAAAATACAAAAGCCAAAGTGAAAGTTATGAATAAAATGAGTCCAGATTTTTATTATAATGCAGAGGAGTAAGACAAGGTGATGGACTGTCTGCAACACTATTCAACCTAGCCCTGCACAGAGCAATAGAAAAACTTGATTCTAAAGGTAAAATATTCTTTAAGTCCAGTCAAATATGTGCATATGCAGATGACGTAGTGATCATGACAAGAGACAAAAAAACGTTAGTTGAAGTTTATGAAGAATTGGAAAGAAGGTCTAAAGAAATAGGATTAGAAGTAAATGAGAAAAAAACTACATACATGAAAATGACAGCAGATAAAAGCAAAAGAATAATTTCAAATCTAGTAGTTAGGGACAAAACATTTGAAGGGGTATCCAAGTTTAGATATTTAGGAGCACTTGTAAACAATGATAATAATTTAAATGAGTGCATAAAAGAAAGAATCCAAAGTGGAAACACAGCCTATTATGCAAATTTATCACTATTAAAAAATACGTTTATTAGTAGAGGGACAAAATACAAGATTTATAAAACCCTGGTAAGACCAATAGTAATATACGCTGCTGAAACTTGGACCCTAAACAATGCAGATGAAGAAATGCTTCGAAGATTTGAAAGGAAAATATTAAGACAAATCTTTGGACCTGTAAAAGATAAAGACCAATGGAGAATAAGATATAATCATGAAATAGAGGAATTAATAAATAAGCAAGATATTGTGAAATTTATAGAAGCACAAAGGATAAGATGGCTAGGGCATATAGAGAGAATGACGGAAGATAGAATGCCAAAAAAAAATATTGAAAGGAAGATTGTATAATAGAAGAGAAAAAGGAAGACCGAGAACAAGGTGGTTAGATGATGTAATGGAAGACCTAAGAATGATGGGAATCAGAGGCTGGAAAAGTAAAGCGGAAGATAGAGATGGGGGGAGGAGGATTGTGCAGGAGGTCAAAGCCCACCAAGGGCTGTAGAGCCAGTAGAGAGAGAGAGAGAGAGAGAGAGAGAGAGAGAGAGAGAGAGAGAGAGAGAGAGAGAGAGAGAGAGAGAGAGAGAGAGAGAGAGAGAGAGAGAGAGAGAGAGAGAGAGTATTGCTATAAATATATTCTAAAATATATCAGAAAGAACTTCATTCTGGAAATGCAGCTAAATCAGTATCCAAACTCTCCCCGTGACATCTAGTGCCAATTTTAACTGTTGGGTTCTAAAATTGACAGAACCAAACAACTCAACTTTGCTCCAAATCAAGGAACTCAATATACATTTCATAGTTTTCTTCTTATTGTACAATTCTGGTTTTGATTTGGAACACTGCAACTGAAACTGGCATGGAATTGTTTTGGGTATGATCTTGTTATAGCACTTCTTCTCTCACAGAAATATCAAGGTAGGTTCTGGAAAGAAGAGTCTGAACAGAGCGAGCCAATCAGAAGAGAGTAGCACATTAGCCACACCCAGTCCACCACTAGCCACGCACCCACCGACCCAATCAGAGAGTGATCATAGCATAAATACCGCAGTTACTACAGTCATCGGATCAAACGCAGCGATACCTTCACCCAGAAGACTTCGACCACGCTACCACTGAAGATGTCCATCGCAGTCATGGACGAAACGTCTGGAACTTTATTCTCCAGCAGACCACGGCACAACAGCCCGGAAAACAATACCAGCTCTAGAGTCTGAACAGTTTACATCAGTGTAGTTTTTTTTTTTTTTTTTTTTTTTTTTTTAACATTTCATCACTTACATTTTTATATTATTGAGGAACTAGTTTTGGAAGCTGTTGTGTGCATTTTGAACTTCTATCCAACTATTGTCTGTTGTCTACTGGTGGTAGAACTATGAACTTCTTTGTCAAATTATCTATTGGTGGGATTTCAAAGTTCAGTACTCTGTCCCTATTTTCCATATAAATATGTTCTCCCATGTTGTCAGTTTGTTTTAGTTTATAATAATAAGTGAAAGTTGCACTTGAATAAGCATTATATGAGTTTGTCTGTCAGTTTTCTTTTACGACTTCATTTAGTGAGCATGTTCTATTATTGCACTTGTTGTAGTGGTAGAGTTCACACTTGTTTTTACATGAATTGCACACTTGGTAAAATTTCTGAGTTGTATACAATAGATGGTGGAATCTGTGACCTACTAGACCTGGTATGGTGTGCCTCTGTAGTTGGTTGTTCTCCCTATTTGTTTGGTTCATCATCTCCTTTACTAATTTATGAATTTGGATCAATGTCATAGTTTTTGTTCCAAAAATGAAATGCTACTGCTGACTTATCTTCTTGTTTTAATTTGATGTTTCTAAAGTGCTCTTTGACTCTGGTTTTCAGATTTCTTTTAGTTTCATCTATGTAGCATTTTTTACCATCAGAAGATAATATGTAGGAACATATTTAAGAATTGAAGTCTATTAAAAGTACTATGTATGACTGCGAGCATTATTGCAGCCGGGCACACAAAGAGACAGATAGTGCATACCAGAGATAAAAAGCTTACCAAAACAGATAAAGTTAGATGACTGAAAGGTTCATATTTCGTATGGTAATTTCTGGAACACTGAATAGAGAACATTCTACAAACATGATCGCCAGTTAGAGACAGAGTTGTAATTAATTGGTAATTGAACTGGACTCATACAGCTGTGTTTTGAAAGTGAACTCTTTGTTTGTGGTTAACAAACTTGCAGATTGTATTTTTGTGTGTTATGTAATACTGCTACTGTAAGGGTGGACCAAAGTGTATATCTACGGAAGTAAAGAACATTTTGAATTTCTGCAACTTGGACTTTTATTCTACAAACCCACAAAGTCACATTATATATATGCACATACATGAGGTATGTTACTGTAAATCATAAACATCAAAATAAATGGCTATAACATTAGAAATAGAAAAGGTTATTACAGTACTACACTTAGGGAACACTTAATAACCGGTTACTGGAATGTAGAGAAAAAGAAATGTATAACTTGTTACCCAAAATAGCAGTAAAGCTGAAGTAAGGCCTGTTATGGTATTGAGGAATACAAATATAAATAGATGAAAATATATATCACTAAACAATGTTTTTGGTACATTTATTGTATATAGTGTGTGTGTGTAGTGTTTAACGCCCACTTTTACTACATACGGCACCGCAGGCGGTGACACTGATGATACATGAGATGAAGATGGAGCACCGGTGGAATGAGATGGCGGAGGAAACCGGAGATCCCGGAGAAAATCCGCCCCAGCACCGTGTTGTCCACCACAAATCTCACTTTGCGGTCACCTGGGATTGAACCCGGGCCGTCTTGGTGAGAGACAAGCGGTCTAACCACTGAGCCACGGCGCTGCCTTTATTGTATATAAATGTTATATTTTTTCTTATTAGTGATGTAGTAACTTGTAAACTGTGATGTATGCTGCAAATAGTAATATATCTTCTGCACTTAGGCATGTTCCATACATGTACAGCACAGGCCAGTACTGCAAATACTTTGGCTTGGAAGCCAGTAGTATATTTTAGTTAATTGATGGAAATTAATCATTTCTCCACACTAGCCGTTTATAAGCTAAGGTTTTTGATGGATAGAGTCAACATGAAAAATTCAATGCCATGGCCGGGATTTGAAACACGAATCTCCTGGTTTCCGTCCAGTCGCTCTAACCCATTGAGCTACCATGACCAATGTGCCGTCCTGACGATAAATTCTCCATTTGAGTTGTATATTTCCCCGGCAAATTACTAGGGGCTCTCACATCCGAGATACACCGTTTGTAGCAACTTACTATTGTAAGTACTTGAGTCCCAGACTTCATCATTTAATTCTTATTATTTTAGTTAATTGATATATTTACTCATGGGAAGGGAGAGCCTTGTCTTAGACTCCAGACCCTGGCGCCTGTGCTCATTTCCGTCCGCAAGCCATCTGTGTACAATGTACAGCCCACAGACTTAAGACGGGTCCCAGCATCTGTGACCCACTTCTCCCACATGGGTATCACCATTGTGAGTTGTAGTTCACATTAAAACTAGGCTTCATCAGGTCCCCAATCATCATTGTCATTGGTCTTATCTGTTGAAGCCTTATAAAAATAGATGCATGACCTCTATACAGATACTTGAATCCTCTGAGTGACCGAAGATGGCAGGCACTCTCTCTCATCATCTCCCTGACATATAAATGTAAGGGGGGAAGGCATAGGATGGTCTACATTGCGCATAATGATGTGGTGTCCAGTGCCCCTGTTATTCCTAGACATGCAAGTCCTTGGACACTGTTTAACTTGATGGTCACAGTCTTACTCTCAAAACCTGGCCACCTGCTTAAAGACACAAGGATAATTGTGGGCCGTAGAATAGAAATATAAAGGCACAGGACCACCTTAGGCCCTAGGCCCCAAGTCTTACCGATGGCCCTGCGACAGACTCACATCATCTTGTGAGCCTTATCCAGCTTTTAGTCTATATGCTTTTTCCAACTCAGTCTTGCCTCGAGGATCACTCCTAGATACTTAATTGAAGTTGTCTTAACTAGTTTCTTCCCAAAGAGGAGTGGTTCTGACAGTCCATCTCCTGGTAAACACCATAAGTTCTGTCTTGTTCGGGTTAAACAACAAGTCTGTATTGTGCCACCATCTTTCCACCTACATAGGGAGCTCTGTACGAGCTCTGAAACTGTACTGGGGAAGTTTCTTCCTGCCCTTAGGCTAATTTCATACAACCACTATCATATAATTTCTAAAGACAACCTCCTCAGAGTGGCATGACACCCAACTGAGCTCTAAGAATGAGAAAACGTCCACATCACCAAAAACAAGGATTGAACTATGAACTTCAATTGCCCACCATTGGACAAGCTTAGCAAGTTCACAGCACTGCCACCAGAGACCTCCAGTATCAAGGGAGCACAAGATAACTAAACTACATCTACTAGTCAGTTGTTACCTGAGGAGGGAAGCAAACATTCCTGAAACATATTCTAATTTTATGGAAAGTATACCTGGTGAGACACCTGCCCCTATTTATTTTTTGTATTTATGCAACCTGCTAAGCGACAAGTGACTTATGCCTTTATTGAAAGCCTTTTAATGGATGATTTGCAGAGCAGTTTATAGAAAAAGGATAGATAACTCAGTGCATAATATGTATGTTGATTCCAAAAACATTATACCCAGACATGGAAAGCTTGAGTAGCAATTTTAGACGAGTTTACACTTATTCAGTAGCGTACATTCACACCCACCTTTAAACACGCCCCTGATGGAACAACCTATCACATGCATCAGTTGACAATAACTTTGGGACACAAAATGGTAGACCTACACAGTGAGACAAATTGGATTTAAATCTCCAGCCAACACATTTTTACGTTGTACAGCCACATCAAAAAGTGCTAAGAATTAGATACATTTTTTCACTTCTGTCACTAATAATGGCAGTTTTTAGCTTATTCAGTAATTTTAATGGTGGATGCAGTTCTTTATTTGCATTAAAACTACCAAAGACGAGCTGAAAACACTGTATGAAGCTGTAAAAAGCCTGTAAAGATTTGAGGTGTGAGTTTGAGGTCTGTAGTTACATATTCGTATAGAAACCTCAGCTTGCCAGATAACATTGGCTATATGGTATTGTGACTTTGTGGGTTCATGAAATGAAAAGTCAAATTGCACCACTCAAAAATGTTCTTTATTTCCCCCAACTTACAGTTGAACACTTGCCGATTACAGAGAATTACGTAATGCACACAATTACGATTCACCAGGTCGTCCGTTACAGTTCCACTTGCACTCGCAATTACGTAAACTCCTCTGACGCACGTACGCAGTCCGTCTCCTCACTGGGCCTCCTCACAGCTCGCCAAGAACTGACTGAACTCACTCATTGCAGCACTTTTTATCGGAATATTACTGTTTTCTAGAAGTCTCTCATTTCGGTGAATCACCGCGAAGGTTCCAGACGGCAGGGGAACGGGGAAGAGGCGGCCAGCGACAAGTGATACTTCCCTAATCATCCCCTCAGTTAGTGTCTGAGATTAATGGGTGGGTGTGGCCCGGCCTCTGGTCTCTTACTCAGCTGTCGTTGGTCGTGCTTTCCGATAATTGGGTGACAGTATTATACAGGTTACCCTGCCACTCCGCCATTGCAAGTTCGGTTCCAATCCATCGTGTTCAGCTCAAAAATTTTATTATCCTTTGTTTTCCTGTTGTGGCATATAATTTGATATTATGATACAAATAACATTTTTATAACATTATACGTGTTTATAAAATACAATAATCGTCATGTTTTCCACTGGGAGATAGATATAGATTTATAGTTCGAAGCAGATATTTTATTATGGTAGGTATTGTGCTTGAACCATTCAACCAGTTTTAAAGATTTCATAAATGAAAAGTGACTTTAGCTGCTTGCGCCTGCGTCAGTGTTTGGCGTAAAACAATGCTTCATTTCTATGTAGGTATTCAGTATTTCAAACCTCTCAAATACTGTCGGAGGTCCTCATTTTGAACATTTACTGTGTTGATGAAATCCACACTTTGGTAATTTATTTTTCTGTTTAACAGAGAAGTTAACACGTTCAAAACTCCTTTGTCAGTAGAAGAAGTGAAACATAATTGATTCGTTCATCACCTTGCTAGCATTATATGCAGGAAAAGTTGTCATTTATTTAAGCTTTTCACAACTTCTTGGTCCTCATTCAGGGCTGTAAGTATTAATGCTGGGTTGTATAGTATCAATAGAAGAGCAGAGCTGCAATAACGGCTTTTGTGCTTAAAAGGTTAATGTTTTTACATTAGACTATAAACTGCAGGCTGCATAGATAAGAATAAATAGGGCCAGCTGACTCACCTGGTTTAACATAGTGTAAACATAACCAATGTTCATTAAAAATTAATAAAAACACCTGCATTTTATTCTATCATTAGTGAATAAAACAACAAGCAATGTTAATTGAAGGAAATTAATTAAATCAAATCTGTACATAGTACCTCGATATAGGATATCTTAGTAAATTTACACTTAATATTACAAAGTTAAACATCAAATATACCTAACCAACATTCAATTATAATGTAACACAAATTGGATATAATTATAAATGAGAGAAATGAACACACTAAATAAATTCATGTTTTATGATTATTTGGATTTGTTAAATTGCAGATATTCCTTTAGTGTGTAAAAGCAGTGCTCCTGCAAGAAAGTCCTTGTTCTAGTTTTAAACACGTTGTAGTTATCTATGCTTTTGATGTCATTAGGAAGGAAATTATAAACTATTGTACAGGAATGCAGTACTCCATTCTTAAACATTGTAGTTCTGATTGAGGTTACATCTTATTATGCCTCGTGCAATGCATATGAACACTTCCATTGTTTTGAAAGTTAAATCTATTTCTTTTTACAAATAAAGCTGTCTCCAGTATATAAACACATGCCAAAGGAAGTATGCAAAGCTTTTTGAACGGTGGCTTACATGAACATAGCATTATTTCGTTGCCTATAATTTGAATGGCTTGTTTTTGTTTAATAAATATATCTTTGCCTTCTGGTGAACTTTCCCCAAATATTATTCCATATTTAACTATAAAATGTATATGTGCATAATAGAACATTAAAAGTACATGAAGGCTGACATTTTGACTTAATATTCTGAGAGCATATATATATTCCTGCTTAATTTGGTTAGTAGATGGTTTGTATGAGTTTTTCATTTTAAGTTATCCTGTATCCACAAGCCTAAAAAGTTTGTTTTACTTTTGTATGAAATTAATTTATTATTTAATTTTACTTCAGGAATACTTCATTGTTTCCTCTGTCAGTAATACTAAACTTAAGGCAAACTGTCTTATCTGTCGAGATTCAACAAGAGCCGTAGATGCAAACGAAGATTTGCGAAACATGTCCTCAAAATAGGTACGAAAGTGAAGCAGATGTGTAAAAAATGCGACTCATCTAAAATTTAATAATGTCTTATCTGTGTTTAAAACCAGGTTGTTATTAGCTATCCATGATACCAAGTCTTTACTAGTGTGACTTAATGTATTATTTAATGTTTTGTTACTGTTTCCTGTTATTAGTAAGTTAGTGTCATCTGCAAATAGTACAGTGTTATGAACCTTGATGTTATTTACAAAGTCATACAGCCAAACTGAAAAATTCAATGCCATGGCCAGGATTTGAACCACAGATCTCCTGGTTTCTGTCCAGTCGCTTTTACACAGCAAGTATAGCACAAAGGTTTTGGGCGTTACCATAAGAAAAGGTATCACTTTGTATAAAATGAATATTTAAAAAAACTGTTGTTGAAAGTGTACTTGCCTCAAATCTTACCACACATAATAACTGTGTACATGAAAGATATAATGACAACAACACTATCAGTAGTTGCTTGGTGTGGAATAACAATTCCTTCCCTGAGATGCTGAATAATTGATCAAAACAAGAGTCTTTCTTCATTATGAATTTATCATTTCTTAATGTACCTAAACACCACTGATCCACAGTATGCTGCGTATTCTGTTTGAGAAGTTCTAACTGCTTCATTCTAATTTCTATAATATTTGTTTCCATACAATATTGTGACTTTGTGGGTTCGTAGAATTAAAAGGCCGAGTTGCAGAAATTAATAATCTCCTTTATTTTCGTAGAAATACTCTTATACATTACAGCAGCTTTACGTTACATACACCATCAGTTTACCAAGGTCGATGACAATAACAGTGACAGCAGATTACATCATTAGCTCTCGTTACAATAACACAGCTGGTTGTCTCTCACTCCACAACACTGTTTACAACTTTTGTTATACAACAACTGTCCGGCTGGTGTATAACAATCACTTTTATATCTAACTCACAACTCGAGAACCTTCTCAAGCAAACAAGAAAAACAACCAGTCTCCGTCAATCGAGATATCTCTAGAAACTTCCAGATATGAAATCCTATCTGTGCCGACGAGTCCTTTGTGTACACTAGCCGCGCTGCTTATCAAGCTCTGTATTACCGTGAAACCTTATCCGCCGTCTACTATCTATTTGCGCCGAAACTGTTTATGCCTGTTACCGCGACAATATTGTCACGAACCCATATCTACAATAGCGTGGCTTGTTTACACAAAAGGAACTGATAGGCGGACAGTGTGAAAACCAAGAGCCGGCAGACAAAGATAACATGCAGATAAAGGTCTGGCGAAACAAACAAACTGAGATAAATGGAAATTTCTAGTTATTTTTGACTGATAGAGACTTATCAGGTTCTGGTTTATTTCAAATAATTTAGAAATTATCAGTGAGGTATTTAAAGAGGCGACAACTCGCCAGGAGTCGAGTTGCAAGTTGTGAAACAAGAGTTGTTGTAAGACATGTAACAAGAGTGTTGTAAAGAGGGGAAGTTGAGTAAGCTTTTTGTTATTGTCATCGACCTTGGTATTGTAAATTGTGTTGTTGTTGTTGTTATGTTGTCGATTGTGTTGTGATTGTGATGTAATTCTGCCGCTACGCAGTGTGTTTTTATGCAAATAAAGAACAATTTTAATTTCTGCAAATTGGACTTCTAATTCTACCAACCCACACAGTCACAATTGGTGTCAGGAGTGTGACGACATGCAGGCAGCATTGGAAAAGATTCTGGAGAAGATGATGGAAATGAACGGCCGCACCGTGGCTCAGTGGTTAGACCACTTGGCTCTCACCAAGGCAGCCTGGGTTTGATCCCAGGCGACCGCAAAGTGAGATTTGTGGTGGACAACACGGCGCTGGGACGGGTTTTCTCCGGGACCTCCGGTATCCCCCGCCATCTCATTCCACCGGTGCTCCATCTTCATCTCATGTATCATCAGTGTCACCGCCTGCGGTGCCGTATGTAGTAAAAGCGGGCGTTAAACACTACACATGATGGAAATGAAAGCCGAACTCACCTCGGAAATGAAGTCGGCGAATGACAACCTCGCTGCGAAAACAGAAGCCGCAAATAACAGCCTGGCCGCGAAGCTGGAGACTACAAAGAACAACTTGGCAGCGGAACTGAAAGAAATGAAGGCGGCTAACGACAACATCACCGAGAAGATGGAACAAATGAAGGCTGAATTAACAACGAAGACGGAGGCGGTAAATAGCGACCTGGCCGCAAAGTTGGAGTCGACAAATTACAATCTGACTACAAAGATGGCCAGAGTGAATTCACCGGCAATTCACCGGCGTGAGGGATGACGTCACGGAGCTGGGCACGCGGATGGGTCAAGTGGACAAGCGCATTAACGACCTAGAGGGAAAGGCCGACAATAAGATCAAATCCCTCGAAGATCTGGCAAACCGCGTTAGCGAGCTGGAGAGAAAGGCCGACAGCAACACAAAGACCCTGAACGCCATGGTGGAGGGCGTCGTCAGCATGAGGTTAAAGGATTTAAAGGTCGACGACCCGGGACGCGACACAATATCTGCGCGGAGGCTGCCTACACTTTTGTCGACGGGGTACGAGACAGGGATATTCGTCAGCGCCTGATGCTCGCCGACTACAAAACCATCCACGAGGCGCTAACGGCAGCATTGAGGATGGAGGCGGCCGAGGTGACAGCTACCTCGACCTCCAGAACAAGGAGTGTCCGCTATAATGGAGACCGAAGACCGTCGAGGGACGCCGGAAGAGCAGCCGGAAAACGAGTAAGGGCCGTCGTGGAGAGGGGCACGTCGGCGTCATCACCACCATCCCCTCCAGTGACACTGCACGCCAACAGCTGGCGTATGGGTGACAGCCTCATCGCGGTCGGTTGGGTGAGAGGGAAGCCGTTCCGCGTGCTCGTAGACACCGGGGCAGCCGTGACCATCATCAGACCTGACGTGACCAAGGGTTTGCCGACGAGGAAGCCGAGCCGACCATACCAGCTTGTGACGGCATCGGATGACACCTTGCCTGTGGAGAAGGAGGCCCTGCTGAAGTTGACCTTGGGAAGGAGTGCCGTACGTCTGTGGGTGTTCGTCACGAAGCTGGCTGAGAAAGTGATACCAGTATTGGATGCCCTCAGGATCCACGAGGCGACGGTCGACGTCGACAGGAAGGTCCTGCGGCTCAATGGAGAAGAGGTGATACTCCAGCAACCTGACGAGCGCCTTGGAATCTGCAGGGTCATCTTGATGGAAGATGTGGTGGTCCCCGCGAGAAGCGAGGTGGTGGTGACGGGGCGACTGGAAGGCTAGCGGACGAAGAACAAGATGCTGGACCAGATGACGCCTGTTCACGGACTCTATGTAGCCAGGACATTATTGCCGTGCAGACACCGATCACGACGTCCAGGCCGGAACGTATCTGGGGACGTGCGAGCCCGTGGTCAGCGTAACCGCAATCGACAAGACACAAGAGCCGGTGCCGACGCAAAACTTGGGGCCCCACATGGAAGGCTTACTGGAGAGGGCGGCCGACCACCTGACCTGGAGAAAGTTCGACAACTGCTGAGGTGATACCAGCGCGTCTTCAGCCAAGGCAACTGTGACTACGGCCGCACGGTTAAAGAGCTTCACCGTATCGACACCGGGGAACCACCTAGACGCGTTTCGCTGGCAAGACAAGCGGCGGTACGTGATATGGTAGATGACATGAAATCCAGGGGAGTGATTAAAGAGTCTGACAGCCCTTGGTGTTCCCCTGTAGTTCTGGTGACAAAGAAGAACGGTGAGCTACGCTTCTGCGTGGACTACAGGAGGTTCAACGCTTTCAACCGGAAGGACTGTTTCCCCTTACCCCGGATTGACGACACCCTGGACACGCTAGCTGGTGCACAATGTTTCTCGACCCTGGACCTGAAGTCGGGTTACTGGCAGGTGACTCTAGACCCAAGAGACAAAAAAGGCTGCATTCTCGACAGGCCAAGGGCTTTGGCAATTCACAGTAATGCCTTTTGGCCTCTGCATCGCACCAGCCACATTTCAACGCCTCACGGAATCAGTAATGAGAGGATTGACATGACGGATGCCTGCTATACTTGGACATCATCATCGTCGGTAAGACGTTCGAAGACCATCTCGACAACCTGAGCAAGGTATTACAGAGGCTGCAGGCAACCAACTTGAAGCTGAACGCCAAGAAGTGCCAGCTCTTCTGCAAGGAAGTTAACTACTTGGGCCACATAGTCTCACCAAACGGAGTGGCCACAGACCCAGAGAAAACCCAGGCAGTGAGAGATTGGCCTCGCCCAAAGGATAAGCGAGAGTTGCGCAGTTTCATGGGGCTGTGCAGCTATTACCGCCGCTTCATAAAGGGGTTCTCCAACATCGCCAAACCCCTCACGCGCCTGACAGAGGAACACCGACCTTATGTGTGGACGAGTGACGCCGAAGGTGCTTTCCAGTACCTGAAGAAGACCCTGTGCAGTGCTCTTATTTTGGGATTCCCACAACTAGGTAGCGCTTTCATTGTGGACACCGACGCCAGCAACCATTGCATTGGAGGCGTCCTATCGTAAATCCAGGACGGCCATGAGCGTGTAATAGCCTACTACAGCAAGACGTTATCCAAGGTAGAGAAGAACTACTGCGTCACCCGGCGAGAGTTACTGGCGTTAGTAAAGACCTTGGAGCACTTCCACAAATTCCTGTATGTTCAGCCATTCCACCTGAGGACTGACCACTCCGCCCTAACCTGGCTACTCAGCTTTAGGAACCTGAAAGGCCAGACAGCACTTTGGGTTCAGAGGCTGCAGGAATATGACTTCACCTCTGAATATCATAGAGGGAAGAGCCACGGTAACGCAGACGTCATGTTCCGAAGACCCTGCCCAGAGGAGTACGGCCAATGCACAAGCGTGGAAGAGAAGGAGCGTGTCACAACAGTCTGAGTAATCACGGCAGTGCCTGCGGATGGCTGGGATAGCGCAGGCCTGAGGAGGGAGCACCTGGCAGACGCCGACTTGGGGCCACTCTTGAAGGAAGTGGAGGCCGGGACAAGACCAACCTGGGAGGGCATCACAGCGACGAGCGCCACCTACAAGTCGTACTGGGCTGAATGGGACTCACTGAAGACAAGAGAGGGTGTGCTGTTCCGGGTATGGGAATCGCGTGTTGGGAAGAAGCAGAGAGAACAGTTGGTACTTCCCCGAAGCAAGGTCCCGGAAGTCTTGGAGAAAGTGCATGCCGGTACTTCAGGAGGACACCTGGGAGAAAACCGAAAAATCGACAAACTTCGGCAGCGCTACTACTGGCTGAGACTCCGAGCAGAGGCCCAGTGAGGAGACGGACTGCGTACGTGCCTCGGAGGAGTTTACGTAATTGCGAGTGCAAGTGGAACTGTAACGGACGAACTGGTGAATCGTAATTGTGTGCATTACGTAATCCTGTGTAATTGGCAAGTGTTCCACTGTAAGTCGGTGGAAATAAAGAACATTTTTGAGTGGTGCAATTGGACTTTTCATTTCACGAACCCACAAAGTCACAATATAAACCATGTATACCAAAAATCTGCTGCGGAGTAGAACTGCAACACCCAAAACTGAAGCCTGGAGAACTATCACTGTACTCACACCACTACACATCTGAACATTTGATGGTATAATGCCTGCTGTATATTGTGACTTTGTGGGTTCGTGAAGTTAAAAGTCCAATTGCACCAACTCAAAATGTTCTTTATTTCCACCGACTTACAGTGGAACACTTGCCAATTACACAGGATTACGTAGCGCACACAATTGCAATTCACCAGTTCGTCTGTCACAGGTACCCTCTGCACTCGCAATTATGCACAACTCCTCCGATGCACGTACACAGTCTTCTGGTCCGTTCCTCACTCGGCGCTCCTCACGGCTGCTCGCCAAGAACTGAGCTGACTCGACAACTGCAGGCCTTATATAGGGAAGATCGCCGTTTCTGGAAGTCTCGCGGTTCATGAATCATCCCGAAGGTTCCAGGCGTCAGGGGAGGGGAAAGAGACAGTACAGGGTCCGTGCCGCTCTTCTAATCATGCCCCTCAGTTAGTGACACGAAACAAATGTGCAGGCGTGGCCTGAATGTTTCCCGTCTGGCCCTACCCTGCTGCTAACTGGCAGATAATTAAGTGACACTGCTCCCTCCTCAAATCTAGTCGTCCCGAACAGCACCATCGTAGCGGGCCAGGCGATCCAGGTGTACCACCAGCATCTTTCCTCGAGGCACCTTCTGGATGCGGTTGACCACGTCGTTAATCCCCTTCACCACCCGGTACGGTCCTTGCCATGGCTGCTGAAGCTTCGGGCAGCGTCCCTTGGTCCGGGTAGGACGGTACAAGCAGACCAGGTCACCTTGCTGGAACCCTTGGCTGTTGGCTTGCCTGTTATACCTGGTCTTCATGAGGTCGCTCGCCTTCTGGATGTTCTGCCGAGCTATCTCGTGCATATCGTGGAGGTGGCCCATCAGGTTCTTCACATACTCGGTCACTGGCTGCTTCGCCTCCGGAGGGCTTCCAAAAGCCAGGTCACAAGGGAAGCGTAACTCTCGGCCGAACATTAAGCTGGCTAGCGTCATCCCAGTTGTGTCGTGTGTAGACGAGTGGTAGGCCAGCAAGAACAGTGGCACCTTGACGTCCCAATCTCGCTGATGGCTGGCTACGACCCTCCTCAACTATTCCACTACGGTCTCTATGTACCTTTCGACCATGCCATCCGACTGGGGATGTAGAGGTGTTGTGCGGGTCTTGTTAACCCCAAGTCTTTCTAGTGGCTCCTTCATCAGGTTGGACTCAAAATTGGTGCCCTGGACACTGTGCAGCTCTAACGGTCCCAAAATCGGCAGAACACTTGCTACACGAGGCAGCCTGTGATTGTCCTTGCCTCTTGGTTCGGGATGGCATACACCTCCGGCCACTTGGGGAAGTAGTCCACGACCACCATCAGGTACTTGTTGCCTCGGTCGGACACTGGGAACGGTCCAGCAATGTCAACGGCGATCCGTACGAATGGAGCTCACACGTTGTACTGCTGCATGCGACCCCGGCTCCTAGTCGGGGGGCCACGACTCGCCGCGCACACGTGACACTGACGGCACCATCTCTCAGCGTCTGCTCGGAGCCTCAGCCAGTAGTAGCGCTGCCGTAGTTTGTCAATCGTTGGGTTCGCTCCCAGGTGTCCTCCTGAAGTACCGGCGTGCACTACCTCCAAGACTTCCGGGACCTTACTCCGGGGAAGTACCAACTGTTCTCTCTGCTTCTTCCCATCAGGCGATTCCCATACCCGGAACAGCACGCCCTCTCTGATCTTCAACGAGTCCCATTGGGCCCAGTACGAATTGCAGGTGGCACTCCTTGGTGCGATGTCCTCCCAGGTTGGTCTTGTTCCTGCCTCCACTTCCCTCCAGAGTGGCCCCAAGTCTGCGTCTGCCAGCTGCTCCCTCCTCAGGCCTCCGCTATCCCAGCCATCCGCAGGCACTGCCGTGACTACTCGGACTGCTGTGGCACGCTCCTTCTCTTCCACTCTTGTGCACTGGCCACACTCTTCTGCACAGGGTCTTCGGGGCATAGCGTCTGCGTTACCGTGGCTCTTCCCTCTGCGATGTTCCGAGGTGAAGTCGTACTCCTGCAGCCTCTAGACCCAACGTGCTGTCTGGCCTTCCACGTTCTTAAAGCTCAATAGCCAGGTTAGGGCAGAATGGTCAGCCCTCAGGTGGAATGGCTGACCGAACAGGTACTTGTGGAAGTGCTCCAAGGTCTTTACTAGAGCCAATAGTTCCTGCCGGGTGACGCAGTAGTTCTTCTCTGCCTTGGATAGCATCTTGCTGTAGGAGGGTATCACCCGCTCATGGCCGTCCTGGATGTGTGATAGGACGCCTCCAATGCAATGGTCGCTGGCGTCGGTGTCCACAATGAAGGCGCCACCTGATTGTGGAAATCCCAAAATTGGAGCACTCCACAGGGTCTTCTTCAGGTGCTGGAAAGCGTCTTTGGCGTCCTCCGTCCACACATAAGGCCGGTGTTCCTCTGTCAGGTGGATGAAGGGTTTGGCGATGTTGGAGGACGCCTTTATGAAGCGTCGGTAATAACTGCACAGCCCCAGGAAACTGCGCAACTCTTTCTTATCCTTTGGGCGAGGCCAATCTCTCACAGCCTATGTCTTCTCCGGGTCTGTGGCCACTCTGGTTGCTGAGACTATGTGGCCCAAGTAGTTAACTTCCTTGCGGAAGAGCTGGCACTTCTTCGCGTTTAGCTTAGGGTTGGTCACCTGCAGTCGCTGTAGCACCTTGCTCAGGTTCTCGAGATGGTCTTCAAAAGTCTTACCGACGATGATGATGTCGTGCAGGTATAGTAGGCAGGCGTCGTAAGTCAGTCCTCTTATCACTGACTCCATGAGGCGTTGGAAGGTAGCTGGTGCGTTGCAGAGGCCAAATGGCATAACTGTGAACTGCCAGAGCCCTTGGCCCGTCGAGAATGCGGTCTTTTCCTTGTCTCTCGGGTCTAGAGCTACCTGCCAGTAGCCACACTTCAGGTCCAGGGTCGAGAACCACTGTGCACCAGCTAGCGTGTCCAGGATGTCGTCAATCCGGGGTAAGGGAAAACAGTCCTTCCGGGTGACATCGTTCAACTTTGTGTAATCTACGCAGAAGCGCAGCTCACCGTTCTTCTTCGTCACCAAGACTACAGGGGAACACCAAGAGCTGTCAGACTCTTCAATCACTCCCCTGAATCTCATGTCCTCCAGTATGTCCCGTACTTGCTTCGCCAGCGGAACGTGTCTATGTGGTTGCCGAATAGGCCGGGCGTCCCCAGTGTCGATGCGGTGAAGCACTTTGTCCGTGCGGCCGTAGTCACTATCACCTTGGCTGAAGGCGCGTTGTTATCTTCTCAGCAGTTGTCGAACTTTCTCCAGCTGTTCTGTGGTCTGGTGGTCGGCCGCCATCTCTATTAAGCCTTCCACCTGGGGCCCCAGGTGTTGCGTCGGCACCGTCTCTTGTGTCTTGTCGATAGCTGTCACGCAGACCACGGGCTCGCACGTCCCCAGCTCCGTTCCGGCCTGGACGTCGTGGTCGGTGTCTGCCAGGTTGAACAGCCTCACTGGCACCTCCCCTCGACACGGTAATAATGTCCTGGCTACACAGAGTCCGTGCACAGGCACCATCTGGTCCAGCATCATGTTCTTCGTCTGCTGGCCTTCCAGTCGCGCCGACACCACCAGCTCACTTCTCGCGGGGACAACCACGTCTTCCTTCAAGATGATCCTGCAGATTCCAAGGCGCTCATCTGGTTGCCGGAGTATCACCTCTTCTCCATTGAGCCGCAGGACCTTCCTGCCAACGTCGACCGTCGCCTTGTGGCTCCTGAGGGTGTCAAATCCCAGAATCACCTCCTCAGCCACTTTCGCGACGAACACCCACAGACGTACGGCACTCCTTCGCAACGTCAACTCTAGCAGGGCCTCCTTCTCCACAGGCAAGTTGTCACCCGATGCCGTCGCAAGCTCGTATTGTCGACTCGGCTTCCTTGTCGACAAACCCTTCGCCACGTCAGGTCTGATGATGGTCACGGCTGCCCCGGTGTCCACCAGCACGCGGCACGTCTTCCCTCTCACCCAACCGTCCGCGATGAGGCTGTCATTCATACGCCGGCTGACGGCGCGCAGTGTCACTCGAGGGGATGGTAATAATGGCGCCGACGTGCCCCTCTCCACGACGGCCCTTATTCGTTTTCCGGCTGCTCTACCTGGTGTGGGCAGTTTCTCTCCAGGTGTCCGGGCTGTCCACACACCCAACACAGGCCACTAGGTCTTCGTCGGCGTCCCTCAGCTGGTCTTCTGTCTCCGGTGTAGCGGACACTCCTCGTTCTCGACGTCGGGATAGCTGTTACCTTGGCCGCCTCCATCCTTAATGCCGCCGTTAGTGCCTCGTGGATGGTTTTATAATCGCCGAGCATTAGGCGCTGACGAATCTCGGTGTCTCGTACCCCGTCAGCGAATGTGTAGGCAGCTTCCCGGGATACGAACTCTGGTGGGGGGTCGACTAGGGCCTTGCTAGCCAGTTGTTCAACTGACAGGGCGAATTCCTGCAGAGTCTCCCCTTGCTGCTGTGACCTTGCCTTTAGCTGGCTGCGGTACGCTACTGCTAAGAGGTGGTTTCCAAAACGATTCTCCAGGGCCTCCCAGATGTCCTTAGTCACCGCCGTTGTCTGTACCGCGTTCAGGACTTCCGTGGACCGTCCCTGGAGGCTGGCTATTAACTGTGTGGCCTCCTCCTCTGGTTACCATTTGTTGTGCTTGGCCTCTGCGTCGAATTGGCGGCGGAAGACTTCGAAAGTTGTTGTGCCGTCGTATTTAGGTTTGACGCGCGCAGATGTGTCGCGTCCCGGCGCGTCGACCTTTAAATCCTTTAACCTCCTGCCGACAACGTCCTCCACCATGGCGTTCAGGCACTTGACGCTGCTGTCGGCCTTTCCTTCCACGTCCTTAAGGCGGCTCGCCAGGTCTTCGACGTGCTCACCGAGCTCCGTGACGTCCTCCTTTGCGTCGGCCAACTGCTCTTCAAATTTTGCGGCGAGGACCTCGTTTGCCGCTTTAATTTCCGTGGTCAATTCGGTCTTTATTTCCTTCAGTTCCGCGGCCAGGTTGTTATTTGCCGTCTTCATGTCCTTCAGTTCCGCGGCCAGGTTGTTACTCGCCGCTTCTGTTTTCTCAGCGAAGTTGTCATTTGCCGTCTTTATTTTTTTCAGTTCTGCTGCCAGGTTGTTGTTTACCGTCTCCGTTTTCTTTGTTAATTCGTACATCTTCTCTAAAATCTTTTCCAATGCCAATTCCATGGACGTTATGTTCGGTGGTGTTGTCATCCCACTCCTGACACCAGTTGTGACTTTGTGGGTTCGTGAAATTAAAAGTCCAATTGCACCAACTCAAAATGTTCTTTATTTCTACCGATTTACAGTTGGAACAATTGTCGATTACACAGAATTACGTAGCACACACAATTACAATTCACCAGTTCGTCTGTCACAAGTCCACTCTGCACTAGCAATTACGCACAACTCCTCCGATGCACGTACACAGTCTTCCGGTCCGTTTCTCACACGGCGCTGCTCACGGCTGCTCGCTAAGAACTGAGCTGACTCTCCAACTGCAGGCCTTATATAGGGAAGATCGCCGTCTACGGAAGTCTCGCGGTTCAATGAATCATCCCGAAGGTTCCCAGCGTCAGGGAAGGGGAAAGAGACGGTACAGGGCCCATGCCGCTCTTCTAATCATCCCCCTTAGTTAGTGACACGAAACAAATGGGTGGGCATGCCTGAATGCTTCCTGTCTGGCCCTACCCTGCTGCTAGCTGGCCGTGCCTTCTGATAATTAGGTGACAATATAAACCAAGTTTACCAAATATCTGCTGTGGAGTAGAACTGCAACACCCAAAACTGAAGCCTGGAAAGTGCCACATGCGACCACTTGCAAGTACTAACAAGGGAACTATCACTGTACTCAAACCACTACACACCTGAACATTTGATGGTATAATGCCTGCTGTATATAAACCATGTGTACCAAACATCTGCTGCAGAGTAGAACTGCGACACCCAAAACTGAAGCCTGGAAAGTGCCACATGCGACCACTTGCAAGTACTAACAAGGGAACTATCACTGTACTCAAACCACTACACACCTGAACATTTGATGGTATAATGCCTGCTGTATATAAACCATATGTACCAAACATCTGCTGCAGAGTAGAACTGCGACACCCAAAACTGAAGCCTGGAAAGTGCCACATGCGACCACTTGCAAGTACTAACAAGGGAACTATCACTGTACTCAAACCACTACACACCTGAACATTTGATGGTATAATGCCTGCTGTATATAAACCATGTGTACCAAACATCTGCTGCAGAGTAGAACTGCGACACCCAAAACTGAAGCCTGGAAAGTGCCACATGCGACCACTTGCAAGTACTAACAAGGGAACTATCACTGTACTCAAACCACTACACACCTGAACATTTGATGGTATAATGCCTGCTGTATATAAACCATGTGTACCAAACATCTGATGCAGAGTAGAACTGCAACACCCAAAACTGAAGGCAGAAAGGTGCAGCGTGTGAGCACTTTCAAGTAGCTCCTGGACATCCCTCCTCAGTTTAATGGTAGGTGTGCAGGCCGCTACCCCCCAGGGGTATACAGTTCCTCCCATACAATGCTGTGTTATTGTGTCCATATGTTCCTACGTATTCTGGTACTTCCTGCTATACTCTGTACACAGGCCACACATAGAGCGGAGATGATGCCATGAAACTCTCAGGCGAATACAGGTATGAGTTTAGTTATAATTCCATTATTAGTTCAAACTATCAGTTCTCTTTCTTGTAATGCAACATCTTCTGGAGGAATCAAACAAGACTATTCGCCCGCCTCAGTAGCATCGATGGAACTATAATGATTTGCCGTATGATTGTTGATGGTTATTTGCTTTAAGTTGTTGGGTATATTTTTATATCAGGAAGTGCTCATTGTCGATAGCTATGTTCTCATTTTCAGCGACCATTTATGGATTTAGAAACATGATACCTAAGTCCTACAAGAGCAGAGCAGTAAAGAGATATTTTCTTGTATCCTTCTTTTTTCTTAAAGTATTGGGGTGGAATATTTGTACCAATCATTACTGAAACTAAAATTGTATGCATAAATATTCACTAACGCCTTAAATATACACTATAAAACTTCCATTACAAACCACTTACAATGTGCAATAAATTTATTACTTATGTGCAAATGTTTAGCTATCAAGGAACAAAACATGCAAACATCTGGGCTCTACTTTGGCAACATACATTAAATCAGGCCGCGGCATGGCTCAGTGGTTAGACTGCTTGGTTTTCACCAAGGTGGCTCGGGTTTGATCCCAGGCGACCGCATCTAAGATCTGTGGTGGACAAAATGGCTTCGGGGCAGTTTTCCCCCCCACTATCTCATTCTACTGGTGCTCCATTTTTATCTCATGTCTTATCAGTGTCACTGCCTGCTGTGCCATATGTAGTAAAAGCGGGCGTTAAACACTATACCCTCAAAAAACACACATTACATCACTATTAAGTGCTCAGCATAAGTATTTTAGGTTCACTGCAGTAATTTTGTGCTAATTTGTAGGACTAATTTGGAATATTTGCATATCTCAGCAAAAACTATTTATTTCTAT